>OY288278.1:84204887-84574637 GCA_958450335.1 Hibiscus tridactylites | reverse complement strand
GATTTTAATATATATATATATATATATATTTAAAATCTAAGAGTTTTAAATGTTTTTATTCAGCTTCATATATGGATTGGACTCGGACTGAATATGAATTTGGATCAGATCATGACAATGTCCATATTCAATCCACCTCCTATTAGGACTCGGATTTTTTTTGAATTCAAATTCAAACTTTTTTGATCGAATTTAAATCAGATATTTTTCTTTAAATCGGATTCAGATTATATTGTAATCCCTATTTATAATATTCAAGAGTTTTATTCAATATTAAAACATAATATATTATCAATAGAGTAAAATGCTCACTAATAATAATAATAAAACCCAAGTTTATGAATTTTTCATGGGTTTATAACCAGAAACAAATTAATAATCGGAACGAGTTTTTTTAATAGAATAGTCGGGAACGAGTTAAATTTAATAAAAGCTATAAAAAATATAATGGAATTTAAATCCAATGAATGTGAAAAAGAAAAAACAAAGTCACATGATACACAAGGTGCACGAAGGAGGTATAGAACAATCATTTTCTTAAAAAAATAAGATCGAAAAAGAACAAAAAAAATTCTGTTCTCCATATAACACTTTAAAATTAAGAAGAAAATGCATTGAAAAAGAATTGACGAGCTGAGTTTTTTTTTTATAAAAAATCCTTCCTCGTGTTTTATGAATTTAAAAAGAAATATAATCCGAAACAATGGAATTAGAATTAGTCATTGCTAAATATAATTGAATTAATAATTTAAACATAATAAAAATTGATCAGAATAAAATATAAAGATAATTTACGTTGTATAATTTACCAAAAGAAAATTTCAAAGCTAAATGCCTAAATAATTGGTACGTAAAAAGAATATCTAAAACGGATGGGAGTACACAAGTACAATACTTTAGTGCTTATCCCTTCAGGCTTCAGCTTATAATAAATATCGATAAAATGACTGAACCCCCCTACCCCAAAATAAAAACTTTGTGTACGGGCGGGACCCCCTCTTATTTGCGTTAGACGAAATATAGCATTGCCTCCCCCATTTCTTAAATTTAATAAATGACTTTCTTCAATAAAATATTTTAATATGATTTTACGATAAAATTTATCTAATATTATAATCTCTAAAAATAATGGTTCAAAAAAATCTCTAAAAAATATTAACGCACGAATAAGGTCATAAATGAGACGAGATATATTACGAGTTATTCATCCGACTCGATTAAAGTTCAATCAACATTCAACTCGAAAAGTTCTCGAGCTACTTAAAAATATAATATATTAAAAAATTTAAAACTAAAATGAACTAGAATGTATATTGTTAGATAATAATAATAATAATAATAATAATAATAATAATAATAATAATAATAATAATAATAATAATATCTTTGTCATTAAAACGGTTACATGTTAGCATTTTTATAGTAAATTTTTTTCAATTTTAACTATCATTTTTAAATAATTTAAATTTATAATATATATTTAAAAACTATTTTATTGAATGTATTTAAATATATACTTTATATATTTTTATTAATAATAAAATTTAAATAATAAGAAGTCAAATTAAAAAATAACAAAAAAATGTCAATATGCGACAGTTTTAGTGGGACATGAGTATTATTGTAATTATAATTATAATTTTAACGAGTCAAGTTGAATTCAACACTACTTAAACTCGACTCGACTCATTTATATCCCAACAATTAAATTGTCCTAAATTCAAATATCATAAGAAAATAAATTAAAATAAATTATAATTTTAACACTGGTGAGAAACTTTTCCTCCAAATATGAAAACCCTGCTCTTATGGAAGTCTGCACCGTATTATGTCATCATTTATGTGGGCCACCCTCTGACAACACCATTCAATATTCAATGTTCTACTCTAGTTTAGGGTGCAGAGCCTATTCGCCCATCTTTCAATTTTTTAAAAATATTGGTCTAATTCTTGTATTAGGTCCCTTTATTATACTAAATTTTGAGATTTAAACTCGTATTTTAATCAGCATAATTTCTTTCTTTCCTTTTTATATATAATATTATTAGTACTTAGCACTTAGCAGGTATAGATTGATGAACAGTTAATTGTTGCTGTTAAAATGATGAGAGAAACTAGTAGGTCTAAATACGATACAATGTTTAAGAAAAAAAAAACGAAGCGCTAAAGTTGTGCATAGACCAATTGAGTTGAAATGATTACCCCACAATACACTGTACTTATACAATATCCAATCTGAAATTATTCAATAAATTAGATATTGTTAATTACACTAAAAAAATAGACACGACTCCTTGAAAAAACTGATTTTTATTAGTTTTTTTCAAAAAGTTAATAATTAAATTTAGACTCTTTCAGCTAAATGTTATTGCATTGAACCATTAAAACTTTGTAATCTTATATTGTCTCTGTAGCTAATAAAAATAAATTTACATGTCACACAAAAGTTATTGTTGTTTTAAATTAGAAGATTGAAATCTCAAAATGTAGTATTGTCAGTGGTGGACTAAAGCGAGTATTAGACGTTTAAAGTTCCTTCCTCATCCACTACAGGTAAAATCGTGAATGTGGTCACAGGGTAAGGAGATAAGATCAAGGGACTCCCATTAAAAAAATAGGGTAAATTACGTAAATTTTCACTTAACTTTACTCTCAAAACTATTTTGGTTAAGTGTGTTCAAACTTTGGTTTTAACAAAATTAACCGACCAAACTGAAATTTTTTCAGTTAATTTTAGGTTTGGTCGGTTAATGGATAATAATTTTTTTAAGTTTAGTTATCGGTTAATTCGGTTCGAAATCAGTTAATTAAACGAATTAACTGAATTTTTTTAGAGTTTATATATTATACGTGTATATTATATATATTTATTTTTAGTTATTGAACTTTTAAAAATTATAAAATGAAAATTAATTTTTTTAATATATTATATAATGGCCATTAAACTTTATCAAATTAGAACAAAATATCATTAAACTTATTGAATTATTAAACAATAATCATTAAACATTTTAGTATTTATAATAATTTATAATGTGCAATGATGATTTTGTAATAGTTCAATAAGTTTAATGGTTGTTTTATAATTTCTAAAAGTTTAGTGTCTAAAAAATCTTTTTAACATATTTTAGTGACCAATTGTGTAATTTATCCAAAAATTTATAATAAATTTCGGTTAATTCGACAATAGACCGAATTAACAGAATTTTTTCGGTTCGATTAATTTTTTTTGAAAAAAAAATCGGTTCGATTATTGGTTAGTAGGAAAAAAATTTCGGTTAATAGATTTTTAGTAGTTCGGTTCGGTCGATTAACCAAACTGACCGATTGAACACTCTTAATTTTGGTCACTAAAGTTTCAAAACGTTCAATTTAGTTTAGACGTTGACTATTTTTTTGTCACCCACCCGTTAATTTTTTTAAACGGTGAAAAACTTCATCGGCATGAGAGAAGTAACATACTGAGAAACTAGCTCCATCCGGCGTCAGATGAGGGAGATCAACGAGATAAAAATCATAAGTTTTTTGGGTCAATTTGTGAACTTGGAGCACTTTTTGGCAAAGTGAATGAGGAAAGTTGGTACTGAATGACCACTATTTATGACTATTTGGGTTTTAAAAGTGATAAAAAACGTTTTATGTCAAAATTTTAGTGAAGAAAAATGTTAAATGTTTAAACTTTAGTGACTAAAATAAATTTAAGAATAAAATTTAGTGATGATTTACGTAATTTACGCTAGAAAATATCACGAGTCGTGCAATAATGATGCAAATTGTTAAAATTATAAAATAATAATTAAAGTGATCGAATTGGGATAAAATAATCGTTTAATGAATTTAATGGTCATTTAAAAAAAATCGATTTTATTTAATCTAGTGACCATTTCGGTGTTTTATCCAAATATTTTTGAATTGATAATGCTACCCATTCGTGGAGAATGGGGTGGATAAATGAATTAAAAGAAGACAAACTATACTGTCAGCATCGGAACCGAAGCACACGCAAAACTGCAGTCTGCAAAAGTTGTCTGTCTACTGTCCCACAGTTATTTATACGTGCCCTCTTAAGACGCCACGTTACTGTTTCAACTCCTCACTAGCCAGCTTGGCAAAACTCCACTTCACATTCGAAATCCAATCATCGCTCTCCACGTTGCCCCTCTTCTCCTATAAAAACACCTTCCACTCTCAAACTCAAAATAAAGCTTCCATAAGTAAAACAATGGCGGCTGCTGTTTACAACTTTGCTTCTCTTTTCCTCCTTTGTATCATCCCTTTCACCTTCTGCGAGCTCGTTCAAGAGCAGCCACTGGTGTTGAAGTACCACAATGGCCCCCTCCTGAAGGGCAATATCACCGTTAATCTCATCTGGTACGGCAAGTTTACCCCTACCCAACGCTCCATAATCCTTGATTTCATTCTCTCCTTGACCTCCCCAAAGCTCCAGCTTCCTTCGGCGTTTTCATGGTGGAAAACTACTGAGAAATACAAGAATGGGTCATCAACTTTAGCTGTGGGCAAGCAGGTGCTCCTCGAAAACTATCCGCTCGGTAAAATCCTTAAGAACCCACACCTGCCGGCCTTGGCCGGGAAATTTAACGGCGTCAACAGTATAAGCGTTATCCTCACGGCAAAAGATGTCGCCGTCGAAGGCTTTTGCATGAGGTGCGGGACTCACGGGTCAACCCGAGTTGGTCGGGGTCCTGTTCGAGGTCGAGGTACCTTTATCTGGGTTGGGAACTCAGAGATTCAGTGTCCTGGTCAATGCGCTTGGCCGTTTCATCAGCCTATTTATGGTCCCCAAACGCCGCCTTTGGTTGCTCCCAACGGAGACGTTGGTGTTGACGGAATGATCATTAACTTGGCCACCCTTTTGGCTAACACCGTTACCAATCCGTTTAACAACGGGTATTTCCAGGGGCCGGCCAACGCGCCGTTGGAGGCGGTTTCGGCTTGCACGGGGATATTCGGGTCGGGTTCTTACCCGGGATATGCGGGTAAACTATTGGTGGAGAAGAGTACCGGGGCGAGCTACAATGCGAACGGGGTCAACGGACGGAAATACTTGTTGCCGGCGATGTGGGATCCTCAGACATCGACGTGCAAGACGCTCGTTTGATCGGGACACGTGGCGTAAATCAGTTGCGACGGTAATTGATAAACGTGGCATGGATGTAGATATTTGAAGTGTTGTATGGGGGAAGTAGGGGGTAAGGTTTGTTGTTTCACGTGATGGGTGAATTCTAGTTTGGTACTGGCCAAGAAAAAGAATTCCGGTTTGGTGTAAAATGGAAAAGAAATTTAAAATATGTGAATGTGAGATAATAATAAGCCTTAACTACAATATAAGTGCCTAATTTTTTTACAATAAATATTTAAAATATTTATTAACTAAAATAAATATCTAAAGTTTAATTTTTGATTAAAATAGGTGTGTAAAATATTTTCTGGCTGAAGTAAGTGTTTAAAGTCTTATTTTATAGTTAAACGTAATAATAGTGATTATAACATAGGCATTAAAATAGTGATCTAATTTTTGCGTTTTATATGGGTCAAAGTTTAAATTGTAAATTGGTCACATTGATATTATAAAATAAAGAGTTTAATTAAAATCCTGATTTGCAACAAGCAGTTGCATGTAACAAAACAAATAAAAAAACAAAAAATAAAAAGTAAAAAATATTAAAAATGAACTCAGAGAATAGTTCTAGTAAAAATAGAATTGATGATTTCTTAAGATATTCAAATTCAAAACGAAAATTATCGGTAAAGTGTAAGTAAATTTTATTAAAGACAAAATTTAAACAAATGTTAGATGATATTAAAAATACTTAATAAAATCTTAAAATCTTAAAAAATTGTCAAGATTTATCGAAAATTATATGGATAACATTTAAAAATAAACTAATATTTGTTCAAAAAAAAAACTAATATATACATTAAAAATGGAACTAATATATGGAAAAAAAAAAGATTTATATCATTCATTGTTATATTGACAATATTAAAGGTTAACTGAAAAATAAACTTATGGACTATATTTATTTATTTTTTGCCAAAATAAATATCTAATATTTCATTCTAGAACGAATTATTAATATCTATATCATTGTTTAACATATGTATTGAATAACAGTTTTTTTTTAAAAAAGAAAGAAAACGAAGCTTAACGTTATAAAAAGAAATGTCACAAATTTAGACAAATTCCAGTTATACAAGACAAGCATTAAACATAGCTGCTGATTGACTTAGGCTTCCTTTACATTGGGGGTAGCCAACAGCCGTTGAAGGCAAACCGGCGTTGAGAAAAACTGAAAAATTCAATTGTCACCAAACGCTAATTTAGGCGCTAAAATTAGTGGGCAAATATTCGTTGAGGACTAAACCGATAGTCGTTTGACGAACTGTCGCGAGAGACGCTGAAAACAACAACAACAAAAATAAACAGGGTCTTAAACTACTAACCACACAAAATACAAATACAGATATAGATTTATTTATTTATAGGTGATTTTCCATGTTCATATAATTACTTGTCTTTCAAACAAAACTCCCATTCAAAATAGTTTCAGGAATCCTACATACTAACTATAGTCTTATATATCCGCATAGATTAGCATCAAAAACCCATTCATCGCCCTTTTATCTCCAAGAAAACCATCTAAATATACGATCAATGGGAGGCCAGAAGGTTGCGTGATGCAAGCCTTCGTTTTCTTAACCGCTCTGCGATAATGAAGGCGAGCTCTAGAGATTGAGAAGCATTGAGCCTCGGATCACAATGGGTGTGATAACGCGAACTCAGATCATTATAGGTTATAGTTCTTGAGCCTCCAACACACTCCGTCACATTCTGCCCCGTCATCTCTAAATGAATTCCTCCAGGATAGCTACCTTCTTGATCATGCACATCGAAGAATGCCCTCACTTCAGCCTACATCAACATAAATAAGGACTAAGAGTTGCAATCACAGGACTTGAGAAATATAGTTGGAGTTCAAACAATATAAGTCCAGTTAGAATATCAGTAGCCACGTGCCCTAAAAAGTCGTGCTTAAATCAATGGCTTCTTTAGTATCTCGGAAAAGGTTATTGTAAATATGTCGTAGGAAAGAAAAAAATATTAAGCAACCGTACCCTAATGGCGTCGAAGGAACGAGTTTTCAGTCCACAAGGAGCTTTAATGGTGTTCCCATGCATGGGGTCGCTAACCCAAGTTACGATCTGCCCAGCTCTGCGGACCGCCCTGATCAAATGGGGAAGTTTCACTCGCATATTTTCAGCTCCCATCCTTACGATGACTGTTATTCTGCCCGGCTTGTTCAGAGGATTTAGAATTTCAATGAGCCTAACTAGCTCACTAGGATCCATCTTATCACTGACCTGCAGCGCGATGCTATTATTAAAATTTTAAATTCTTTTGTATGGAAACTCGGTTACTAATTACCAACATTAACTGCTTTAAAAGAACTACCCAACGGTCAGTTGAAATTATTGGCCGAGTAAAAAGTTTAATGCACTTAGCTGAAGCATAAGTAAAGAAACATACCTTTATTCCAAGAGGATTAGCAACTCCCCTTAAAAATTCAACATGAGCACCATCAAGCTGGCGGGTTCGTTCCCCAACCCAAAGCATGTGCGCGGAGCAGTCATAGTAAAGGCCAGTGGTTGAATCCTCCCTAGTGAGTGCCTGCTCGTAAGGCAAGAGCAAGCACTCGTGAGAAGTCCAAAAATCCGTAGTTGTCATGATAGTATGGCCAACTGCGAGACCAGCAGCAGCCATGAACCCCATTGCCTCGTCAACTCGGTGAGCCAGTTCACGATACCTTTTCAGACAAACCAAAAAGAACATTTCCAACATTAAAAATATCAGAGATCTCAATACAGATTAACCAGTACAATCCTACAGCAACAGCTTCAAGCAAATGGTTCCTAGATATTTGGGAAAAGCATTTTGCATCCCAGATAACAATGCAATATCAGATATAAAACAGACATGAACCCAAATAAAAAATCCTTTCTACTCTACCGTTCTTACAATCCAAATGTTAAGAAGAATTAAAGAGAAAATTACCTCTTTTCCAAAAAAAGAAGAGAAATTTACCTTTATCAAACATCACTCTGTCATGTATCAGACCTAATGCACAAAGTGAACTTCAATCGAGCCGCTTTATAGGAATGGGTTTGCGTTATTAATGTGAATGATTAGCCGACTGATATGATATGATATCTACCTTGAGTTAAGTGGTGCCCTAGAACTTAAACCTCTGAATCTGATATTGGCTCGAGAATAAAGTGTAATTAACCATTCCACACAGCATTAGTAATGCAAGAGAAAACAATTAGTAAAGTAACTCATCTCAGTTCAATTCCACGCCTTCCTGAACAGATAAGAATCTGATTTACATACCCCGGTGAAATATACCAACAGACGGTAATAGGAAATGATATCCATATGTTGGTCATAAAAGCATGCAACTAATTTGCCCGATCACATTAAGACAAATTATGATATTCTAATAGTTATTTGAAGACACCATAGATCATCTCTTTGAGCATGACTGTTGCAGACAAAATGGGATCATTCACTATACCTCTACAAATGATGTGTATAATAAATATTAGATTGTCCTAGACCGTGTACGACAAAACATCAATAATTCATTTAATAAACACACCATTTAGTTAAAATCTCAGAACTGTCATATAGATAGACGGGGAAAGGCCAAAGAATTCATGATAAAGACCGAAACTTTTTGATGCATAAAACAAACAGTTCATTCAAGGCAAACAAATATACCTGTCCCCCTGCTCACTGTGCTCGGTGAAGTCTAGATTCCACTGAGTGACTCTTTGCATGGCTGCGTACCCTCCGGTAGCAAAAGCCCGCAAAAGGTTCAAAGTGGCCACTGATTGGCAATAGGCCCTGATCATCCTATGGGGATCTGGAACTCTTTCTTTCTCCTCGAAAGAATCGCCGTTTATATTGTCACCTCTATAACTCGGAAGCTTCACCCCATCTTTCTCCTCGAATGGATCTGATCTTGGCTTGGCAAACTGACCTGCCATTCTTCCCACCTAAAGAATCATAACCACATACTGAAATACATTATCACACTGCCATTGCACATGATAATTAGCTTTATCCAATAGAAAGGCTGGTAATCTTAAAGAACTGAGTCCTGCAAATCGACAATAATTTACGCCCCGATCCCCATAATTCCCATAAGTCAAATTATATCACCACAAAAGTAACTAAGTGCCTAATTAAGTATTGACCATCAAGGAGACATAAGAAACTAAGTACATATATCTTTGATATGAGCAGCTAATTACCCAACAAAACAATCAAACTAAGCAATTCTTGGCAGGAAAACCTATACAATTCAAGCTACCAATAAAAAAGAACAATCCCTAATGAAATGATGGGTTTTCTAATTGTAATACAACAATCTTAATTCCAACATAAGAAACATGAAATGAAACAAGTAAAAAAAAAAGGGAAGGCGACGGACCTTGATAATAGGCATTTGGCCACCGAACATAAGGACGACACCCATCTGGAGAAGGACCCTGAAAGTGTCACGAATGTTATTAGCATTGAACTCCTTGAAGCTCTCGGCACAGTCACCGCCTTGTAGCAAGAAAGCATTGCCGAGTGCAGCTTGTCCCAGCTTGTCCTCGAGTTTCCTCGCCTCTCCGGCAAAGACGACCGGAGGGAACGTGGATAGCGTCTGGAGGACAGATTGGAGGTCGTTTTGATCAGGGTATTCGGGAAGCTGGAGAGCCTTCTTGGACATCCAGCTGTCGAGGGTCCATTTGGTGGGGATTGAAGGGGAGGTGGTGGAGGCCGCCGCCGCCGACTTTGATGGGTCGGTGGAGACGGCAGTGATGGGTTTGAGGAAGGGAGGAAGGAGAGGGCGGCGATGATGGTGGCGGGGGAGAAGAGGGGATTTGGAAGAGAGAAAGGAAGGGGATTGCAGAGCCATTTTGGAACTATTTTTGTCTGCTGAAACTGAATGGAATGAAGAAGAAGAAGAAAATATCTTAGAGAAAGTATAGTGTCAGAGATCAGGACGACATCTCTGTTTTTTTGGCCTTTTGCAGTGAACAACTAAGATATTTTTTGACTGAGTCACAACCCGATTTCGACTCGAAGGGTGAGTTCAGAGTTTGATTTATTCCTGCTTAAATTCAGTTTTGAGTTCAGACTGTTTCGATTTGCTGTTAAATTGTTTAAATGCTCACTTAATATCAATTTGGCCCCTCTTGATTTTCTTATATAATTTAAAATAAAAGAATTTTTTAATGAAAATAAGTGCTTAAAGTATACTTATTTTAAATTTTATGTGCCTAAATTTTTTTTATAAAGATAGGTGTCCAAAGTTTTAACTGTTGTAATTTTAGGTGGTTAGTCGTTAATAGGTGTTAAAAAAAATTAACCAGTCAAAGCATTAATTTGAGCTCAACTGGCACGTCGTTCGACGTTTCCAACAATGACGTGCTGGGAGAAATGGCCACCTAAGTTCGACGACCGGCGGTGGAAGTTTGAGAAATTTTAGGGAATTGGGGGACGTTTTGTAAAAATTGTAATTTTTTGATATTTTATAAAAAAATCAAATTTTATAAAAAGAATTATTTTAAGTTTTTAATTTTAAAAATAAAATAAAATAAATGTGTCACGTGTCACGCATAGATTGGTTAACAATATTTTTTAATATCTTCTAATGGTCAGGTACCTAAAATTGCAACATTGTAAACTTTAGGCACTTAAAATTATAACGTTGAAACTTTGAGCATCTATTTTTACAAAAAAGAAACTTTAAGCACTTAATGTTCAAAAAAATGATATTTTGAGCACTTATATTTCATTTAAGCCAAAAAAAATAAAGATAAATTGCACATGTTGTCTCTTTTGTTTTTTATATGTTCTGCTTTGGTCATAGATTTTGAAAACGTTAGATTTTAGTCATTTATATTATCGACGTCACTCGAACGTTAATTTTTGTTAGATTACTGATATGGCACGTTAGTAAAAAATATTTTTTTTAATTTAACCCGTGAACTTTTAAAGCTTTATTGAGTAAAATACACACAAATGATAACTGTACTTTGTTTAAAAATTTAAAATAACTAAATCGTTAAAAGTTACTGAATAACAATTAAACTTTATATTTTATTACAAAATGTGTTGGGCTCGAATAAGTTCCACAAATAACGTCAAAAGGGGGTAAATTAACTATTCACACTAATTTTTTTTTCAAATTCACTATATTTGCTTCTTTTTGAGGATAAAGAAATAACCTCACAATCACAAAGGTTTATACCCAAAACCTTGTCAACATCTCTCTCTCAGAAAATACAAATAAAGCAAATTAAAAAACCTTACAAGGTTGAATGTTTACACAATAAAAACACTCATCCTAATTCTAACAATTGAGTAAATATAAGTTATAACAATTTAGCTCATAAATGTATTTTACAAAGAAATATGACAAAATAAAATACAATATAATTTTTATATATAAATAATGTTATTGTTGCCTTTCTTGATATTCCATAGCTACTTGAAGGTATTTTTTAACCCTCTAACAAGTTTATGACTGCTAGTAGCCGTTGTGTTGTTTTGGAGCAGTTGGGATTTAATTTTCAGCCATAAATGCACTTTTGTTGCAAAAAAAATATAGAGCCATAAATCGACCCTTAGGTCGCATAAAAGGGTTGGATCGACATGGACGATATCGTTCCATCCCAGGTATATTGATATGTTTAGCAATTACTATAAATAAAGAAATATGGTGACATGTGTTACCATCCGAGATAGATTAAATTATTTTTATATTAAAATTAGGACTAAGTTGATTGTATGTGTAAATATAGATGACTAAACATATAATTATACAAATTGTTTTTAGTTCGGTGGTAAAAAATATGAATGAAACAATTATTTAACGACTATCTAGGTAATTTATACTTCCTTTTTATCATGCCAAATCTGCATGTCCTCAGTTGTCTAATAGCATTTAACACATGAGTGATCAAATATTTAATAAACGAAAACGTTAGTGACCACAACATAATTTTTTCAAATTGATAAGTAAAAGTGTACACTTACTAAACGTAAATGATTATCTTAATAGTTTACCCACATTTTTTTAATATGAGTACGCTATTTTATTAAAAGAAAAAAATTCTAAAAATACAATGAGAGTTTACAATTTAGATAAATAAGCTTGTTCCGGACATATTCCTAAAAGCACCAAAATTAAGGCTTCTAGATCATAAAAAATCATACAAAGAAAAGGTAAAAAAATCTAACTCAAAGGCTCGAAATAGAAAAATACAAAACATCACCAAAGCACGATAACAGATAAAAACCAACCACAAACAACATTAAACGAATGCCATCTTAAAAACCAATTCACCAATTACTAAAACTTCAAGTAATTTGAGCCTCATTTTATAATTTTTTATTTGAGTTTTTTCAGCCATAATTTAAACTTAACTAAACAAGAAATTATATCATAGATTTAGCTTATCAGATCAGTTATAGACTTATAATCCCAACCAATAAAAGTTACCAATTACACTATTTTTTTGTCAGTTTTTCTATTATATAATAATTTTCACAAAAAAAAAACTAAATTCGCTAGTTAAAAAATAACATAGAAAAGAAGTGTAGATGATAGGTTTAATTGGTTCGACCATGATTAATGTGATAAGTGATTTTCATTGGTTAGAACCATGACTAATGTGGTATGCAAGACCCATAATATAATTTGACCAAAACTGATATGGTATCCCAAAGGAGCGCAATCACAAGGCAACTAAGCCATATAAGAAATTAAACATTATAGATATCATAGCAAACTCAACTTTCAAAATATATATATATATATATAAGACGTAAAATAACAGATGATTGAAAACCAAGCAAAATTTTGCAGTGTATAACATGACAAACTGATTACTAAGCATTCCCATTGTTTACCAAAACTTCGAAAGCAATTCTAAGCCACAACAGAAGGCTTAGAAGCAGCAGAGAGCTTGGACCTCTTCTTGGCTAAACTCTCACTACGGCGCTCCCGCTGCTCCTTCAACCTCGTGGCAAGCAGCTTCTGATACTCGGCTGCCTCTGATTTGGCCTTGGCGATTCTCTTCTTCTTATCAGCAATTCTAGCACGCTTCCTCTGAAGTGTCAATGGAGTTACCAGCCTCTGGATTTTCGGAGCTTTACTGACCTTCTTGCCTGCAAAATAACATTAAAGGCTAATCAGTAACTGAATGTTCAATAAAGAAATCACCACTAGTGTGCGAATGATGCTTGCAAATGCAATACACGCATCGGTCTTAACATTACAGTCAGCCAGGAGTGACCCCCTATAGAGAATTTCAACATACTGTGCACATTAATCATTGTGTTATGCTCAAGGAGGTATATAATAGACCTAAACCTATCAATTGGATGGGTTGATTTGGTTTTGGATTAGGTCAATCTGAATCGGGTTTCAAACTTTTCAAGGCAATTTTGTGTTATGCTCAAGGAGGTATATAATAGACCTAAACCTATCAATTGGATGGGTTGATTTGGTTTTGGATTAGGTCAATCTGAATCGGGTTTCAAACTTTTCAAGGCAATTTTGTGTTGTGGTCAGTCAGCTTTGTCAATAGGGTTTTGCAGGACATGCCATCTCAAGTTCAAGTCATTTTGGATAATTTCGATTTTGGTGTTAGATCATTTTGGTTTTTAATCATGTTTGTAAAGGCTATTGACATTTTAAGATCAAATCAGTTTTAGGATATGAACTCAGTTTTTGGGGTTTGAGTTAGAATTGACAGGTCCAAATATACACGTCAAGTAAATAATTGGATAAAGCTCGAGTAGCCAACATAACATAAAGCATCAACCTGGTCAGTGGTCACTTATATCTAGAGGTCATCTAAGGAAGAGAGCAACTTTACCAGATTTTGTGGTGAAAGTCCTCCTGTAGGTGTTGACGTACTTCCGGACATCATCTTCCTTGGAAAGGTTAAAGAGCTTTCTGATCTTGGATGCCCTCTTTGGACCTCTCATCCTTGGTTTTTCAGTGTCTGTCAGACCAGGCAAATCATTTTCGCCCTTCTTCACTATAACCAAGTTCAAAACAGACAGATCCTGGCTGACAATGCATCCACGAACAGACTTCCTTCTGCGCTCTCCATTGCGTCTTCCATATCCACGGAAACATGGGGTACCTGCTCAAACAATCAAAATGAATCAACTCCGCATTACGCAGAGAAAGACATTAATGAAGGCTCAAAAACCAACATTCTAATCCACATAAGCTTAATGAATCACCAAGGCTTCAAGCAACACATAGGTCACATAGGTGCTTCATCAATGCAGTAAACTTTATTCAACTCTGACTCCAATCTCTTTCATTCGACTCAATTTGGTATGACTACACAATTTTTTTTCACATGATTTGACTCAATCAAATGCTTGCCCCTAATAGCAAATATCTATTTTAGAATGCTCAGCAGCAAACTCACCTCTATGCAGCAAGAGCCGCACACGGCCAGGAGTTAGCACACCCTGCTTCATTGGAAATCCTTGCTTGTCACAACCTCCCATGATCTTGAAAACATAGCCCTTGAATTCCTATCAAAACCAACAAAAATTTCTATTAACTCGAACAAATCAATCATTACTTCAAAAATTGCTTCTAAAAATTGTTGTGGAGAAGACAGAAGTGATGTGTAAAAGTGTGGTTTGTTAACTTAGGTGTTTAGCATTGCTGTCAAAAAGTGTTGTGGGAAGTTAAAATGTCCATTTTAGACATGCCATTGAAAAGCAAAACATGAAATTTAAACTAAATAACTCCTAAGTAACTAATATAAGCTATTAACTAATTACATAAAATTAATTCGTAACTGTATATATAATACTATAATTAATTGATTAAATAAAGCAAAAAGTAAATTCGTAAAATCTTATAATTACATCTCAATTATGTGCTCTCCTACATATGGACGGATTTCTTATTGGTTTCAAGACAACCAAGAAACTGTTGTACAGTGAGTTTCATTAATTCTTCAGGTGAATTTTTAATTTCTTTTTATATTATCTATCTTACATTAAATTATTTGTTCATATTTTTCACTTTATATTGAATATCGGAGAAATTCTTTGTTGCTTTTGGTTGCAAAAGTGCTTCCGACTCCATAAACTGTTTTGAAAATCAATGAAGAACAGTCTCTAGGAATGCAAATAGCGGTAACCAGTAACCACATACCTCGCCCAAAGCATCTCCAGCGACCTCCTGGGAGATCCTCTTGTCAAAAAATGCCCGACTGTAACAATAAAAGAAAGCCAATATCTTCAATTATGAGCGCCATTTAAGCAATTTCCACAAACTCAAGTTAATTCTTTGATTTCATGCTATTTGTAACCAACGATTCAATTTATATCTTCAAATTTCTATTTGCTCTTATCGACTGTCTCAGCAACCAAACATACAACATTAAAGAAGAAAAGAAAAACGAAACTTACAGCTTCTGATCGTCATCGATCTCAAGCTTCTTCTGGCAACCAGTAGTCGGATTCGCGATGTTAAACTGCAATACAACAAAATTGGATTAACTTTTTGAAAAAATAACAGGAAAAGAAGGAATTGCGTCTCGATTAGGGATTTCTTGTCCAATTTTTAATATTTTTGGCGCTCCATACCTTCATTTTTGGACGAACTTTAGTTGATGCAGCAGTTCAAAGCACAGGAGAGATGAAAATGGAGGAGAAATTAGGGTTTTGGATGGTGCATGCATCATATAGGGTATTGTGTTTTAAATGGGCCGGTTTAATTTCGGTCTTTAAACTTGTAGTTCTCATTGTGAGGCCTGCTGGTTTTGTCTTCGCCGGTTTTATTTCGGTCTTTAAACTTTAGTTGATCCACTGTACCGGTTTATTTAGAAAATGATTAAAAATAAAATTTTCAAATAATTTATAAAACCTTCTAATTTCGTTTTGAAAAATCGTATTAAAATTTTAAAATTAGATCAATTATAATAAAATCTTAGATCATTTCAAATACAATAAGAATACATTAAAAAATTAAAACATGACATAAAATAATATGAATGCATTAGAAAGATACAAATGTATATAACGATTTATATATATATATATGTGTGTGAAATAATCAAAGTATCATTTGTGTCCATTTACGGACCACCTATGGTCCATAAAAATTAACCATTTTCGGGGTTTGTAGTTGTCCCGATAAATTATATAAAACCAATTATTGATATTTTAAATATTTAGTACTAATTTTAATAAATAAATAATTATTTTTATATTTTATTCCCAAACAAAATTGAAATAATTTTAGTTTGATTTTTAAATTTAATCCCAGATTAAGTTAAAAATTTGTTTTGTTACAAATGCGCTAAATTCCTAATTTAGTTTAATAGCTAAACGTTTTAATCTTTGTCAAGAGTGTATAAGTTCAAATCCTATATTGTACTATCAATCCCACTTTTTTGTGTTGGTAATTTTGTATAACATAAAAATAATTTATTTTAGTGGCGCTTAGCGCCTGAACTTTGTGCAGGGGTTTTGGGCTCGAATCCCTCCATGCACTGATGCACACAATTGAGCTTTCCTTTGATTTTTTTATTTAATAAATTAAAAAAATAATTTTTAAAGGAGAGAAAATATAATAAAATATAATGGTCGATGATCAAAGTAAAAAAAAATATAATGTTAGAGACGTTTTTACTGGTAAATATTGTTTAGTGACCAAAACGGAAAATCGATGATAGTTTGTTGATCACCCGGTAGTTTTCTCAAAAATAAAAATAAGAAGGTCAAAAGAGGCAAAGAGAAAAACAAGCCTCCCCCTCGGTAGTCGGTTCCTTTTATTAAAGAGAAACGACATCCACGGGCAAAATCTACCTTCAGCATTTCTCCAAAACTCAACCTCTCAATCTCAAATCACAACTTCGAAAAAAAATTCCTCTTTACTTTCTTTTCTTTCGATCCAAACAGCACCCGATTCCATGGCCTCCTTTTCCCCACGTGAGGAAAATGTCTACTTGGCGAAACTCGCCGAGCAAGCCGAGCGATACGAGGAAATGGTCAAGTTCATGGAGAACGTCGTCTCCGCTGTCCCCGCCTCCGACGAACTCTCTGTCGAGGAAAGGAACCTACTCTCCGTCGCCTACAAGAACGTGATCGGCGCTCGACGCGCCTCCTGGCGGATCGTTTCCTCCATCGAGCAGAAGGAGGAAGGACGTGGCAACACCGACCACGTCTCCGTTATCCGCGAGTACAGGGCCAAGATCGAGGCCGAGTTGTCCGATATTTGCGCCGGAATTTTGAAGCTCCTCGACGAGAGTCTCGTTCCGGCAGCCAAAAACGGGGATTCCAAGGTCTTTTATCTGAAAATGAAGGGAGATTACCATAGGTACTTGGCTGAGTTCAAGACTGGCGATGACAGGAAAGCCGCTGCCGAGAACACGCTCACCGCGTATAAAAATGCTCAGGTTTATGGTCATTTTTGTAAATTCATTTTGATCCGTGCATTTGCTTGCCTAGATTTGGTTAATTTTAAACTTGAATCATGATGAATTTCATTCATATATATATATATATATTGAATCTGGTTGTTGCTTAATTGCTGCATAGTTTGATTTAGGTGAATCTAGTTTAATAGTTTATTGATCTACATTTGCAGATATGCCTTTGACGTGTTGTTTATTTCTTACCACATCGGGATCTGCTTTAAATTGCTGGATCTGATTAGGAAACATAATCGTTAGAAGACATTAAATTGAAATGCAAGACAAAAGTGAAGAAAATTAGCTAGAAAAATGGTTTCAATAATACATTTCCTAAGTTTTTCAAGTAGCTTTGATTTTAATAATTTTATGGTTGTTTCTGGCTTATGTTGTGTGATTTAAGTTTGTATACCGAATTTCTTGTTGAGCCCAAGATAAGCTGTGTTTCTCTCCTCAGCAACTAAAATTCAAAATTCCTTTGGCGATTTTTATTAATTCAATTCATAGTTTCATACGGTTTAAGATTAGACGGTTTGATTTGTTTAGTCATCTGTAGTTATGTCACAATTTGATACAATTCCTATTTATCTATGGCTTTATTACTGCTATTTTCATTATCTGAAGTCTTGAAATATGATGGATCTGATTCTATTTTTTTATATGTACACACACACACATATAAATATTACTTTTCTGTTTGAATTGCAAGATTTTGCCTTGTTCTTTTAAGTTTGCTAAAGTGATTATGACTTGTGTTTTGTCAATATTTAAGGTCCTTTATTGGTGTTATATGCATACCTTTTGTTCTGTTTTCTTTTCAGGACATTGCGAATTCTGAGCTGGCTCCAACTCACCCTATTCGTTTAGGGTTGGCTCTGAACTTTTCCGTCTTCTACTATGAGATCTTGAATTCTCCTGATCGTGCTTGCAGTCTTGCCAAACAGGTAGAATACCTAGCTTCGGAATTTCGGTTTAGTCTTTGTTCAGAGTTTCATTGTTTAGTCTTCAAATTCTATTCCGCCAACCTGCTTTGTTTCTTTCCTCAGGCTTTTGATGAAGCCATCTCGGAGCTGGATACCCTAGGAGAGGATTCATACAAGGACAGCACTTTGATTATGCAACTTCTTCGTGACAACCTCACCTTGTGGACCTCAGATATGCAGGTTAGAACTTAGACCCGAAGCACTCCTTTGCTTTTCCGCCATCTATACATGTTCCTTTTTATACTTTGTTTCTTTATTAACCATTATTTGTTTTCATCCACATAGGATGATGCAGCAGATGAGATCAAAGAAGCTCCCAAACGCGAGGAGGAGAAACAAGAGTGAAGCTGCAGATATCGATGGTAGTATTTTACTTCTCTGGTTATTTTTGTATGGAGAAGTTGCTCGGTTCCCCTATCCCTTGATTCCCTTCGGTTACTTGTTCTGAGGAGATGATGCCTCGGTTTATGAACCATTGAAGCACTGCTAAAGGTGTCCTAGTATTTCACTGGTTATATTCTTTTACAGTTCTAATTGCAATGAGGCAGGCTATATGCACTCTTTCTTAATTTTTTGCTTGACAATAAGGGAGCTGATGATTGAGATATTTTCTAAGCTTAATGTTTGGAATTATCAAATTAATATATTTATATAACTTTGTTGTTATATCGCATTGTGCATTATATGCTTGTATCTTACTCAGTATCCTTTTCCCTTGCCTTTCCTAGCTTTTTTTTATTATGTCAAGAAATTGGTCGGCAATAGATTCTAGGTCAAATTATGATTTTGGTCCCTCAACTATACTCAATTTTGAAATTGAGTTCATATATATTAAATTAGCATGGTTTTAGCTTTGGAAGTAATTTTAAAAATTTTGAAGCGATTCCCATGTTAATTTAGTTGAGAAATGCAAATATTCCATTTTTACGGTATATTATTATATAGAAAATATTTTTTGGCTGTCCCTTGGATTGGTTGTATAGCTTTGAAGTTTCTTTGGATAATAAAACACCATTTATCCAATATATATAGATTTTTTTTTTAAAAATTCTCATTTTACTATTTTTAAAAAAAATCTCATTATACTATTAATTATTTGGATTAAAATAATATTTTTCCTTAAAAAACAACTCTTTAGATGTATCAAAGTATAATAAATTAAAATTACAAATATGAAACTACAAACTTAAGCATAGTAGAAAGACTAGGACTCCACCATTAGAATGGGGTAGCTAAAAAGGCAGCTATCATTTTTGTAGTTTGAAATTTGAATGAATGCCAGCCGGTGCTTAAATTTCGACATGCCGAAAGTTCCTAAAGCAGATGGTCAAAGTCAAGACTCAATTATTGTCGGGGGAATGAATCGGTCAAGAAGAAGGTGGTTAAAAGCAGGAATCCCATTGCTAGATGGACCGAGGGGCCGAAGGGAACGACCGCTCTCGCGAAATTTAAAATTTGTGTATAATTTATAAAAATTTAAAAATTATATATATATTTCTATTTAATCTATTTTCGTCCTCTTTAAATTTTTATAAGTTTGCACTTAAAATTTTTATAAATTTATCGTCTAATATAAAATTTTGCGCCTGTCCTTATCGTAGTGAACACTTATGCCGTCCAGCTGCCCATGTCACATTGTCACCTTTACCACACAAAACGCCGAGGCTTAGCAGAACCACTTATTATGCTAAATGCCGTGGGTCATCAAACTCTTGTCTTCACTCTTCACCTATGACCTATCCATTCAAGTCTCAAGTTCCATAGAAATTTGGGACGATTTAGATAAAAAAAAAAAAATCTTCACTAGTGGTCATTTTATTTAGGGTATGT
This sequence comes from Hibiscus tridactylites, assembly GCA_958450335.1. Taxonomy (NCBI): domain Eukaryota; kingdom Viridiplantae; phylum Streptophyta; class Magnoliopsida; order Malvales; family Malvaceae; genus Hibiscus; species Hibiscus tridactylites. The sequence goes on along the minus strand of OY288278.1, from coordinate 84,554,286 downwards.
TCTATTTTGGTCGCCAAAATTTAAAATAAAATATTTTGGTTACTTATGTTTAGATTCGTTTCTATTTTGGTCCCTTGGCCGTTAGTCTTCGTTACTTAAAAAATTAATTTTTAATTTAACTCTCAAACTCTCAAAATTTTATTTTTCACTATCTTCCCAAAAAATTATAAAACTAAAACCCAAAAAATTATAGTCCTCTGTTTCGACTGTTTTCTCGTGATTTTATATTTGTTTGCTTTTATTTGTTTTCTATTTCAAGAGTTAGATTTATTTATTATTGTTTTCTACATGATCGAGTTTTACTTATTTTGTTTCTTAAGTGAAAAAACTTTGGGCTTTGTTTTATTTTTTAAACGATGTAGGATTATATCAATCAAATTTTTTTTTGAGCAATAGAACAATTGGAGCCGATAATTGTTGCTGTCACAAGGAAGTTAGTGAAATTTACTATTTCTTTTTTGGAGAAATCAGAATTTAGCGGTAATAATTTGAGCTTACAGGTAGAAAAAAAAAACTGCGTTATTAATATGTTAAATTTGTATAATTTGATTGTTCAGTTTCGTGCGATGGTTGCTATTATAAATGATCTAGACGAAGGGGATGTTATAGAATAAAGAAGAGAGAGAATTAGAATAAGTTCCAATTTAATTGTTCCATTTCGTGTGATGGTTGCTATAGTTGTTTATGCATAGATTGATTATCTTTATTAGCTAGAGTATGACTTTTAGTGTTGAGAAATTTAAGAAGGCATTGGAACTTTCAACTCTAAAAGAACCTTGCTTTTTATTAATGTAAATTCAAATTATAGTCCTTCCCATTGCACAAATGCATAAAATGTTATTTGTATTGACCCACTTAGTAGGGAAAGAATAATTTTATTGATTGTTTTCGAGGTATCTTTGATTCTTTCATGCTCTGTCTTTTATTTTAGTGGGCTGATATTTTATTGATTCTATTTTCTCTAAAAAAAATAATTTTTTAAATTTTAGTTTTATAATTTTTGAGGAAGATGGTGAAAAATAAAATTTTGAAAGTTTGGGGGTTAAATTAGAAACTAATTTTTTAAGTAACGGAGACTAACGGTCAAGAGACCAGAATAAAAACGATTCTAAACGTAAGTGATCAGAATAATCTTTTTAAAATTTTAGTGACCAAAATAGAACACACCCTAGACGAAAGGGACCACTGTGAAGATTACCCAAAAAATAATTAGTTTGAAAATTGAATTTAGACAAAAAAAAAAGTTAAGTCACTTAAAATATTGGGTTTATGTTTCAACATTTAATGTTGGAATTTACATCGATGCAACCCTAATTTAAATTTGTCACATATTATATTAGTTTATATATTATATCACACAAATTAAATTCATAATAACATATAATACTATAACGTAAAGGTTACAATATATGTTCAATTGTCTAGCAAAAAAGGTAAAATGATTAAATATAAAATTCCAAATAGCATACATATTCTTTTAGATACGCCAAAAGAATAGTATGGTTGTATTTGAAATGAATTTAAATTAGTTATATGTAAGGGTAAACTACTGCAGGGGTCACTTACGTTTAGCGTCTGTACAGAGTTAGTCACCACTTTTGAAAAGTGCCTATTAGTAGTCCTCTACGTTTTCGATGTGTAAATACTTCGTCACTCCGACGTTATCTCCGTTAGTCCCCTAACGGATTGCTGATGTGGCGAAAGTAAAATAAGGATAAATTACTGCAATAGCCATTAAAATTTATCTCATGTACATTTTTTCTCCTCAATTTAAAAAAGTAAACATTATAGTCACTAATAAAACTGTTTCTTTATAATTTCACCCTTAAATTTTTAAAAATTCATTTTTCAATCCTAAAACTTTACAATCAATTAACACAATAATATTATAAATGCTTAGATGAAAAATAGGTGCCCAAAGTATACCCTTTGAAACTTAGGTGCCCAAATTGCTCCTATTTAATAACTCAAACTTAAAAATTTAGTCCACTAACTACTAAAAAATTCGAGTTATTGGAATTTCTATTTTATAATTCAAACTTTATTTTGAATTTTTGAGTCGAGTTTATGAAATTATGAGTTGAGTATTTTCACATCAAACCAAAAAATTTAATTTTTCCGAGTCAAGTCGAGTTATTGGAATTTCTATTTTATAATTCAAACTTTATTTTGAATTTTTGAGTCGAGTTTATGAAATTATGATTCGAGTATTTTCACATCAAACCAAAAAATTTAATTTTTTCGAGTCAAGTCGAGTTATTGGAATTTCTATTTTATAATTCAAACTTTATTTTGAATTTTTGAGTCGAGTTTATGAAATTATTAGTCGAGTATTTTCACATCAAACCTAAAAATTTAATTTTTTCGAGTCAAGTCGAGTTATTGGAATTTCTATTTTATAATTCAAACTTTATTTTGAATTTTTGAGTCGAGTTTATGAAATTATTAGTCGAGTATTTTCACATCAAACCTAAAAATTTAATTTTTTCGAGTCAAGTCGAGTTATTGGAATTTCTATTTTATAATTCAAACTTTATTTTGAATTTTTGAGCCGAGTTTATTAAATTATGAGTCGAGTATTTTCACATCAAACCAAAAAAATTATTTTTTTCGAGTCAATTCGAGTTATTGGAATTTCTATTTTATAATTCAAACTTTATTTTGAATTTTTGAGTCGAGTTTATGAAATTATGAGTCAAGTATTTTCACATCAAACCTAAAAATTTAATTTTTTCGAGTCAAGTCGAGTTATTGGAATTTCTATTTTATAATTCAAACTTTATTTTGAATTTTTGAGTCGAGTTTATGAAATTATGAGTCGAGTATTTTCACATCAAACCTAAAAATTTAATTTTTTCGAGTCAAGTCGAGTTATTGGAATTTCTATTTTATAATTCAAACTTTATTTTGAATTTTTTAGTCGAGTTTATGAAATTATGAGTCGAGTATTTTCACATCAAACCTAAAAATTTAATTTTTTCGAATCAAGTCGAGTGTTGCACTTCCCTACATATAATTTTTAATTTTAATCCGAAGTTTTTCTTGGGACAAACACGGATTAAAATTAAAAATTATATGTAGGGAAGTGCAACACTCGACTTGATTCGAAAAAATTAAATTTTTAGGTTTGATGTGAAAATACTCGACTCATAATTTCATAAACTCGACTCAAAAATTCAAAATAAAGTTTGAATTATAAAATAGAAATTCCAATAACTCGACTTGACTCGAAAAAATTAAATTTTTAGGTTTGATGTGAAAATACTCGACTCATAATTTCATAAACTCGACTCAAAAATTCAAAATAAAGTTTGAATTATAAAATAGAAATTCCAATAACTCGACTTGACTCGAAAAAATTAAATTTTTTGGTTTGATGTGAAAATACTCGACTCATAATTTCATAAACTCGACTCAAAAATTCAAAATAAAGTTTGAATTATAAAATAGAAATTCCAATAACTCGACTTGACTCGAAAAAATTAAATTTTTAGGTTTGATGTGAAAATACTCGACTAATAATTTCATAAACTCGACTCAAAAATTCAAAATAAAGTTTGAATTATAAAATAGAAATTCCAATAACTCGACTTGACTCGAAAAAATTAAATTTTTTGGTTTGATGTGAAAATACTCGAATCATAATTTCATAAACTCGACTCAAAAATTTAAAATAAAGTTTGAATTATAAAATAGAAATTCCAATAACTCGACTTGACTCGAAAAAATTAAATTTTTTGGTTTGATGTGAAAATACTCGACTCATAATTAAATAAACTCGACTCAAAAATTCAAAATAAAGTTTGAATTATAAAATAGAAATTCCAATAACTCGAATTTTTTAGTAGTTAGTGGACTAAATTTTTAAGTTTGAGTTATTAAATAGGAGCAATTTGAGCACCTAAGTTTCAAAGGGTATACATTGGGCACCTATTTTTCATCTAAGCATTTATAATATTATTGTGTTAATTGATTGTAAAGTTTTAGGATTGAAAAATGAATTTTTAAAAATTTAAGGGTGAAATTATAAAGAAACAATTTTATTAGTGACTATAATGTTTACTTTTTTAAATTGAGGAGAAAAAATGTACATGAGATAAATTTTAATGGCTATTGCAGTAATTTATCCTTATTTTACTTTCGCCACATCAGCAATCCGTTATGGGACTAACGGAGTTAACGTCGGAGTGACCAAGTATTTACACATCGAAAACGTAGAGGACTACTAATAGGCACTTTTCAAAAGTGGTGACTAACTCTGTACAGACGCTAAACGTAAGTGACCCCTGCCGTAGTTTACCCTATATATAAATATGAACGAATTTGAATGAAACTTTAAAGTTATATTTTAATCAATGGTTTTACTGTCTCTATGATTAAATGATATTGACACCCCCTATCCATGATTTAGTTTCTATCTTCTTTTTTAATTATAAAAAATACATATTCTAATGACACTCCTTATTCACGATTCAATTTCTATTTTTTTAATTATAAAAAATACATATTTTAAACTAGACCGAACTCGACGAACATGATGAATGTATTTACGCTTCTAATTGCCAAAAAAAAATAGAGTCTTATGACCACAACAGAATGTAATATTGCCAGTTTGCAGTATATTTGAAATACAACTAGTTAACCTAACTTCAATCAGTTCTGTTTTGGGTAAACTACACTTCAGGTCATCTAGTTATGATTTTAATAATAAATGTCATTTTTTTCTAAATTATATAAACAAGTTATTCAATTAAAATATTGTTACAAATAGGTCATTGACCGTAAAATATTAGATAAGAATAGTGATGTGACTTGGTATAATAATAATAATAATAATAATAATAATAATAATAATAATAATAATTTTAATCCTCAAAACTTATATAATCTATTATTTTAGTCTTAATATGAAATAATTAAATAAATTTCACACTTTATGTTTAAAAAAATTATCTTAAATTATCTAGTCTTCTCTCAAAAATGTTATATTACTTTCATGCTATAATAACAATTTTACGATAACTTGTTGTTGCTTATAACATAATGTAATCATCCAACTACGCTTTACTCCGATAAATTTTTCTCTTTAATAGTATCACAAAATTGATCAAATTGTTGAAATTTTTAATATGAAAGAATGAATTTATTAAATTTTTTCGGAATTAAGAAAATATCAATAAAATGTTATTATATTAGGACACATGACAGTTGGGGAAAATAATGCGGGTTCCTAGATATGGATTATAGGTACGCGTAACTGTTTTATAACGCTGTACGTTGGGTATATTAACACGGATCGAAATTATTTGTCTCTTATTATGCTCCCATTTTAATATATAGGATTTAGGCTTTAAAATTAGAAGTTTTGGTTTAGATTTAGAAAATTAAGGGTATGATATATTATTTAGGGAGTGAGTTTAGGGTTTAAGATGTGAAAATTAAGAGTAGGGTTTAAAATTTAATTTTTAAGTGATTTTTAGTATGAGGCATATAAGGGAGTATGATTAGGGGTAGAGGATTTTAACCCCTATTAACACAGTTGGCTTTTACATTTGTAGGTGAACTCATTTTATTTGCTTTACTCGGTTATTTATATATGTTGAGCACTCTTTTCCTCTTTTAAATTACGAATGATTTTTTAATGAAATTTATTTTTCTTTAAAAAATTAGAGTATATTAAAATTTTATTTTAATTTTAACGCCAAAGTGACATGTTTATAACAATATTTTAATTAAGTAACATATATATAACTTTTAAAAGAAAATCGACTATTTATCATTAAATATGTAATTAAGTGACTTGGAGTATAATATTCTCGTTGCTTGTTCAGCTTGTCACATGATAGATTGAGGTTGTGCCCTCTCCCCCAAATTCTTTTACCAAGAAATTATAACGATGTTTTTAGCTGTTTGGACCCCTTTGTCTCCTTATTTTCTGTAGTTAATTATACTTTTTTTTCTTCTTTTGACCTTGATTTTTAGTTCTGTCCTTTGACGACGTAGGATCTTTCTAACAGGGCAATTGATTTTTAGTTACATGTTTGAATGTTGAGGATCAAGGCCGGCTTTTCTTCTCACCAGGAACATACACAGTGAAAGCTCTTTCGGTCCCTTTTTTCAAGCCAAACAGCAAAATGAACATTTCCAATCCTCAAAGGATAAATAAAAAAATTTATCAGAGCCAGGTTTCGATCCTGGGACCTGTGGGTTATGGGCCCACCACGCTTCCGCTGCGCCACTCTGATTATTGTATTATTATTTATGATTAATTGTTTATAATCTTTCTACTAACATTTTTTCTCTATATTCGATCGAAATATGCAGTAATTCGTTTCTGTAGTTGATAAATAGTTGCCCATTTAGCTCAAATTGACCCTTTTGCTTTTCATTCCGAGGCTAACAGTTTTTTAATGGATTTTTTTAATATATAATCATTGTTTTTTCTTCCTCTCTTTGCAAAGCCATCTTTATTTGTTTAAGTTGTCAATCTCATTTTGAAACTCTATAATTACTTTGGATTGTTTAAGAGCTATTATGTAGAAGTAGGATTTGTCAGTCTCAAGATGATGGGAGTTCTGCTGCCAACAAGGCTAAAACTATGTCGGATTGGGAGTTGGGATGCTATCCGATTCGACTCCATCAGTTGGGAGAAGGAATAGGTGGGATGAGACTCCTGCAATTATGGGTAATGCAATTGTTGCTGAAACATGTTCACCTTTTACAGTTTTGCCAGCATTGATGATCGAGTACCGTGTGCCGGGTTAGGTTACATCTATGCCATGGATGCTCTTATGGACAGATACTTGGTTCATAGGCAGACTGCAGCTTCAGCTGTGAAGCACATGGCTTCGGATGTCACCGGGTTAGGTTGCGAGGATGCTTTAGTTCACTTATTGAACTGTGTGGCCAAACAGTTCTGAAACTTCCGCTCTATATCGGATCTCAAGACGCCGTAGTTGCAGCTTATCCTATTCTAGATGATGAGCAGAACAACATATATAGTAGGCCTGAGTTGATGATGTTTATATAGATTGCTAGTATTTCTACTATGGTGACTGATATCCTGGTTTTTGCATTTTCCTTTACTACTAGGTAGCTAGTTAAACTCTTATGCTAACAATGTTATTATTATATTGGTACATTATACTTCAATTTATTTCAGTTTCCTACCTTTTTGTGAAATGATTTGTTTCTTACCTTTGTGCAGGGGAAGCTTGGAAAAATTCTCAAACTCATTGATGAATGGTGATTCTGTGAGCTGAGGCATTCTCTGCTGGGACATGTTCTTTCTGATTGGGGCAAGAGTTGGCATTCGGGCTTTGGTCGAGCCGAGCTCGACTTGAAATTTGATTCTCGAAGCTTGACTCGATTGAGTACTATTATAGAAGTTATAACTATAACTATGAAAATTTTCTGAACATATATATATTTATTTTCTTGTTTCAAGTAACATGAAGTTTGATTGTTCCCTAAATTCTGATAGGGAAGAATTGACTAACTGAATCAGTAGAGACCCAAAAATTTCCACCACAAAGCTCCAACACCTCCCCAGATGATGGCATTAACAATGGCCATTACGAAACCCATTTTGAATAAGTCGGGTAGCTCTACGTATCCGGCTGCAAATACATAACAACCAAAACAGATCATCAGTCCAAGCAAATCCATCATTAAAGAAACAGTCTATAGAAAGTTTGCGAGGAAACAGAGACATACTTCCGTAGTAGACGGCGGCCTGACCACTGCTATAATGGGTTAGGGCACCGAAAAGATTGGTATTGAAAGCAAGAGCCAGCGCTGCTAGTACACCGGGTACTCCGGCTGCTGAATGCATAGCAAGAAAAGCAGAGTATAATGCTCCTACATGACCAGTTTGGCTTGCAAATAGGTAGTGGATGAAAAAGTATGATGCTTGAAGAACAACAAATGCAGCAGGCCAGCTTAAAGAGAGAGATTGAAGGACTTTAGCGACACAACCGGACATCCAACTCACTATCCCGACGCTCGTCAATTGTCCTGCCATGCCTACCAAAACAGCAAACCAAGCCAATGTATCCCATGCCGATTTTTCGCTTAAGCAGTCATCCCAATCGAGCACTCCCAACAAAAGGAGTATTGACAAACCAATCATTGCGGCCACAACACTTGGTATACCGATCGTGTCTCTGCATACGGTTCAGGAAATGTTAATAAATAAGAATAACTAAAAAATTACTTATTCAGAAGACAACCAAACCAGAAAAAGCCATAGCTTCGAACTCGCAGCTTATGTCCTTGAATGGTAAGGACAATGGTTATTGCATACACTCATGCAAGTCAAAATGTAAAAATCTGATTCATTCTGGCTAACAACGGAATGGACAAAAAGTTTTCCATTGCCTTAAAAAATAAAAGGGCAGAATAACACGGAATAAATTCCGGCTGCCGGCAAAACCAGTGTATGTTAAGAGAAACTAATCAGTAACAAGTGAACTATATCAATGTTTGGTGTGAAAAAACACCTGCAAAGGGCAAATCATTTCAAAATTTTATGAACAATCATGCTTCAATATTTGTAAACATTCCTCAAAATAGGAAATGTCCTAAACCACTAAATTCCCATAGGATTGAAGTTTAACCCTCATTATGACACACATGTGAGATGGAAAATATAGTCATTTCAATAGATAAAGTGATAAGCATACAAACATTTCATGCACAGGCAAAACTAGATACAAAGACATCAACTTCTCAGCTCCAAATACAAAGAAACTTGAATTGGTAAGATGAGATGAAACTTACCCACAGATCCATAGAGTAACTGCAAGAAGCATAGTTCCAACCATGATCCATTCATTTCTGGTGACGGGACCCATCTGCTCTAGTTTCTTTGCCGCCATTGCCGGGGCATCGGGCGTATCTTTGATCTCGGGAGGGTAAAGCTTGTATAAAATAAGCGGAGTTAGCAGTAGAGAAACCAGTGCCGGTAAACTAGCAGCCTTGAACCATGAAACCCAAGGATTTAAAACAACAATTCCAAGCTCCTCAGCTAATTTGAGGCATAGCAAATTTTGAGCTGCAGCAGTAAGGAAAAGAGCACTGGAGTTGCCAGAAGCCTGTCATAGACCATCCGTTAGTAATGCATGAGTTAAAAGGCACTAGTGCAGACCAAAGCACTAAACAATAACTATATGGTAACATAGATTCATGAGTTCCAGTAGAATATAAATAGGAGTGAGCAAAACTCATTTCGATCCGACTCGACTTGACTAGAATTGTAATTTATAATCTCGACTCGAGAAAAATTCAAATAAAGTTTGAGTTATAAAATGAGTATCAAATAACTTGAATAGCTCAAATTTTTAGTAATTAGTGGATCGATTTTCAAGTTTGAGTCGAGTACCTCAACCATGTCTATATTTGTATATCACACGAGAAGAATATATATATATATATATATATCATTTGGTTATAGAAAGTTGTTTAAATTAGAACCAATTAGTAGGGGTGAGCAAAACTATGCTAGAAAAAAATTGAATTTTTCACTCGACTTGTGGCAAAAAAACTCGACTCGTCTTGACTCGACCCGAAATTTCATAAACTCAACTCGATTTTTTTAAAAATAAAGTTGAAGTTGTAAAATAAAAATTTAAATAACCCGAATTTTTTTAATAATTAGTGGATTGATTTTTAAGTTTGAGTTGAGTCTCACAATTCCTACTGATATATAAATAATTATATATCGATATAATTTTTTTTGAAGATATATATATATATATATGCATATCTTATATGATTAGAGAAAGTCGTTTAAATTCGAATCAAATTCTACTATAAAATGATAAATAATTACAATTAAATTTGTATAGGAAATCGAAAACTCGACACGAATTTCATAAACTCGACACGAATTTCATAAACTCGACTCGAAACGAAAAAAATTCAAATAAAGTTTGAATTGTAAAAATATGATGTCTCAACTCAAATAATTCAAATTTTTTTAACTTGACTCGATCGAACGCTCACCCATGTCAATTAGTATCGTAACATTATAAACATATATAATTAAATTTGAACAGAAACTTGAACAATTCAACTCAAAAAAATTTAAAATAAAATTTAACTTATAAAATAAAGCTTATAATTCTACTAATTCAAAAATTTTACTATAATCGACTCGATCGAATAAAAAAGAGGCTTGACTTTATTAAAGCAAAGAATCCAGATTAGTCCATTACACTAAAATCTTCTTCCACAATTTTTAAGCATATAAAATTAATTATCGCCACCTATGAATTCAAGTCAAGAAACAATAAGTAAACTATGTATGCGATCGTTAGTAACCAGCTAGAAATAAGCGAACCTGAAACTGCGATTGAACTAGATAACTCCCAAGCTTCCGAGATGATGAGTCTCCTGGCCGACTTCCCGCCGACAGAGACAATGACTTGATTATTGGTAAGAAAACGCCGCCAGCTCTGGCCGTTGTACTAGGCATCGCCGGCGCAATCAAGGCCTCACTCAAAGTCAACCCATAAGACAATCCCAAGGTGCTTTTTCCCAACCATTTGACGAAATAAGTAGCGATCCTATCACCCAGCCCCGTTTTAACGAACCCACGAGCGAAGAAGAAGGAAATAACAATCAGCCAAATCACTTCGTTGGTGAATGCACTGAAGGCGGTCGTAAACGACAGCGTTCTGGTGACAATAGAAACCGTGAGGCCTAAAAAGGCCCATGCTCCGACGGGTAAAGGGCTTAAGACGAGACCGGCGATTGTTGATAAAAAGATGGAAAGGAGTTGCCAGGCTTGCAGGGTTACTTCGACGGGTTTGGGCACGAGGAAACGGACAATGAGGCCTATGGAAATTGAGATAACGAAAGGGAGGAGTTTGGCTCCTTGGGGCGGAGAAGGCGGAGGAGGGGGTGTCGTTTGAGGTGGTGGGTCGTTGTCGTTTTGAGAAGTAGCACGCGTAGGGGAAAGGAAAGGGCTTCTTAGTTTGGGAAGTGGGGAAAATAAGAGAGAATTGGGAGGAGATCGGATAGTGGGGAATGAAGAGAGCGGGAAAATGGATGGTCGGGGTACTTTAGAGGTGGGTTTAGAGCGGAAATGGAGGGAAATGCGGGACTTGAGTGAGAAAGGAGTGGCGGTGGCGGTGGCGGTGGCGGTGGAGAAGCAATGGAGGGCTAAACTCTCCATTGTTTGGATGCCGAGAAAATCAACAGAGAAAGTGAAGAGAAACGAAAATCAAACTCTGGGAGCCGGAGGACTTTTCAACAGTAAATTGAAAAGAGCGGAAATCCCAAAGTAACACAGGGGAGGACAATCAAACAAACTGAAGCCGGTAGTAAATTGGCGGTAATTCAGGTCTGGGAAATTTTCCTTGGTTTTTCCTTCTCAAGTTTTACTTTTTAATTTGTCTGTTTTTCCATTTTCGCTGAACATTGCATTCGATTCGGCAATTCAAATATTCAATAATTCTGGGGAAAATTAAATTTATTCAGAATTTGTTGTCATTCCTTCGTCGTGTGGTGTCAAAATAATACTAGCGACGAAACATATTAGATATTTTTCTCTTAAATTTTAGGCTAAACTATACTTACAGTCACTAGACTATTAATAAAATTACATTTGCATCACCCAACCTTAAAAAATTATATTTCAATCACTTGACTTGTCATTTTGTAATTTGTATCATTTCAAAATCTCTTTGTCGTTATCAATTTGATCACGGTATTATCAACAAATCCCTAAAATTGATCTCCAAATTTTCCTTCGGAACTAAAAAAAACTTTAAAAAATTCTAATTTTCAAAACCTGTTAATTTAACTAAAACAAGAGAAGAGAAAGATGAGACATATAACATTAGCTCAAAATGATTGCAAATAGTTGCTCTAAATCTGTGAGAAATTTGGCATGGTGGTTGGCGGTGGCAGAAATTTGGCAATGGGGTTGTCGGCTCATTCCGATCATGGCCTCGTGACCCTCCTAATCCATAACGAAATTGGGGCCTTTAGGCTTCAAGTGCACCACAATGGGAAATGGGTTAATATGGATCCGGTTCCGAATTCATTTGTAGCCAACGTCGGAGACCATGTTGAGGTAAACAGTCCAAATTCCTAACACTTATTCCCCCATATTTTTGTTCTGATTGATCGGATATGGTTTTGATTTGATGCAAGGTTCTGACTTCTGAGTAATGGAAAGTACAAAAGTGTTCTGCATCAAGTTGTGGTGAACAACAGAGATGCAAGGATATCCATTGCATTGGCGCATGGGATGCGGCTTCAAAGTTGGTGGAAGATGAGCAGAATCCGCCGGCTTACCGAGCAATGGCATATAAGGAATATTTGGAGCTTCAACAGAGCAACATGCTGGACGGGAAATCTTGCTTGGAACGTGTACGGAACAGGGTGATTTAGTTTCCGGTTTTCTTGGCCAGGATAGTGTTTTGTATGGTTGTTATGGTGTTGCAAGCTTCCTTCTCACAACTTCAGCTCATGTAATTTCATTTCAATAAGCACAGTTGTGATATATTTCAAGACCTCAAGTATCCATATGAATACTCAGGTCTAATGTTTTCTTCCTTATTCGCCAATGCTACATTCGAGTATGGGTAAACAACATAAACGGAAGCCGGACAGAGGGTCATTAGAGCAAGGTGGCGGTGTCGGAGTGAAGGGTTAAATTGATAGAATGAGTAAATAAAAAGGACTAAATTTATTAAATTTTTTTGAAGGGTTAAATTGATTGGATATGTAAATATAGAAGACTAAATGTGTTGTCGTGCCATTTCTGTTTACCGTCACGTCGTATGTCACTAAAATTTTAACGGCACCATGCCAACTTGCTATTTTTTTAAGTTAGAAGATCATTTTGTAACTTATTATAGTTAGAAGACTCAACAAAAAATGCCGTATAGTTGGGGGAGACTATTTATGTAATTTATCCTTAGATTATTAGCTTCCCTATATATATATACAATATATACACATTATATTATTAACTTTTTGTAGAAAATCCCATGCAAGCCTCCATGAATGTCTTTGTTGTGTTCTCTAATATCCAGGAACGGACGTAAAACATTATGTTAAAAGATGAATCTATAGAATTTTATGTAGAAATTTATAAAATTTTAGTTGGGCGAAAATAAATTTTCAACAACATATATATATATATAATTTCTAAAAAAAAATTTAAACCATATAAAAATTTCAAAATTTTAGGGAGGCCGACCTCCTCCTCTAACTCCTCTCTAGGTCCATCCCTGCTGACACCCCTGATTGGTCACATGAGATGTTCAATTCAAAGCAAAACAGACTAAAAATTGATCGAAGAAGAAGCCCCAGGTTCATATGTTTGAAAGTTTTAGTATGATTCTATGATTTGTGACAAAGATTCTATAGAATCTAATTGATGAATCGAACGAACGAAGAAATCAAAGTAAATCTGATGATATTTGAGGTTTTCTACAGTTCTTGTAGATGAGATGATTAGGTTTTATATCACACATGATTTTATTATTACAATCAATTAATTCACTCGAATGTAATTTTTTGAAATACATAAAATTTTCATGATTAAAATATTGCTCGTTAAATCTTTCGTTTGCAATTTAATGGCAGAATGATTTGATTGTGACAATCGATTAATTAAGTGGCTTTATTGTGACTTTTTGAAATTCAGTGACCCATTTGTAATTTTACTTTAAATTAAGTGACCTGTATTGTAATTGATCATAACTAAAAGCCCCGGTTGCTGGGCCTGGATGGAAGAACAATAAAGTGAAAACCCCGGCTGAATCCTGAAAAAATCCAAAAAAAAAAAAAAGAACTGAGAGAAGCTAAGCTAAAAAGAGCTCTATCAATTTCCATGGCGTCGCGCTCCCTCTTTCTTGGTTTCAGACGGTAACTATTTTATTCTCATAATTCCCCAATTCATAGAAAAAGACTAAATCATTAAACTGAATCCCATATACATCAGCTGTTTCAAACTCAAATTCTTTCCTTTCCCAAAGATTTAACTTCTCAAATTTCTGAAATACATACATGCATATGCATATGCAGGAGAAGCAACCAGTGGTGCGTGTCGAGGCTGTTATCGTCAGGTTCCGTCAGCTCCGATTACGTGGGCGATTATCCCAATGATTCGGAGACCGATGATCTGAAAAGCCGCATTTTTAGGTTGCGGCTGCCGAAACGGAGCGCCACCACCGTTATAGAGAAATGGGTGGGTGAGGGCAACCGGGTTTCTATCTCCGACCTCCGCCAAATTTCTAAAGACCTTAGAAAATCCCAGCGTTTCAAGCATGCTCTCGAGGTACTTTTCCTTACATCTGTTTTTAATATTTTAGTGTGATTGAAGCCAATTAGAATGAAATTAAGATTTTTGTGTAATGGGGTTGGTTTAATTTTGCCTAAAGAATCTAGAAATGCTTGCTTAGCTCAATAGTCCTCGTTGAAACTTCGTTAATTGTGGTTTCAGAAATATAATGCTTGAATCCTTAGGTTTGAGTAATTATGGTGGGCAAGTAATCCATTGATTACCAATGCTATCAGCTTGGAGATGGTCCAATCGGATGTTAGTGTTAAACAAACGGCGAACTAGAGATTATCTTAGTATATATATGTTTGGTCAATATCTTTAGTATTTTTAGCAACACATAAGGCTTTGGCATATGGTTAGCTTGAATGTTTAGCTTTCCATCAGCAGTGATTTTATAGTCTTGTTTACTATGGATATATGTTTCTCTTCATCTGTAGTAGGGTTTATATTCTCTACTTTAAGGTTTGCTTGTAGAAGTACTCTATTTACCTCCTTCGCTTTAGAGTTATCCACTTCCTCTGATCTAATGAAACATGAAAACTTGGTTCTCACTTCCGCCGTTTTAATAAATTGAATTGATTTCTAGTGTATTGTCCGAGTCACTTTATCACTTAGGGTGTTCTTTTTCTCAGTTATAAATGGGCATGTTTTGGAAGTTGGTTTTGATGGGAACTTATACAGATACTCGGGATGAGTTATTTCGGAGTGTGAAATATAAAGGTCCGATGTCATTATGATTATAATATAGGGATATCTCAAATATTTTTTTCCACTTCTCTTGTTATGATTATTAATGAGTTGCACCTAGCAACATTTGGGTTAGTTTCTTTTTCTTTTTTTGCCTTTTCTAATATACTTCAACAGGGGTAATATCGGAAACAAAGTTTCACCTTGCATCTGTGTGGAAATGTCTGTACCTTGTAGTTTGTGTGGCTTTTGATTTCACTGTTAGAATTGATTGTCAACTCTCTTATCTTACCAAATCAAGCTTGCAGATATCGGAATGGATGGTTAGTCATGAAGAATACAAGTTATCAGATACTGACTATGCCATTCGTATTGACTTGATGACGAAAGTTTTTGGTGTTGATGCTGCTGAACGATATTTCGACGACTTACCTCCGACTGCAAAGACTAGTGAAACATACACTGCTCTTCTCCACTGTTATGCCGCCGCCAAATTGACTGAAAAGGCAGAAGAACTTTTTGAGAGGATAAAGGGGTCAAACCTCTCATTCTCTGCTCTTCCTTACAACGAGATTATGACTCTTTACATGTCAGTTGGGCAAGTCGAGAAGGTTTCTTCTGTTGTTGAAGAACTGAAAAGACAGAAAGTTGTGCCAGACATCTTTACTTACAATCTTTGGGTAAGTTCGTGTGCTGCAGCTCTAAACATCGATCAAGTTCGAAGGGTTTTGGATGAAATGAGATGCGACTCTGGTTGCAGTGAGGATTGGCAAAGATATATCAACCTTGTAAATGTTTATGTAACTGCCAGCCGTCTTGCGACTACCAATTCGAGCTCTCCGATTGAAATCGAGAAAGGCATCACACAAAGGGAATGGATAACGTATGACTTCCTTGTGATGTTGTATGCAGGCTTGGGGAACAAAGATAAAATTGATCAGATATGGAAATCTCTAAGAATGACAAAACAAAAAATGACGAGCAGAAATTACATATGCATTCTTTCATCATATCTGATTCTCGGGCAGATGAAAGAAGTGGGAGAGGTTTTTCATCAATGGAAGCAGTCGACAACCACAGAGTTCGATATATCTGCCTGTAACAACATTTTGACTGCATTTGAAGATGTCGGGTTGACAGAGAAAGCCAATGACTTGCATGTGCTTCTGATTCAGAGAAACTGCAGTCCCACAAACAAGTAGGAATCTGTACTTCGGAGAGAAAAGAAATTGA
Organism: Hibiscus tridactylites; assembly: GCA_958450335.1. Taxonomy (NCBI): domain Eukaryota; kingdom Viridiplantae; phylum Streptophyta; class Magnoliopsida; order Malvales; family Malvaceae; genus Hibiscus; species Hibiscus tridactylites. The sequence goes on along the minus strand of OY288278.1, from coordinate 84,538,061 downwards.
TTACTCGGTGATCGAGTTCCAACAAACGGCTGACCATTGATACTGGTAATCGTTTCCATTTAGCACCCATTTTCTGAAATGTTAGTAGGAACTACAGATTCTTGAAACTTAAGCTATTTCCCCTGTGGTAATCTATTAGCTGCTGTTTGTTTTGATCATATATTTATGTGATGCTCATACCTTGAAGTTCTTAATTGAAATTATAATAAAATTTAATAATCTATTACAGAAAATTGTATTTGCTGATAAAACTTTTCACCTTTGCATGAATGCAAGCAAAGTCAATAGAATTGGAAGGTGTGATTGTGTTGTTGACTAATTTACATTGAAGTTTGAAATGATTTGTAGGCCAAGTAACTTCATAATTTCAGTGCATTGTACATTGGGAATCTTCTTATTTTTTTTCATTCAACTTTACGCTATTACTCTTCTTTTAAATAGCTGGCTACTTAAGAAAAAGGTGATATATATAGTTAGGATCTACTTGCACAGACGTTTTTTGAATCTTTGGATGGGAAAAATGAATGGTTGAGATTAACTGTTTATTTTTTTCCCAATTAATAATCTTCACATTATTCTACTGTTTCAGCCATCCGTTTTCCTCATCCAACGATTCAAAAATCGCGTAAAACTTTATTGTGTAACTAGATCATATATATGTCAATGGGTCTTTGCTTACAACAAGGTTGAGTTCTTGGAAATTTTAAGATTTCAAGTTTAAGTTGCATCATTTGTAAATATGATTTGTGAGTTCGAGTTTAGTTTATGTTGGTTTAAATTTTATTATATCTGTTATTTAGATTTCTTTAGTCTAAGTCCATAATTTTAATCTTTTCAATTTTCTTTTTCCAACTATATATTATCTAAAATATCGCCTTATTTATTGGCAATCAAACTTAAAATGCAAATAACTGAAATGTGACATACACATTAAATAAATGAAACGTGAAATTTAAAGAAAATGTTTCAGACTTATAGCTTTTGAACTTTGACAAATCTGGTTTCCTGCCTTAAAATCTGGAATTTTTGTTTTCAATAAATTTTCTTCTCATTTTTTTATCCTTTTCTTTAGTGAAGTCATTTTCTTAAGAAAAACTTTAGGTCAAAATAGATCCACATCTCATAAGCATTTGATCAAATCACCTGACTTGGGTAGTTTTTTCTAATCAGTTTATACTATTAGGGTGCGTTTGGTTCACGGAATGTAAGATTACCTTTGGGAATAAGATTCCCGGAATTTAACATTACTTGACACATTACTGGGAATGTGACATTACCTTGTTTGGTTTATTGTGTAGGAATGTAAGATTACTGTGTTTGGCTGGAGGTATATAAGGTTATCTGAAAGTAAAATTTACTAAATTGTCCATATGTTATATTTTTTTTTAACAGGTTAAACTTTCAATATTAACTTAAAAATACATGTACAAAATTTAATATAATTTTTTTGTTACACTATCTAAAATTTGTAAAAATTATATATTTATCATATTTAATATAATTATTATATTAACTATTTTTTAAAAGAACCCAACAAGTGGTCTCAGTGGAAAAATGGATGAAGTTCGTCCTAGAAGACCCGAATTCAATCACTTTGTATATACTACCTTGTAATCATATTTAGACTATTAAAAAACTATTTTATATTTACTTACCCTAGTTATCCTCTATTAAAATATTTTGTAAATTTTTAAATGCTAAAAATTTAATATGTTCAAAATTTTAATTTTTTTATTACTTGTGACATGTCAAGCAAATTAAAGTAAATAATAAAATAAATCTAAAAGCTGTATAATACTGATAAGAATTTATATAATAAGTTTAACCTACTAAAATATTTTACAAGGTCATAAACATAAAAATAAAATTAAAAACATCAACTCTAAACTTATTAATTTTTAAGCAATATGCTATCGCAACATATAACTTATAAACATCATAAATATAATATTAATAAAAATACATTAAATATTTGTAACACCATTTAAATATTAAATTAATATATTTAATTAATTTACACCACACATATTTAATCAACTAATTAAATTTTACAAAGGATCTATATGAACAAAATCTATTAACATAGGGGTAATATGGTTCAAAGGGGAGGGAATTGACAAATACCTAAGAAATCCAAGGGAATCACATTCCCACCCTTTAATGAAAAACTACTACTGTTGGGAATGTAAAATTACCTCTCGGAGGGAATGCTCTCCAACCAAACGTGGGTATGTTATTCCGGAAAAGATCATTTCCCCAGGTAATGATCTTTTCCACGAACCAAACGCCCCCTTACTGAAGGATTGGGAGATTTATATTAAATACTTTGCCTCCACACGTCTTTTTAACCGCCATATAACGTATATATTTAGTTTTAAAAAAATCGAGTTAGTTAAATTGATAATTAATTTATAATTTAAATTTTATTTAAATTTTATTGAGTCGAGTTTATCAAATTTGAGTTGAGTCAAGTCGTTTGAATTTTTATTTAGATTTAATTGTAAACATTTATAATATTATGATATTAATTGGTTCTAAATTTAAACGTTTTTCTGTAACCATATACGATATTTATACATATTTTTTTTATTTGTGATATCAAACATAGTTGAGAAACTCGAGTTGAACTTAAAAAACGATCTACCAATTACTAAAATTTCCACGTTATTCGAACATTCATTTTATAACTATGACTTTATTTGAATTTTTTTCAAATCGTGTTTATGACATTACGATTCGAATTAAAAAAAAATAAAATTTTATCGCTTCAAGTTAAAAAATTCAATTTTTCTGATCGAAACGAATTTTGCTTACCTGCCTTGCCATTATTTTTTTTGAAGGTATTGTTGTCATTTCTATGGCTTCATTGCTAAATAATGATGTTGAAAAAAAAGGCTCACAAATTATTCTTTGTACTAGAGGTATTGTTACGCTATTAGAAAAAGTCGGCAATACTACATGCTGACTTCAGACATAAAAATATACTCGATGGCAGGTAATTCAACAATTTTATTAATTATTATATTAATTTAATAATTTTATCTTTAAATGAACAAATAATCTATAATACACATCATTTTAATAAATATTAGTATTTTCAAACAACATTATTCAAACAATTCACCTTATTTCTTTAACGTATAATATACATATTTTGAGATGAAAGGATCTGATATTTTACAATCACTTTTGAGAAAGCGAGAGAACCCAAATTTCATTCAATAACTCAAACGTCTTCAAATCATCTTCTTTAGTCAGAATCTCAATCTTTCCGAATTCCGGCATAGCCATGAACAAGTCTTCTCCTCGACTTCATAGACCTAAAACCTTCAAACAAGACAACATCAACTTGTGTACTTCTCCCAAGCTCTGTCTTTACACGCTCGCCATATGCATCACCCTCTTACTCCTCTTACAAATCCAGTCCTTACAACAATGGCAAAACTTGGTCTTCAAATACAGAGCCTTAGCCTCTCCGCCAAACTGCACCACCACCACCCCAGACGCCGAATCCATATCGCAAAAGCTTCGAGATTCCGTCACGTTTCTCCCGTTGAAAGACCTGCGTTTCGCCAACCAACCGCTCGACGGCCACACATGGTTCATGAGTTCCATGTACGACACGCGCGAGGAAGGCGAGGTCCAGCACCAACAGTTCCCTTCCGATTCCTCCAAAGGCCGCTTACTTTGCCTTAAAGGCCGCGACACGCACGACGGTTCCTGGAATTACTACGCTTTGGCGTGGCCCCAGGCGCTTCCTTCCAACGCTACCCTAATGAAAGGCCTCACTTTCGTTGCATACAACCATTACAATTTCGACAACATCTGGCACGGCCTCTCCGCCGTCATGCCTTTCGTCGCCTGGCATCGGAAGAACAACTGCGAAACCCCGGCGAGATGGGTGCTTTACCACTGGGGCGAGCTGAGGTTCAACATGGGGACGTGGTTGAACACCTTGATGGAGGCTACGTTCGGCCAGGCTCCTTACATCGAAGGGTTTAGAGATATCGAAGACGACGGTCGAGCGGTTTGCTTCGAGAAGGCGGTGGTGATGAGACACAACGAGGGAGGGATGTCGAGGGAGAGAAGAATGGAAGTTTATGATCTGATTAGGTGTAAGGCCAGGGTTTACTGTAATGTGAGCGTTGAACGAAGGGTTAACCAAGAAGAAGGACCCGACATTGGGATGACCTTGCTGATGAGGACCGGAGCGAGGTCTTTCAGGAACGAGACGGCGGTGACTCGGATCTTTAAGAAAGAGTGCAACAAAGTAAAGGGATGCCGGTTAATGGTGGCTTACTCCAATAATCTCACCGTTTGTGAACAGGTAAATTTCTCTTCTGTGCTAGTGCGTACTTTAGTCAGGGTAAAAATCTCCATGCTTTTTTCTATGTCTCTGCCTAAAAATACTTAAAAATTAAATTTTTATAACCCTAATTTTCATATCCTAAACCTCAAACCCTAAACTCTAAAAAAATACACTATGTCTATAATTCCCTACATCCTAAGCCTAAACCCCAACCTTAAAGTCCAAACCCTAAACTCACTATTTTAAAGTAGGGCACAAATGAAGACATACTTTGGGGGCAGATAATTTCCATCCCTTTAGTCAGGTCAGATCGAGTTTTTAATAAAAATATATAAGGTTCACATATATATCTCCACCCCGACCCAACACATATATAAGTCCCTTGTTCACATTTTTATTCGGAAAAAATAGAAGTTAATTGAAAATTTGTATAGAGAGTGCATTAGAATAATTATTTAATTTTTATTTAATAAAATATGAAGGTAATTAAAAATATATATAGTGAGAAAGATATTATAACAATTATTTCTAAACATTTAGGGTAAAATTAACTATTATTTCTTATAAGATCGGATATTTTTCACCATAAATTTAAAGTCAATCTTATTTTATCCTAAAAACTCGACCTAAGGATAGCCATGGGCCGGGTTGAGTTAGATTTTTTGTCGACCCGCACCGACCTGAAAAGTAGCACCTCCATCCCTCCTGACCCAACATTTTATGGTGTTCTACCTGACCCAAATTTTAGAGTAAAGACCCGACATGGCTCGACATAAATAAAAAATCATTATTTTTTATTCTTATTTGATAAAATATAGAGGTAATTAAAAAATACAAATAGAGATGAAACATTATAATAATTATTTCATTTATATTAGATAAAATAAGGAGATAATTGAAAAAAAATATATAAGGAGAGATGCATTATAACAATTATACCTACTTATTTAGAATAAAATTAAACTATTATTTTGGGTCGAATTGATTATTTTTTGTATTTGATCCAAACCCGACCCGACATCATCCTAAAGAAACTCAACCCGATCCCGAACCCAGTTTTTTTTAAAAAAATCCGACCTTCAAATGACCATCCCTAACTCAACCATCCCAATACAAACCTAAATTTTTTGAAATATATATTTTATAGAACTAAATCGGGTGAATAGCCATGAAATCTAAGTCAAATAAGCATCCATATGTGCTAAACTTATGGGTGAAAGCACTGCAATTGTTGGTAGGTAATAGTATAATATTATCTTTGAATTGTGCGTTACACATGTGAAAGCATGTTATAATGGGGGATATTGGGATTGGTGTGGGTGTGGCTCCATCTGTGCATGCTAATCCCCACTCAAATGGATTTATCAATTTGGTCGCTAGATTATGTGGTCTTATTCACAAAATACTTAATTTTAAAAATATGTAGATTTTCTTTAGGACTATAACGCAATATTAATATTTGAACTCAAAAAATTTGATGATATTGCAGGTAAAGCTAATGAGTTTAACAGACATTCTAATATCACCTCATGGTGCTCAACTCACCAACATGTTCCTAATGGACCGAAACAGCAGTGTGATGGAGTTCTATCCTAAGGGATGGCTAAAAACAGCGGGCGTAGGCCAATATGTATATCACTGGATAGCAAGCTGGTCCGGGATGAGGCACCGAGGCGACTGGAGAGATCCCGATGGAGAAACTTGCCCCTACTCGGACGACGATAATCGGTGTATGTCGATCTACAAAAATGGTCTGATCGGATACAATGAGACTCATTTTTCTGAGTGGGCTAAAAATGTTCTAAATGATGTTAAAACAAAGAAATCCGAGGAAGAAGCTTCCAAACATGGATCGGCTCCTATCAAAACTTGTGATTGCAGTTAATTGGGTTTCGTTTTTTGGGGGCATAATTTATACTCAACGCTTATTGTTCTTCAATTTTATCTCTAAGGGTCCTTGTATGAACAATAATCCTCATTCATTTACAATACCATGTGATTTCAAATTCTCTTAAATTCTTTGGATTGTTAATTTTAAATTGACCCAACTGCATATCAATTGGGCCTAGGGATGAGCACGAGTCGACCCAACTGCATCTCAATTGGACCTAGGGATAGGCAAGAGTCGGATTTTTGGCCCACACAAACCTGACCCGAAAATAATAACCCTAAAATTGAACCCGACCCGACCTATAAGGGAAAAATAATTTTAGGGACCTAATTGTAAAAAATAATTTTAAGAGACATAATTATAAAAAATAATAATTTTAAGGACTAAATTATAAATAAAAATACTTTTAAGGACCTAATTATAAAAAATTATATAAAGAGGGATATTATTACAAATATCTATAAAATTTTTTTAAAAAAATTACACTATTAATCTTGAATCAGGTCAAATTTTTTTCACCATAAACTTGATCCGACTCGAATATAAAACTTTTATATACAAAAATACTCAACTCAATTGAGCCGGATTAGGTCGAAACATGTCAGTCACGGGTGAAATGTCCATCCTAATTAAACCTCATTGTAAAACTCCAAATTGACAAGTTAAAAGTGGGAGAAGCATGACGTAACAATGACGAAATGCCAAAAATATGAAAAGTACGATTTCTTCAATATTTTATATTTCTTTATTATTTTTTCAGTTGACTTTTATACTATCAAAATTTCTTATTCGTTACTTCAATGTTATTTTCCATTCAAATAATTACACGACCCTATCAGATGCTATCATATATAATGGATAAAATAAAAAATATCAAATTTCTTTAAATAACAAAAAAATTAAATTCAAAAAAATCTTGAAAACCCCAACATTTATTTTTAAAACTAAAAGATTTAGATGGTTTAAAATTTTCTTAATTTTCACTATTTTTTTGCATCTTATAGATTTTTATTGTTTGGATGCAATGGTAAGACACATTACACTCTTAAGAAGAAAATTTAAGTTCAAACTTTAAAAAAAATATTGTTGGGCAGAATAGTCACGAATCTCAAGCATGAGCCATAAAATGTACATGTACTACAACAAAAAAATGTGTTTCGAAATTTAAAATTTTGAATTTTTGTTATATTTTAAGTTTTTTTGTTGTGTTTTAATGAATTTTTAAATTTTTATTTTTATGACATATGATGTGTTTTAATTGGGTTAAGTAATTTTTAACATAAAATATTGTTGAAATAATAAGTAAGACATAAGAATAGTAAAGGGGATAACTGAGAATATAAGAACAATAATATTATTATGTGTTATTATTATTAAATGACATGAGTAACTAAAATTCACTAATTGATCTAGTGATTAAGGATGCTGATCTTATAAGAATGTAACACGGGTAATCGAGAAGAATTTATACAGAGAGCAAAGTAAAAATTAGAATAAAATATAGGTATAATTATATATTAATGCAAAGTAAAAGGAAAAAGTGGGATTCTGAAAAATCCCTGGACCCAGCTGAAAAAACAAAGCAATCTGTGTAGATATGGGCTTTGCTTCGGCCATCACTTGAGATACAAATTTGTGCTACAATATTTAAATCTAAACATTATTATCACTATTATTTGAATTTGAATTAAATAAATTATTTGTCAAATATTTGAATCTGTTTGAATATGAATATTTTTTTTTTGAAAAATAACCGACTGATTTTATTTATTATTAAAGAAAACAATTACAAAAGAAAAAGAGTAAAGTTCACAAAACAAGGATAAGGGAAACTAAACAGTCGGTCAAGTCGACTCCATGCAAAGAAGAGGGAGACGGAGTCCAGATGGAGTTTCGACTAGAGATTTGGGGGAAAAGATGATAAAAGTAACCCCAGTCTTGCTACACGCCGGGCGATTTCTAGCTTGGAGCGGCGAATTGCCTCTCTTCCTCGGCAATTTCTTCAGCTTCTTCTGGAAGATCTTCGAACCAGACTTCATTTTGGGAAGCGTCGATGCCCAGCTTTGCTAAGGTATAAGCCACCTTATTTGCGTTTCTGGGTGTATAGCTGAAAACACACCAAGAAAAATTCCTTCCCATTTGTTTTCCGTTGCTGATTTGTGCACTAATTTCAGAGAAGTCTTTGTTAGGGCTTTGTAATTTGTCGATGATGGAGCGGGCGTCACCTTCTAAAATGATTTGGGGAAAACTCAAGTTCGCGGCGAATTGGAGGCCTTGGTTCGCTGCCAGAGCTTCCGCCTGAAAAGAATTTAAAATTCCAGAATTTTTCCGGTAACAAGCCCCTAACATTCTTCCTTGACTGTCTCTTGCAATGATTCCTGAGCAAGACCTCTTCTCTGAATTTTTGTAGCTAGCATCGAAGTTTATTTTCACGAAAGGAGCTGTGGGAGGTTTCTAAGTTGCATTTGATCCTGGCAAGAATTGGACAGATCTTCTGAGAATGGCATAGAGCTCGTTTTCATAGCTCCTGATGAAAGTAAGCAACTCTGAAAGAGTTTGTTTTTTTCCTTCATTGTATAGCTTATTTCGTGAATACCATATGGCCCAAATTACAATTGCAATTATCCTGTGTTTGGATTTCGGTAGATTAGTAAAATTCCATGCTAGCCATTCTTTGAAACTGAGGTGATTGTTTTGTTGTGGCCTGTAATTTGAAGCTCCTTCCAGATATTTTGAGCAAATAGGCAGTCCCTGACAATGTGTTCTCTGGATTCTGTGCACTGATCATTTCTAATACATAGTGGGTCTTGACAAACTCTTCGAAAAAACAGATTCTGCTTGGTAGGGATGAAATTGTTTGTGAATTTCCAAATGCATATTTTTATTTTTGCCGGGCACTGGATTTGCCATATCTGTTTGTAGATAGGATTTGTGGTATTGCTGTTTGTGTTTGACAGTAGTTTCTTGTAGCCGCTTCGAACTGAGTATATTCCTGATAATTTTTCCGACCAGGCCTGAAAATCATCCTCTTTTCTTCTTGGTAGTTCGATGCTAAGAATCAAGCTTGCATCTCTTGTATTGAAAGTGTTATATACTTTGTTTTCATCCCATTCATTGCAATCTGCCTTGAGAAGATCAGAAACCATATTAGTATCACCTCTTCTAGGCGAGGTGATCTTAGGATTAGTAGGGTCCGGGAGCCAAGTATCTTTCCAAATTGAAATTTTGGTGCCTGATCCCACTTTCCATTTAAGACCAAAATTGAGTAGACCTTTCGCACTCCATATGCTCTTCCAAATTAGGGATGGGCGAGTACCAAGTCTTGAGTCTAGGAAAGAAACATCTCTGAAATATTTTGCTTTTAGAATTCTGCCAACTAGGGAAGAGGGATTCATCGTAAGGCGCCAGCCTTGTTTTGCCAGGAGAGCAATATTGAATTTGCTTAGGTCTCGGAAGCCCATGCCCCCTGATTCTTTCAAATTACAGAGGGTAGGCCAATCACACCAGTGTATTGCTCTTTTACCTTTGGATTTTTGCCACCAAAATCTGGCTGCTATAGCTTCAAGCTCTTTGCATAATGACTTAGGCAAGAGAAAACAGGACATGGCATACATTGGCAAGGATTGAAGGATAGACTTGATGAAAATTTCCTTACCTCCCGCAGATAGGAATTTGGTGCTCCATCCATCAGTACAACTGTTGAATTTGTCTTTGATATTAGAAAATGAAGCTTTCTTGTTTCTTCCAACTATGGCCGGAAGCCCCAAGTATTTTTCCAAATCCTTTGAGGGGGGGTACTCCTAGTATGTTCTGCACATCAAGCTTATTAAAATCAATCACATTAGAGCTGAAGAACACACCTGATTTTTCATAGTTAACCAATTGCCCTGTGCCTGTTGCGTAATCATGAAGGATGGTTTCTATGGCCATGGCTCCCGAAGCACTAGCATCTCCGAAAATGATGCAATCATCTGCAAAGAACAGATGAGATATTCTAGGAGCTTCTCTTGAAATTTTTATTCCAATTAGACTGTCATTTGTAGAGCCAGTGCGTAGAAGAGAGGAAAGACCTTCACTGCACAGGAGAAAGAGATAGGGACTCAGTGGGTCCCCTTGCCTTAGGCCTCTGCTGGGCCTGAATTGTTCACCAATAGATCCATTTAGAATAACCGAATAGGTGACTGAAGATAGACATTTCAGAATACGAGTAATCCAGATTTGGGAGAAGCCCATTCGATGCATTATGGCTTCAAGACTTCGCCATTCAACCCGGTCGTAGGCTTTGCTCATATCGAGCTTTAGGGCAAAAAAACCTTTCCTCCCAGAACGCTTGTTCTGCATAGAATGAAGAGTTTCATACGCAGCAACAATGTTATCCGAGATAAGTCTTCCTGGTATGAAGGCACTCTGTGCTTCATCAATACAAAGGTGAAGAACTTCCTGGAGCCTGTTAGCTATAACCTTTGCGACAATTTTATAGAGAACGTTGCATAGGCTTATAGGCCGAAATTGATTCATAGAGGTAGGGTCCTTTACCTTTGGAATAAGAGCAATGTGAGTATGATTGATGCTCGAGAGGTCTTCCTTTCCATTTAGGAGATTAATGCAGTACAGAGTAATCTCCTTTCCAATGATATGCCAAAATCTTTGGTAGAATATTGCACCTAGACCATCGGCCCCACAGGCTTTCAACGGGCTCATCGATTTTATTGCTCGGAGGATTTCCCCTTCCTCAAATTTTCTGTCAAGAGTAGAATTCATTTCTGAGGTGACACATTGATTAATGCCCTCGAGGATAGTATCGAAAGCTGTAGGTCCCTGAGAGTGGAAGAGATCTCTGAAATAATCAGTGGCCACATTTTGCATTTCCACATCATTCTCAACAATTGTGCCAAGCCTATCTTTTAGTTTAGCTACTCTGTTGTTTTTCCGTCTTTGGGAAGCATATTTGTGAAAAAATGTGGTGTTTCGATCTCCATTTGTCAGCCAATTTATTCTTGCTCTTTGTTCCCAATAGATCTCCTCTTTTTCCATCTCCATGTTTAAAGATAGTTGAGTTTCCAGAATTTCATGGAGAGCATCATCAGTAGGGGCAGTTTCAGCTAGATCGGAGAGCCTTTTCTTTAGGTCATTGATCGAAAGCTTCTTTTCCTTTTTCAGTCGTTTAAACCATTTTTCGAGGCCATCCTTTACGCGACTTAATTTCACTAGGACATGATCATTGGAGTCTCCCCATAGTTTTCTAACCTCACTTTCGCAAGACTCTTCAAGGAGCCAAGATGCTTCAAAGCGGAATGGCGAGTGGCGTTGATTGTAATCTGCAGAATTAGTATCCAAGAGCAGAGGGTAGTGATCGGAAAACGAGTGAACCAAATGGGAGAGTTTAAAGTTTGGAAATAAATCGAACCAGTCCGGTGAGGCCACCCCTCTATCTAGGCGCTCTCAGATATTATTAGTAGCCAGTCTTCCTTTTTGCCAGGTGTACCAAGCTCCACAGTAACCAATATCCGATAGTGAACAATCAGAAAGAGCCTCTCGGAAATTGTTCATCTGTCTAGAGCTTCGGATTCTTCCTCCTTGTTTCTCAGAAGCATAGAGGATTTCATTGAAATCTCCGATAGCTAACCAAGGTAATTCAGGACAATTATTGAGTTGTCTAAGGAGATTCCATGATTCTATGCGATTTGATTCCTCCGGTGCCCCATAAAATCCTGTGCAATGCCACGATTGACCATTAGAATCATTGTCCAAAATAAAATCGATATGACGAGAAGAATAGGAGCGGAGAGAAATGGAGCAGTTATTTTTCCATCCCAGCACTAAACCACCACTACGACCAATGGAGCTAACTTCGATGCCATTCGGGTAACCCAAAGAACGGCGTATGTTTGCCATTTTATTATCATTTAACTTAGTTTCGATAAAGAAAATAACACTTGGGTTTATGTCTCGTAGCATGTTACGGAGACGGCGAATGGTCCGGGGTTTACCCAATCCCCGGACATTCCAACTAAGGAGTTTCATTTCTCCCGGCGGGCTTGGTTCATCAAGCCGACCGATACATTTGAAGAAGACCCGCCATAGGAGTCTTTTTGGTCAAAATTTGAATCCACCGAGGTAGAAACTTCATTTTGCAGGTTGATTTTCCTTGGTCTTTTGTTTCCATCAGCTTGCTCAATTGGGTTGTCTTCATTCTCAAGGCCCATTTGAACATCCATTATTGGGATAGGAGGGGGGGATCCATCAGGCGGTGTATTGATGTTCTGCTGATAATTGGTTCCAGCCATGTTGACTTCGTCTGCTATTTTTGGAAATAAAAGTTGACCATAATTGATTCCTCCAAATTGAGCTAACATTCTGTCCCTTGAATTACTCAGATTGACCGCTTGAGAAATGCCAGAATTAACGCCCCACGTGTTACCGTTGACTTCCGTTTCTTCTCTCAGCCAGATGTTGCTTTGCACCGCCCTGCGTGGCGGAGCGCGAAGGGAGATGTCCCAATTGAAGACGATTTTTTCCGGGGACAGAATTAGGCGTGCTGGGCACAGGTTTTCAGCATGTCCTAATCGTCCACAGAGGAAGCAGAAGGTTCGGATCTTTTCGTATTGAAATTTGGCATAGACTTCAGATCCATTCTTCAATGCAAGTTTTTTCTTCCTCTTCAGAGGCAGAGATGTGTCTAGCCATACCCTTAACCTCATAATCCTTTGAAAGTTAAAAGGATTTGGGTTTGATTCATATTCCAAGAATTTACCAATAAAATCTCTCAATTGCTTTGCCACCGGTAGAGACATGAATCCGATAGGTAAATCATGTATAAGAACCCATAATTTAATGTGGCTGAGTGTGACGGTCATCGGATCCTCTCCAGGTCGGAGGCGGTGTAAAAGTAACATATGGCCATTGAAGAACCATGGGCTTCCGTTATCGATTCTTTCAACGTCCACAACATGAAATAACCGGTACAAAAACCTTCGTTCACCTAGATCTGTGATAGATATGCCACAAAGAGGCCTCCAGACGTTTGCAAGAGTATTTTTCATAGATTCAAAGTGAATCACACTTGTGGTGAGAAAGAGACCTACAAAACAGTTGAGAAAACTGGTAATTAAAGGTTGGTGATCAGCCTCAATAGGGATGGCTTCATCTTCTTTTTCCTCGATGGACATATTAGCAAGGCAGGATAAAACATCAGACATGTTGAAAGAGATTTCTAGGGCCGTGTCAAAAGACAGATACATTCAGATCGTGTCATACGACAGACATATATAACCAAGGAAAAGAAGTATGTGTGAAAGGCATCAGAGATGGATGAATCTGCTGCGATTGTCGGGATCCATGAACAAAGGAAACAGGAATCAAAACATATCTTTCCTTCAATCCGTTTGAATATGAATATTTGAATTTAATAAAGGTAAAAAAAATTCTCGAGACTGGTTACACATTTTGTTTGCTAGCTAATTAAGATAAAATACTGACTTGATAATTGCTAAAATTATGAACAGAAAAAAGACAAAAATAACATTTTGAAAAAGCATTTTAGGCAAAAAAATGATTTTTAATATAATCTATATTCATTTTATTAGACTCAGAACTTTAGACTCAGTTTTGTTTTCAGTACAAAAATCCTCGACATCCATAGATATTGAAAAAAATACATACGTTGAAATTAAAGGAAAAACATATTTTTGTTGTTGTGATTTATATATTTTATAGTGTGATAATTTTATTAGACATTTTATAACTTTTTTCTACAAAATTTGAGACATTTATTATATGTGATATTTTGATATATAAATTGCGTAATTTTTTCAGTGAATTTTTTTTATTTAAATTATAAAATCTAAAACCTAAAACCTTAACACCTTAAATCCTAAAAGTTTAAATTTTAAACCCTACAACCTTAACCATTAAACCCCAGCCCAAACCCTAAATCTTAGAATCCAAAAGCTTATGTAAACTTTAATGTATCAAAGTGTTTTTCATTTATTATTTGTGCTGCAATTATTTTTCCAATGAAATAAATTCCGAAAACATTTTCCAATATATCATGTAAATGCATAAATATAAACCAATATGCCATTAAACAATTTCCAATACGACATTGTTCTTTTTGCATTGGCCAATGCTCAACCTCCAATTTATGGAGTATGGTGGTCATGGGTCCTAAAATTTAAAATGAATTCGTAAATTTTACGACCCAAACTTCCAAAAATAAAATAAAATAGATAACAAACAAATATTGGTAAAATAGTGATTGAGGGAGACATTTTCAAAATAATGAATGACAATAATGATAAATAATAATTGGGGCTAAATAAGAGGAGTGATTGGTAATGGTAAGGGCAATTTTGGCTTGATATATCATTAATTGTCTATGATAATAGAATATGTTATCATATAATATGAACAAATATTTTAACGCTTTGTGTATTTAATATCAATACGCATGACCAATGAGATTGATCCAAGTGGTAAACAGTTTAGTATTATTTAAGTATGTCTTGAGTTCGAGGTGTTATGTATGTTAAAAAATTTTTCTGGAAGACTTGTCCACCAAAACTAGGTGTGCCACGTGGGTTGATCCAAATTAGTTAGGACGAAACCCTGAAAATTGAAAGGACAACAATATATTTATAGATATAGATATAGATATAGATGCATATTTCTTATAAAAAAAATAGTGTATCTACATGTTTCTGATTTGGTGGTAGATGTCCATCACGGAACAAGAAGACACAATTATTTTTTCTTTCTGTTAAAAATTGTGACAAAGAATTGATAATTGAGTAGAAGTAAACCTATGATTTTTTTGCTAAAAAAAGTGTATCCACTTGAAAGGGTCTCCTTGCCCAGATATTGTACTGGGAATAATTATTTTCTAAGTATTGCAACTATATTTTATTTTTCAATCTATTGTAATTTAAACAATAAAAATAAAGTCGGTGTGCACTCAATTCGACTTCATTGTTCATTCTATTTTTTTTATTAAAAATGATGAAATATGCTGTGAGAGTGCACTTTATACAAAAAATATTATTTAAAGTCGAACTGTAGAAGATCTAACTTTAACTTTTAATAATAAAATAAGAGAGGCAACACTTAGGAAATTTTTTTCCAGCTGCAATATTGCAGCAATTTCTCCCACTTGAAAGATACTAATGTTTTCTGAAGTAATAAACAATAAATACTTGATTTTTTTTATTAATATTATTTGAGCCTTTTGATGATGGAGTTAAGTGGTTTGTGACATGTTTGGGTTTTGTGGTTTTTTAGTATTTTTTATTTTAATTTTAAAAAATCACTTTTACATGTGGCTGATGATGATTGGTCCGTGTGGTAGATTTTAATGAAAAATGTTAGGGACTAATATGATAAATAAAATAAAAATTCAGGGGCTAAACTAACCGAAAAATAATAAAATAGTTAAAATAAAAATTCTACTAAAGTACTACAAGGACCATTTTAAATAAAAATATATTAAAGTGGTACTTACTACTGACATATTAAATAAGAAATAACGCGACACAACTTTTCAATACTTTTTTTTTTTAAATCAAAACAACTCTTCAACACCTATTTGACACTAGTACAACATAAATCATGATTCCAATTTCCACATGTCAAAACAAAGAATAATAATTTTATTTTAATTTTATTCGTAATATAACTTTTGGATTATATCTCTTTCCTCACTTTAATACTTAATTTTTCTTACTTCGATACATTATTTATCATTTAGGTCTCGTTTTATCCAAAAACAATGGATCATTTACCTTGCGTTCTCGGTTCTTCTATTGTTTTGCAATGGACCTTTCCGTCTCCTCATTTTATTAAAAATAATTGTAATGCGTTTTTCAACGTCAAGTATGGTAAGGTTAATACGACTGTTATCATTTGTGATGATATTGGAGTAACTATTTGTTGGTAATGCTTCAAGTGTTACTAAGGCTATATCCGACATTGGTTGGGAGAATGCTTCCTCTCTCCCTTGTTGAGTGGGAAAGAACAAGGGAAGTCCTTGCGCGCTACCGCCGCCCGACTGAGCCGGGCCCGGGTACAGGTAACATTTGTCTTTTAGATTCTCTTGGAGTGTCCGTGTTCACCTTGGGGGACATTCTGCATGTGAAGCGACTACACTGTTCGGGGCCAACATACCACGACACGGTTCATCACATTTTCTATCTATGCTTTTGTTATTATTTCCAGTCAATGCTAATCAGCCGGTTTTACAGTCTTATTTTTACCAACACTATTGACGGCGAGGTAAAAACCTTCAAAACTCATTCAACTTATGTGGTCGAAGCTTTTGTCGTTGATTAGAGACAATTACAACTATTGATACTAGTTATTAATGTCCCTAATCGAATAAAACCGTAATTGTACTGTCGATTAATGGTTAAAGCCGCTCGTACCGGCTCTCATCCGGGAATTAGCCTTTTATTCTTTCTCATGGTTTGAGGGTCTTGATGTAATTCCTTTTGTTTCAATGAAGCATATTTTTTTTTTCTATAAAAAATTTACACCCGAATATGAAATTATGAACTGTTATTCTATTAATTTATTTACCCGATTCCGAATAAAAAAAATATAATACTCCATATAATAATAACAATAGTTGTAAAAATTAGGGATAATCTCAATAAACTTTCTTCTAATAATAAAAGGGTATTCTGTTCCATAAATAGAAAAGAAAAAAAATGGGAGACCACCGGGGGGTCATGGAAACAGGAAAATTGAAGAAAAAAACAAACATATGTGCAGGACGTTGAAAAGTGTTGCACATTTGGACCGACTCTGAGGGTTGATGCAAACAAACCACCAGCACTTTAGCCCCTTTTATGAAGGGGAGCCTCTCATATCATAACTCCAGCTAGCCACTGACACTCTCATTATTCTTTGGAGTTTAAATGAATGTAACTTGAACAAATAAAATTATATTCGTGTTCGTTTATTTATTTTTAAAGTTGTTTATGTTCGGTTTATTTTTGTTTAAATTTTTAATGTTGTGTTCGTATTCGTTTAAACTTTTAAAGGTGTTCGTGTTTATTTGTGTAGTGTTCACGAACGCGTTCGTTTAAGTGTTCGTGAACATGTTTATTTAAGTGTTCGCAAACGTGTTTGTTTAAGTGTTCGCGAACGTGTTCATTTATATGTTAAAAATTATTAAATAAATTAAAAATAAATAAATAAATAAACCAAAAGCAACGAAATAAAACTTGTATTTCAATATGAACTTATACAACATTCTTAGCAACAACAAAAAATAGTATTTAGATACATCCACGGATCCACAAGTATTTTTATCCTATAAACGAGCTTGTTCGTGAACATAAACGAACCGAACACATATATATTCATGTTTGTTCGTTTATTAAACAAATATAAAAATTTTGTTCACACTCGTTCATTTAAATTAATAAACGAACATTATACGAACGGTTTGTCGAACAGTCTGTTCATTTACACCTCTAATTATTCCCTCCCGCAATAATTATATACATACAGATTTCATCTGATTATGGACCACCAGGTCCACCACCATTCACTCCAATGACAGGATTCAATTTTTATTTACTAAAGAAAAATAAATGCAATTTGAAAGAAAAAAATTAAAAGAAATACCGGAATTAGAATATAAAAACATTAGTTCTGTTTTTTTTATTAAGTACAATGTTTTCTAAAATCCGACATTATTACAAATTCTTTTAACAAACGAGTAATTATGAAATTTTCATGCAACGACAAAAACACGAAAAATTCTACATTTTTAATGTTGAAAGTTTGCAATAGAAAAACAAAATGATCCCAAAACAGTAAAAAGTTTACTTCACTACAGCATGTCTGAAAATCCGTGAGAAAGGCGACAATTCAACATAATTTCCAAGCATCCCATGTGGGATTCTTCCTTTTATTTTCCTTCTTCTTTCCCACATTGCCTACACCTCTTTGTCTTCCTTGTTCACTTCTTAGGAATTAGGATCTTTGTGCAAGACCCAATTTCCCCTGAGAAAAAAGAAGCAGCAAAACCCTGTTCCAATCCCCTCCTGGGATTTTCCTATTACAAAACATGTGGGAATCCGACACTGAATCTGCTAAAGGGAGAGAATTAGGGAATGCATTCCTTAGTTCAGGTAAACATGGCGTCCATACTGATGGGTTCCAGCTTAAGGGCCAGTCCTGGTACATATACATACATATATATATACACACACTTATCCTATTGAAAACATTTTTTAACAAAAAATCTTTTTTTTTGCAGGTACGTTGCCACTGATATGCCAAGTGATCTTCTAGTTCAGGTTGGAGATGTCAATTTTCACTTGCACAAGGTAGCTTTTTGTTATGTTTAGAACATGTTTGAACAAATTCCTCAAAAAGCTTTTTTTTTCTTCTGTTGGTCTAAAATTATTTCACTTACCGTATTTTACTGTTTTCTAGTATCCTTTACTTTCCCGAAGTGGAAAAATGAATAGGTTTATATACGATTCGAAAGACCCAGACCTCAGGAGAATTGCTTTGGAAGATCTTCCGGGAGGGCCTGAAGCTTTCGAGCTAGCAGCGAAGTTCTGCTATGGAATTGCAGTGGACTTAACGGCGGAGAATATATCCGGTCTAAGATGTGCCGCAGAGTATCTTGAGATGACTGAGGATTTTGAAGAAGGCAATCTTATATTCAAAACCGAAGCATTTCTCAGTTATGTAGTGTTGTCTTCATGGAGGGATTCCATTGTTGTTCTCAAAAGTTGTGAGAAGTTCTCACCCTGGGTCGAAAACCTTCAAATTGCGAGACGATGCAGCGAGTCGATAGCTTGGAAGGCTTGTGCCAATCCCAAAGGAATCAAATGGCCATACACCGGGAGACCGTGTAATGTTTCTAGTCCCAAATGGAATGATTTGAAGGACTCGAGCCCTAGTAGGAACCAGCTTGTTCCTCCTGATTGGTGGTTTGAAGATGTTTCGATCCTCAGGATTGATCACTTCGTGAGGGTGATTACTGCGATCAAAGCGAAAGGAATGAGGTTTGAGTTGATTGGGGCAGCAATAATGCACTATGCTGCCAAATGGCTTCCGTCTTTGATTACCGATAGTGAGGTTCAAGCAGACGGTATGAGCATGAGCAGCCGTAGTAATAGCTGGAAAGGTGGATTCCATATGGTCGTTACCGGAACTAAAGACGACGATCTCTCGATCCAAGCCAAAGATCACCGGATGATCGTCGAAAGCCTTATTAGCATCATACCGCCACAGAAAGATAGTGTATCCTGCAGCTTTCTTCTTCGGCTTCTGCGAAATGCAAACATGTTGAGAGTGGCGCCCGCTTTGTTGACAGAGTTGGAGAAGCGAGTCGGGATGCAATTCGAGCAGGCAACAATGCCGGATCTCCTAATTCCTAGTTATAACAAAAGTGAGACATTGTACGATGTGGACCTTGTTCAGAGGCTGTTGGAGCATTTCCTCGTGCAGGAACAGACGGATGGTTTGAGCCCGAGTCGACGGTCTTTTTCGGACAAGCACATGTATGAAGGAACACAGAGGGGAAATAATCCGAATGCAAAAGCCAGAGTGGCAAGGCTGGTGGATAGTTACCTAACAGAGGTTTCAAGAGATCGAAACTTGTCGATGACGAAGTTTCAGGTACTGGCTGAAGCTTTGCCTGACTCTGCAAGGACCTGCGATGACGGACTTTATCGAGCAATTGATTCCTATCTTAAGGTAATTCCAGTTAAAAATACAAACGAATATCTAACAAGCCTTGTATAATGACAGTTTTAACACTTCATGTTATTATACAGGAAAATACTAATATTGATTTACCTACAGGCCCATCCAACGCTGTCGGAGCATGAACGGAAGCGACTCTGCCGTGTAATGGACTGCCAAAAGCTCTCTATCGATGCCTGCATGCACGCTGCTCAAAACGAAAGGCTCCCGCTACGAGTGGTGGTCCAGGTGTTGTTCTCGGAGCAAGTGAAAATCAGCAACGCATTGGCCAACACCACCACACTCAGAGACCCTGCGGAGACTCAGTACCAGCCACTGATACCTAACCGCAAGACCTTACTCGAAGGGACACCGCAGTCGTTCCAAGAAGGCTGGGTTGCCGCCAAGAAAGATATCAACATGGTCAAGTTCGAGCTGGAGAGCGTCAAGTCCAAGTACGCCGAGCTCCAAAAGGAGTTGGAGGATTTGCAGCGACAATTCGATAAGATGTCGAAGCCGAAACACACATCCGCATGGAGCAGTGGGTGGAAGAAACTTAGTAGATTTGCTAAGATGACAACATTGGAAAACCACGACGACATTGGACCTCAAATATCAACCGCAGATGAACATGCTGGAAAAACTCCTAGAAGATGGAGAAATTCAATTTCATAGAAAAAAAAATGCTTAAAGAGTCCAAAGGAAAACTGAAAATTAAGAGAAGAAAGATATGAATTCCATGGAAATAATGAAAGAAAGGGGTGTGCCTTACCTTTATTTTTTCATCTTGTTGCCTCTTCTTTTCTCCTTCAAGTTATTCTCACTTGTTTTTTTGTCTAAATGCCAGAGGTTATAAAAATAAGGGTAAACTATCTGTTTGACCACCAATCTATTAGGAAAGTTTTAAAATGACCACCATAGAAAAAAACGCGTTATTTGACTACCCAAACTATTAAAATGGGATCAATTTGGCCACCTACCGTTAAGAGGCTAACGGAAGGTGACGTGGCAGTTAAAAAATTAAAGGTATAATTACACATTTCGTCCTTACTATTTACACATTCTTTCAATTTAGTCCTAATTTTAATCTAATAAAATAAATTAATTAGGTGGTGACACGTGTCAACACCTTATTGGAGGAATTTAATTATTTATATTTAATTTAATAAATTTATTTTTATCCCCCAATCAAGTGGTGACACGTGTCACCTGATTGGTGGATGAAAATAAATGGAACTTTTGCACCTAGTGTGAATCGAACCTAAGTGGTTGGGTAACCTGGGCAAGACGCACATGGCAAAGCCACTGAGCTAAAGCCATTTTTTGTGATACAAAGTGCAAATAATTAATGTAATTCATACGTGTTACAAATCTCTGTAAAAACCTCGACAATAATACTATGATGGTGATGCGAGTTCAACGACAAGAAACACTGCAACAATTGCTCCAATTCTTTAGCTTCGAACATCTCTCTCTCCACGATCATCTCCACCATCGATGCCCTAAAATCGGTGTAGGGATCGTCAGAACTTTTCACAACAGCAAAGCTGTCTTTTACTTTATTCTCGCTCTTGGCTCTTCTCCGGCGAGCGTTACGCTTTCTCCGGTGATCACGATTCTATTTTCAGAAGAGGAAAATACAGATACGATATTAGAGACTTTGTTGACTTATTCGGTATGTTGTACGCGGTACCCCCTGAACCTTATTTCTAGTGAGCATTATTTCTGAAGCACACTTTTGTATGCTAGAGAAACCAATTTATGTGAATAGTAATCTTGATTTTGATGCAATAGTAAGTCTACATATTCAGTGGTTCAGAATATAATTGTCTTTCTGAGACCTGATTTGTTGAACTATCTTACAAATTAGTTGTTTACTTTTTCTCTTTGTTATATCATTGATTGATTAGTTCAAAATTTGCAGGCTCTTGAAAAGTCTGCTCCCGTCCAACATGTTGATTCTGATAACTATTCATCTGATTATGATGGGAGTTTTCTGGATGATTTTACTGATATCGATTTCGTCTTCGCTGCTAAACTACCATGTTGAGTGGATCGAAAGATCGATATTTACCAAGAGGGGGGGTGAATTGGAAATTTAAAAGATTTTAGTGGAAATTGGTAAATAAAAATTGAAGAACAAGGGATTTAGAGTGGTTCAAGTTCCAAATGAACTCTACATCCACTACCTTAGTCTCACTAAGGATTTGCAACAATTTCACTAAATTGATCTTCCCCTTTTCTAGGACAAGGAGGCAACCCTTTACAATATCGGTTGATTTTTCTACCCAAAAATCAACCCAACTCTCACTCAATAGAACAAAGAAATTTGAAGGCTAATTAGGTATCTCTCAATACAAATGATAGCCCCAATACAAGCACTCAACCCAATTTTACAAACTATGAATGAAGAACACAAATTGGGATTTTACACAAATTTGGGATTTTTGCTCAAATGCTTGAATTTGATGTTTGGATGTTTGCTTGAAGTTCAATAGTTGTTGCTGATGCTTTTGGATGTCCCTTTTATACCTTCTCATTGATTTCTAGCCGTTTGAGTGGTTGGAGAAGTAAATTGAGCCGTTGGAACCCTCTCTTACCACCATAAATGCACCTCTGCAGCTACGAGTATCGGTACTCGGGAATGGGTATCGATACCTGTCTCAGAAAAGAAAGAGCCGTTGTACGCAATTAATAGGGCGTATCGATACGCACGTAAGCGTATCGGTACTGGGTATCGAAACGGCAAAGGCCGTATCGATACCTTTTTCTGAAGTTAGCTCACTGTCAAAACGAGTATCGATACTGGGGTTAGGCGTATCGATACCGGTCAACGGTCTTTTAAAATTTGGTTACCAACCAACTGACACCAACGATCATATTTTTAAACCGACTTAAATGCTTTAAAATTCTTTAAACCAGTATCGATACTGGTGTTACCGTATCGATACACTCTTTCAAACTCTTAGAAGTTTAACACAGGGGCGTATCGATACGAGGGTTTTCCGTATCGATACGTGTTTCGACAGTAGCCAATTTTGGCAAAAGGTATCGATACGCCTCCATGGGTATCGATACTCTATGACGATTTTCAATAAGTTTGGCTTGGAACACTTAGAAAATATTTTGAGTTTGAGTTTTACAAATCAGTTTTAAAGTGTTGGTGTTTCAAAACTTGTTAAGAGACTTGTAAAAATAATTTTAAGTTTGTCAAATTGATCCTTAAAGATCTAGTTATATCAAAATCAAACATAGGTTTTACAATCTCCCCCTTTTTGATATAACAAAACCAAAACTTAAAATTTTGACACTTTTGAATAACCTTTACAAAGTAACTCCCCCTTAATATAAGCTTGGTAACATTTGAGTTAAAATCAAAATATTTTAAAGATGTGAGCAAGTTTCTTCTCCCCCTTTTTGTTAGATCAAAAATGCATTGAGACAATAAAGTGCATAATGAAATCAAAGGTATAATAATAATAAGCAACATAATTTTATTCATCATAGCATAAGAAAATCCAAACGAAAACAAACAAGAAATCAAAGCATAGGTTTTTAATCCTAAAACAAACTTAGTCCTAAAAACAGAAACATAGGTGCATAAAAATAGAAAATCCTAGATGATTATGAATGATATGCAAGAAAAGATGTCTAGGCATTGTCTTCGTCGTCTTCATCATCTTCATCATCATCGACCATAGGCTCATTGCTCCGCATGCTATTACGCCATTCATCATGGAAAGCGGCAACGGAAATATTCAAGGAATTGTGCTCGCTTTCAAGTGATGTAAGGCGATTCTCCATACCCGTCATCCTTGTATCGAAGGTGGTTTCCATGGAGGTTAGACGAGAGTTCATGTCCGTGCGTAGCCCGGTAAATTGCTCATTGAGATAGGTCATGAGAGCATCCAAATTGGGCTGTGGGACTTGAGGAGCCGAAGGAGCTTGAGGAGCTTGTGGTTGTTCCAATGCGGCTGCGGCCTCGGGTGGAAGCTCGGAAAGACGTAACCAACTTCCATTAAAGTAATGGAACTTTCCCCGAGCAAGGGATCGCTCATCAATAGGATCGGTAAGAGGAGATGCAAGATCAAATGAGCAATCAATATCCTTTTTCACAAAATAGTAACTTAAAGCCGTACCGTAAATAAAAGATGTGATGAGAGAGGTTTGGCGATTTTGAACATGATAGGCGATCTCATCGAACATGATTCGAGCTAGGTTTGGGCGCTTTCGTTGACGGAAACAACGGATCCAAAAATCATCCACTTGACGGATGGTAGAGTATTTGCCATCGGAGGGACGTAACCACCAAGACACCATCAAATGTAGGATTCGATCGTGAGCATTGAGGACGGTTACGGAACCACCAAGAACATGGCCCAAGGCATTCTCATCATTTAAGCCTACATCCTCTAACATAAAAACCTCACAAATCCCTTTGACATCGAGAATGATTTGCTTCCCCATGAGATAAGAGCGGATGGCAACAACTTCCCCATTGCGAGAAATAAGTTTGGCATTAGAATAGAAAATTAAAACCAAAAGACGATAGTAAATACCGAGGATAGAAAGAAACTCCATGAAATTCCAAGTGCGAAGCAACGGAAGATATTCAAACTTGAAGCGCTCGGAGTCGAGAAAAGGAATGGAGACGACCCTTTCCGCACGAATTTTGTAGTTCTCAAATTGGCGAAAATAGGGAAGACCCGCGGAATTTTCAAAGGATTTGTTATAAATTGTAGCATAATCCGGGCGTGCAACCATTCCGGGAGATGAAGAATCACCGGCATGAGTAACCCTCGGTCGCTTCCTCGAATGTTCTTTAGGTGCCATAATCTAAAAGAAAATTAAAAAAAAAGTTTCTTCAATT
Source organism: Hibiscus tridactylites (assembly GCA_958450335.1). Taxonomy (NCBI): domain Eukaryota; kingdom Viridiplantae; phylum Streptophyta; class Magnoliopsida; order Malvales; family Malvaceae; genus Hibiscus; species Hibiscus tridactylites. Next base: position 84,513,287 of record OY288278.1, on the reverse strand, counting down.
TGAGTAAAAATCAAGGTAAAAAGATTTAAAAAAATTTTGAAAAGCAAAGAGATTTAAGAAAACAAAGGGTTAAAAAAAAGGAATAAAGAGAAGAGATTACCTTGAAGGAAACTTTGAAGATTGAAGAAAAACTTGAGAGAGAGCACAATGCTTTTCTTGATGCAAAAATTCTTTTAGAATTGAGTTGTAGTGTGAAAAATATGAAGGAGGAAGGGCCTTTTTATAGGCAAAAACGGCTAGGGTTTGTTAGGGTTAAAGAGTTTTAATTTTGGTAAAATTAGATCTCATTTAAGACTGATTTAATGCCATCTGCGCGATAGGGTATCGATACTCCTGAGGGGGTATCGATACGGGGATAGAATTGTCTTTTCTCAAAAAATGCCCGTTGGAAAGTCGTATCGAAACGGTGGGGCCCGTATCGAAACGACCTGTATCGATACGATTTTAAGTGTATCGATACCTGTGAAGCGAGGAAAAATCTGGGAAACAAAATGAAGAACACGTATCGATACGCGTATAGCCGTATCGATACCATATGAAGCGAGGACAATTCTGGGAAACAAAATGAAGAACACGTATCGATACGCGTATAGCCGTATCGATACCATATGCCCAGAATGACCTATTTGGTTCTAAGAACAACCAAAGGCTCGAACTTAACACCTCCTAAAAGTATGCAAATGATGAATGAACAGTTATAAGCATGTTTTAACAGAAGCATACTCCCCCTAACTATAGGCATGGATAAGATTAGGAGTTTAAACACATAAACATGGCAATTTCACAAAATCAAGCATTTTAAGCACAAAAGAGGTCCTAAAAGGTCAAGATAGGCTAGCTAGACCTAACTCTCTCCTAAGGGACCAAAAACGCTCTTTGTCTAAGGGTTTTGTAAAAATGTCCGCTAATTGATTCAAGGTGTCTACATACTCTATAACCACATCTTCCTTAAGGACATGATCTCTAATGAAATGATGCCTTATTTCTATATGTTTGGTTCTAGAGTGTTGGATGGGATTTTTAGTTAAGCATATTGCACTAGTGTTGTCACATTTTAGGGGTATAGTTCCAACTTTAATACCATAATCTAAGAGTTGTTGTTTCATCCAAAGAACTTGAGCACAACAACTCCCTAAGGATATGTACTCGGCTTCGGTGGTAGATAAGGCTACACTATTTTGTTTCTTAGAGAACCAAGATATGGGCATACTACCTAAGAATTGGCAAGTTCCCGAAGTACTTTTCCTATCAATTTTGCAACCCCCATAATCCGCATCCGAATAAGCATGTAGGTTGAAGGTAGAGTCTCTAGGATACCAAAGGCCTAAACAAGGAGTGTCTCTAAGGTATCTAAAGATTCTCTTAACGGCTATAAGGTGAGACTCTCTAGGACTAGCTTGAAACCTAGCACACAAGCAAACACTAAACAAGATATCCGGTCTACTTGCGGTAAGGTAAAGCAAAGATCCAATCATAGAACGATAAAGCTTAGAGTCAACACACTTACCTCCTTCATCTTTGTCAAGCTTTGTAGATGAGCTCATGGGAGTGGCTTGAGGCTTTGCATTCTCCAAGCCAAACTTCTTGAGCATATCCTTTATGTATTTTGCTTGGTTGATGAAGGTGCCATCCTTCTTTTGCTTGATTTGGAGTCCCAAAAAGAATGAGAGCTCCCCCATCATGCTCATCTCAAATTCACCTTGCATGAGCTTAGAAAACTCTTGACAATGACATTCATTAGTAGAACCAAAAATAATATCATCAACATAAATTTGAACTACTAAGATGTCATTTTTATACATTTTTATGAAAAGTATAGTGTCCACCTTACCTTTTTCAAATCCTTTTTCAATCAAAAAATTTGAAAGCCTTTCATACCAAGCTCTAGGAGCTTGTTTTAAACCATAAAGAGCTTTGGTAAGTTTGAAAACATGATTTGGAAATTTTGAATCTTCAAAACCCGGTGGTTGTTCCACATACACTTCTTCATTTATAAAACCATTTAAAAATGCGCTTTTAACATCCATTTGAAAAAGCTTGAAATTATGATAACATGCATATGCAAGCAACATCCTAATGGCTTCCATCCTAGCTACGGGTGCATAGGTTTCATCAAAATCTATTCCCTCTTCTTGAGTGTAACCTTGTGCTACAAGTCTAGCTTTATTTCTCACAATGTTACCACTCTCATCTAGTTTGTTCCTAAAGACCCATTTAGTTCCTATTGTAGATTGATTACTAGGCCTATCAACTAATGTCCATACATTACTTCTCTCAAATTGATTTAACTCTTCTTGCATAGCCATAATCCAAAAGTCATCTTTCAATGCTTCTTTTATGTTTTTAGGCTCTATGCATGAGATAAATGCAACATGGTTCATTAATCTAAGAGAAGAACGAGTGGTTACCCCCTTGGATGGATCACCCAAGATTTCACCATCTTTGACATAGTTCAACTCCCTTGGGTAGCTCACTTCCTTTTCCTCAATAGCCAAGTCCTTCAAGGCTTCAAGAGGTGGATCTTGTGTATCTTCTTCTTTTGGTTGAATCTCATCCTCCTTTGAAGTTTGACCTCCATCAAAGGCATTTATGATTCCTACATCATCATCATCACAAGAATCCTTCCTAGGAAGGAGGTTATCATCGAATACAACATGAATAGATTCTTCTACTACTAAAGTTCTTTTGTTAAATACTCGATAAGCTTTAGAGGTTAAAGAGTAACCTATAAAAATAACTTCATCACTTTTTGCATCAAATTTGCCTAAGTTATCTTTTCCATTATTTAAAACAAAACACTTACACCCAAAAGGGTGAAAATAGCTAATGTTAGGCTTTTTAGATTTTAAAATCTCATAAGGTGTTTTCTTTAAAATTGGCCTAATCATTACTCGATTTACAATATAACAAGCGGTGTTTGTGGCTTCCGCCCAAAAATATTTAGGTAAATTATTTTCACAAAGCATAGTTCTAGCCATTTCTTGTAAAGTTCTATTTTTCCTCTCAACTACCCCATTTTGTTGAGGAGTTCGAGGAGCCGAAAAATTATGGCTAACACCATTTTCATTCAAAAATTCTTCAAACCCTAAATTTTGAAACTCGGTTCCATGATCACTTCTAATGTGTGAAATTCTAAGTTCAAGATCATTTTGGGTTAATTTTGAAAATGTGATGAATTTTTCCAAAGCCTCATCTTTAGTACTTAAAAAGAGAACCCAAGTAAATCTAGAAAAATCATCAACTAACACAAATGCATAAGATTTACCACCCAAGCTCATAGTCCTAATTGGCCCAAATAAATCCATGTGAATTAATTGTAAGCATCTACTAGTAGAAACATCATTAATGGATTTAAAGGAAGACTTATGTTGTTTACCCTTAGAGCATGCATCACAAATTTTGTCATTTGAAAATTTAATTTTGGGCAAACCTCTAACTAGATTTAGAGAGACTAGTTTTTCCAAAACACTAATGCTAGCATGTCCTAGCTTCCTATGCCACAACCATGCATCATTTTCATTTTGAGCAACTAAACATGCATGAGATGTATGAATGTCATCTAAATGCACCATGTATATGTTTCCTATGCGATGACCTATGAGCATAATATTATTAGATTTAATGTCAACAATTTTGCATCTATTTTTATCAAATAAAACATTAAATCCTTTATCACACAATTGACTTATGCTCAATAAATTATGTTTAAGACCATCGACATATAATACATTTTCAATGAGAATGGTAGAGTGATTACCTATGGAGCCAATACCTTTAATGTGGCCTTTGGAGTTGTCACCAAATGTTACTACTCCTCCACTTTTTGGCTTTAAATCCATGAATCGACTCTTGTCTCCGGTCATGTGTCTCGAGCATCCACTATCAAGGTACCATGAGTTTTGACTTTGTGCTTTGGCCTTGTAGCAATGCTCCCCCTACAAACAAAGATATTAAACCTTGGTTTTTGGTACCCAAATCATTTTGGGTCCATGAGTGTTAGCTCCCAAAACCTTGGTTCCCTTAGGAATCCAAGATGACATAGCAATAATATTATTAGATTTTACAAGTTCCTTAGGAACCCATACACTTCTAATTCTTTTAGCTCTACTATGTCTAGGGTAGCTACCTTGTTTGTAGTAATTAGTCCTTTTCTTAGGTTGGTGTGTTCTAGAGGATTCTCCTACTTCATGTTTGACACTACCAACATTTTTTAAGGACTTTTTAAGCTCATTTAGCTCACCTAACACCTTTTGGTGTTCACTATTGCATTGAGACAAAAGATTATTAAGATCAACATTTTCATCTTGAAAGAACTTAAGTTCATCTTTTAATCCTAAAATCTTTTTCTCAAATTTAGAATTAGCTTGAGTGAGTGAGTCATTTTTCTCATTTAGCTCTAAAATGATTTTCTTGTTTTTAATGACCGACTCTTTAAACTTCTCAACTAATTCATCATATACCTCTTGTAACTCATCATATGCATCATTTAATTCTTCATATGAAAAATCTAAAGTAGATGAGTTAGAGGTTACCAAGGAGGAATCTTCCTCAAGTGCCATGAGACAAAGGTTAGCCACTTCTTGTTCGTCACCCTCCGATGACTCCTCATCACTCCAAGTAGCAAGCTTGGCTTTGAGTTTCTTCTTCTTCTCAAAGCCCTTCTTATTGAGTTGAGGGCACTCCGAACGGATGTGACCGGATTGTTTGCACTCATAGCAAATGATGGAATCCTTCCCTTCTTCTTTGTTCCTTCCTTTGAAGTCCATCTTTCTTTGGATTTTTCTTCCCCGGTTGGACCTCATGAAGCGTGAGAATCGTTTGGCTATCATAGCCAATTCTTCAAGTTCATCCTCCTCACAAGATGAGCTCTCATCATGTTGTGAAGCTTTTGCCTTGAGAGCTATTCCCATCTTCTTCTTCTTTTCAACTTCAAGCTTCTCTACTCTTTTCTCTTCTTTCTTTTTCTCATCTTCCCTTCCTTGCTTCATGATCTCATGAGTAAGGAGAGAACCCACAAGCTCATCAAGCTTTAATGTCTTCAAGTTCTTTGCTTCGATGATGGCGATTCTCTTCTCATCCCAATCTTCGGGAAGTGAATAGAGTAGCTTCCGGACAAGCTTGTCTTCCGGTATGATCTCTCCATAGCCCTTTAGCCCGTTGACAATTGTGGAGAATCGATCAAACATCTTTGACACCGTCTCATCGGGCTCCATCTTGAAATTTTCATAACTAAGATTGAGAAGTCCAATCTTAGTTTCTTTGACATCATTGGTGCCTTCATAAGTGGTCTCAAGTGTGTCCCACACTTCTTTGGCATTTTCAATGGAAGAGACCTTTGAATAGATGTCCGGACCGAAAGCACAAAAAAGCATGTGGAGAGCTTTATCGTTGACTTGAATCTTCTTCCTCTCCTCTTCACTCATTTCGGCTTTCTTCTTCAACACCATCTTGCCATCACCATCTTGCTTCAATGGAATGTATGGCCCATCCTCAATGACATCCCATACAAGGTAGTCACTTGACTTGATGAATAGCCTCATTTTGTTCTTCCAAAAGGAGTAGTTGTCACCATTGAAGAAAGGAGGCTTGGTGGTTGATTGTGACTCGTACATGCCGGAACCGGAGGTTGAAGCCATCTCTTGATAATTTGATGATCACACTCTTCCAAGGATCTCCTCTTGTGGTTGTTAATCCTCAAAGAGTTAAGCTCTGATACCAATTGTTGAGTGGATCAAAAGATCGATATTTACCAAGAGGGGGGTGAATTGGAAATTTAAAGGATTTTAGTGGAAATTGGTAAATAAAAATTGAAGAACAAGGGATTTAGAGTGGTTCAAGTTCCAAATGAACTCTACATCCACTACCTTAGTCTCACTAAGGATTTGCAACAATTTCACTAAATTGATCTTCCCCTTTTCTAGGACAAGGAGGCAACCCTTTACAATATCGGTTGATTTTTCTACCCAAAAATCAACCCAACTCTCACTCAATAGAACAAAGAAATTTGAAGGCTAATTAGGTATCTCTCAATACAAATGATAGCCCCAATACAAGCACTCAACCCAATTTTACAAAATATGAATGAAGAACACAAATTGAGATTTTACACAAATTTGGGATTTTTGCTCAAATGCTTGAATTTGATGTTTGGATGTTTGCTTGAAGTTCAATAGTTGTTGCTGATGCTTTTGGATGTCCCTTTTATACCTTCTCATTGATTTCTAGCCGTTTGAGTGGTTGGAGAAGTAAATTGAGCCGTTGGAACCCTCTCTTACCACCATAAATGCACCTCTGCAGCTACGAGTATCGGTACTCGGGAATGGGTATCGATACCTGTCTCAGAAAAGAAAGAGCCGTTGTACGCAATTAATAGGGCGTATCGATACGCACGTAAGCGTATCGGTACTGGGTATCGAAACGGCAAAGGCCGTATCGATACCTTTTTCTGAAGTTAGCTCACTGTCAAAACGAGTATCGATACTGGGGTTAGGCGTATCGATACCGGTCAACGGTCTTTTAAAATTTGGTTACCAACCAACTGACACCAACGATCATATTTTTAAACCGACTTAAATGCTTTAAAATTCTTTAAACCAGTATCGATACTGGTGTTACCGTATCGATACACTCTTTCAAACTCTTAGAAGTTTAACACAGGGGCGTATCGATACGAGGGTTTTCCGTATCGATACGTGTTCTGACAGTAGCCAATTTTGGCAAAAAGGTATCGATACGCCTCCATGGGTATCGATACTCTATGACGATTTTCAATAAGTTTGGCTTGGAACACTTAGAAAATATTTTGAGTTTGAGTTTTACAAATCAGTTTTAAAGTGTTGGTGTTTCAAAACTTGTTAAGAGACTTGTAAAAATAATTTTAAGTTTGTCAAATTGATCCTTAAAGATCTAGTTATATCAAAATCAAACATAGGTTTTACACACCACCACCCACAGCCACGGCCACCGTAATTAACATTTTGATGAGAAGATGATCTGAAGAACATGGAATCAAACGACGTATTATTGCGTTTGGCGTGAACCCTTTTGCTGTTCTTCTTCTTGTTTGTGGCTGAGCTCTTATTTTTCTCGTAGAAAGCGAAGTCTTTACAGTCGGAGAAGAGGTTCATAGGCGAAGCAGGAGGAGCCTTGGCCGAGACTTTACGCCGCCGTGGGAGAGTTTCTAATTCTCTAGGAGGCGGAGCAGCCATTATAGAATCGAGATTGACTGCTTCTTGGGTTGGTTGATAAGGGCATCTGGGTTTACAAACGGAAGGTAAGGATCGATCATTTATGAATTATATTAATTATTTGTACTTTGTATCACAAAAAATGGCTTTAGCCCAGTGGCTTTGCCATGTGCATCTTGCCTAGGTTACCCAGCCACCCAGGTTCGATTCACGCTGGGTGTAAAAGTTCCATTTATTTTCATCTTCCAATCAGGTGACACGTGTCACCACCTGATTGGGGGATGAAAATAAATTTATTAAATTAAATATAAATAATTAAATTCCTCCAATAAGGTGTTGACACGTGTCACCACCTAATTAATTTATTTTATTAGATTAAAATTAGGACTAAATTGAAAGAATGTGTAAATAGTAAGGACGAAATGTGTAATTATACCTTTAATTTTTTAACTGCCACGTCACCTTCCGTTAGCCTCTTAACAGCAGGTGGCCAAATTGATCCCATTTTAATAGTTTGGGTAGTCAAATGACGCGTTTTTTTTCTATGGTGGTCACTTTAAAACTTTCCCAATAGATTGGTGGTCAAACAGATAGTTTACCCTAAAAATAACAACGTTTTATGAAAAGTTAGAATGACTTTTTTGCCCTCCAACTTTATCAATTTGATCATCTTGGTCCTTAAACTTTTATTACATCTCTTTTAATCCTCAAACTTTTAATTTTTTGTCAAACTAACCCATATGTGACAGACGGTCAATAGTTAATTTTTTTTCAATTTTCACATCATTGAAAAGGCATATTCTCAATTTATTTGGTTTATATTTAACATTTGATTCATCTTTTAATTCGCTAAACTTGTCGACAACCGAAAATGTTAAGAATGGATTCAGAAATTAAATTACTTCATGGAAAGAACATAAATAAATGATAATCCCATTACAAGCAAAGTACAAACAAATATATATGATGAAAAACAAAGAACAATAATTCTCAAAATCAACAGGCAAAGACGAAAATAAACAAACATATAGGCTATAGCAACATGCTACGACTATAAGTCTATAACACATTAAACCAAATCCAGTATGCAGCAGATCGCATCTGTCAACAGACACAAAGAAAAGGGTTTTTCAAGGAGTAGAAGGAGCAGGTGGTGGAGAAAGGAATGGGATAGAGGGAATTGTGGTTGGGATTGTGGGCATGCTTGGTAGAGGAGGCAGGGTGGCTCTCGGCATATTAGGGAAAGTTGGCAAACTCGGCAAGCTTGGAAGTGGAGGAAGCGCCCCTGGCTTCGGCAATGTCGGTATCATTGGCATCGGTGGCAACGTCATTGTAGGCAGAGTCGGTATCGGCGGCAATGGAGGCAGTTGCTGAAGGTGACGAGCAGCTAGGCTAACGTTAATGCTTGAAAATGACAAAGCCATGCAGAATGCTACGAGGAAGCAATTGAAAGAGGCCATTTTGTGGAGAGTTTTGAAGCAGATGAAAGAAGGCTTTGTCTTAATAGTTTTCGAGTGAGGAAGATAGAGCCTGGGGTTGGGTTTATATAGGCCTTGGAGCATGGAGCAGGGGGGAATTGGCCACTCTAGTTGTTGATGTTTGATCCATCTGTGGTCATTTTATTCGTTTTGGTAGCTCATCTTCTCGTGGACATTGGGGTTTAAAATTAGTTAAATGCAGTTGGGGTTGGCAGAGACAAGTAATGAAATCGGCCATTTGATTAAATTAATGTGCCAAATAGTATACTTGAAAAACCTCCATGTTAACATGTTGGGTTTTATTTTTTTTTCAATTTAGATTAAATTGATCTTTCAAATTGAGTTATTACAAGTTTAGGTCATAGTTTAAATCCAGTCAATTTATTTTAGGATTATACTTCGAGTTTAGATTGTTTTAATTTTGAGTCAATTTGGATTTGGACAAGTTTGGTTTATTGACTTGGTACAACAATAACTTTATTCTCCAAAACTTATATATTCTAGTAATTTATCCTAATTTAAAATAATCCAATAAATTTAATTCTTTGAATTTAAAAATTTCAACACTGCATCCTTGTGGCACACCTTCCAACCACTTGTTGCACTTTCTGTTATTGTCCATCAACTCGATAACCAACGAAATAGAGCCATTATGAGCTTAATGTCTCCTTCTAGTAGACATGGTGACTTCACCAATAGAATTTTTAAATTTGAAGGGTTAAATTTATTGAACCATTTCGAATTATGACCAAATTGATAGAATGTGTAAGCTTTGGAAACTAAAACTATTATTATATCAATCTACACCATACGCTAGTTTTAATTTTAACAACGGAGTGACTTATTTGTAACAAAGTTTTAATTGAATGACTAAATTGTAACTCTTAAAAGAAAATGACTCGTTTATAACCAAACACATAATTGAGTAACTTGAGTGTATTTTACCCTTGATTTCTATGCTATCTCAGCTATTTTTTTTCGTGTTCTTATACTAATATGATCGAACCATAAATAATATGGCCCTGCGTGGCAATTAGCGGATAACTGATAACGGATAGCTGATTACATAAGCTGATAGTGGATAGCTGATAGCATTAGTTGATTTAACTAGCGGATTACATTTGCTGATTGTAAAAAAGTGTTTGGTAAAATTAACCGATAGCTGATAGTTGTTTGATTATTTGAATGAGCAAAATGACATATAAGAACATAATTATATTCAATATTTTTTGAATAATTTTTTATTTATTAACATTTTATATTTATTAATATTAATTAAATTATAAAAATTAATTTTTTTAATATCAGTACTGAGCATATATGAAGGATGTACATTTTAATTTTTTATTTAAAAAATTATATTTGAAATATAATTTTAATACTTATTAAACTTAGATGTATATATTAATTTTTTATTTATGAAATTATATTTTTGAATATAAATTTATTAATTATTAAATTTAGATTTATATATTAATTTCTTATTTATGAAATTATATTTTGAATATAAGTTTATTAATTATTAAATTTATATGTATATATTAATTTCTTATTTATGAAATTATATTTTGAATAAAATTTTATTAATTATTAAATTTATATTTATTTATTAATTTATATATTAATGAATTTATTTTTTAATTTTATTAGTTATTCAAATTTATTTTATTTAGAGAATTTTTTTTATAATTATCAAGGATAAAATAGTATTTACAAGTTTTTTATCCAAACCTCTAACTGAAAAAACTCATAAAAGGAGTTTTTTTTCAAGATGAGAGGTTTCACCTCAATCCGCTATTACAATACTCTGTTTACCAAACACCCTAGTTAGCATATTTGATTAGTCAAACCTCTAAAAATACTTTAAACCTCTAATTTTAACTCAAAAAGTTGTTTATCAAGGTTTATATTCTAAACAATATTATTATATATGTTTTATATTCATTTCATTATTCATGTTTGCAATTCGTAGCTATTCTTACAATAGTATTATTTTTGAAGTTTAAATGTAGATTCATTCTTAGAAATACAATATATTTTACTATTGTATTCAACACTTATTAATAAGAATGATAATGAAAGAACATAAAATATATAATCATATAATAAACAAATAATGTATCCAAGTACAACAAATAATGGGAATTGGGTAACTCCCATGTCTACAAACAAATAAGTAAAAACAATTCTCACAAACGACAGGCAGACGAAAGTAAACAAATAAGTAGCTAAATGCTACGGCTGTAACATTAAATCAAATCCAGTATGCAGCAGATCTTGTCTGTCAACAGACACAAAGAAATTGGTGTTTTTTTTTCAAGGAGTAGAAGGAGCAGGTGGTGGAGAAAGGAATGGAATAGAGGGAATTGTGGTTGGGATTGTGGGCATGCTTGGTAGAGGAGGCAGTGTGACCCTCGGTACATTAGGCAAAGTTGGCAAACTAGGCAAGCTCGGAAATGGAGGAACCTCCCCTGCCTTCGGCAATGCCGGTATTGTTGGCATCGGTGGCAGCGTTGACGCAGGCAGAGTCGGCATTGATGGCAATGGTGGCAGCGTTGTCGTAGGCAGAGTTGGCAATGGTGGTAGCGTTGTTGTAGGCAGAGTTGGCATTGGAGGCAATGGAGGCAGTTGCTGAAGGTGACGAGCAGCTAAGCTTACGTTGATGCTTGAAAATGACAAAGCCATGAGGAAGGCTACAAGGAAGCAGTGGAAAGAGGCCATTTTGTGGGGAGATTTGAATCTGATGAAGTAGATGAAACACAGTTGTGTCTTAAATTCTTAATAGTTTCGAGTGGGGAAGACGAAGCATGAGGTTGGGTTTATATAAGGCTTGGAGCAGGGGGGAATTGGTGGTGTTAAACGTTATGGTAGCTCACCTTCTCATGGACAATGGAGTTTCAAATTGGTGAAATGCAGTTGTGGTTGGCTTAGAAGATATCTCAAAGGAATGAAGTCAGCTACTTAATTAATTAACACGTTAAATAGTATAGTTGAACTAATTGGTCAGTTATCAAACAGGACCCTAGTATTGTTCTTTAACATGTTAGGTATTTTGTAAAGTGATTATATAAAATAACTGGATTTCTAAGCAGATGAGTAAATTTCAAAAACCTCTATTTTGTATTAGACGTGGATATGTGTAAATTGACGACTGAAATTAAAAAGTTGAAAATGAACATATTTTTAAGAGGGTAAAAAAGTGAATAATCGCAACCATAAATTTAAATCTTTTACGTTATGTTGAGTTGTTGACGCACATTATAGATAGATCAGGGACAGAGTTAGGATCGAACATTAGGAGGGGCAAAGGTCTATTAAGCCTTTAAATTTAAAAATTGGGAGGGGCAAAAGACCTTATTTGACTAAACCAAAAAAAATTAGGAGGGACTTTTGCCCCTCCCAAACTATACATACCTCCGACTCTCTGAGATAGATGTTGGCCTTAAGTTTTAAAATTGATCATTACTTAAAGTATGATCATTGGTTAAGATAAGAGAAACTCTTATCATCTCACTTAAGTCTTGCAGTTCTTATATATACATCTTTAAGAATATTTTTTCTTTAATTTTTTTAATTTTTAATAATATGTTGTACAATAAATATGTTCACGAGTTAAGTTTGATTCCGATTCACTTTAAAAAAAAATTAACGTTTATGTTAAAATTTGACTAAGCTCAATATGATGACTCAGTTTTTCTTTCATATATGTTTTATATATCTGCAATTTTTTCTTTTGTTTAATAAGTTTTTTCATTTTCTTTAAATTGTGGTTGCTTACTCTTCTAGCATTTTTTTTAATTTTTTTCAAGGTTGAATTTTTCGGCCCCTATCTATATAGTGATTATTTATATCGTTGATCTTTCTTTACTTTGACCCGCAAATTAGTTCTTTCATATTAATAATTGTTTGAAGTTACTCAAGACATGTTGTGTTTGAAGTGATACAGATAATTGTAAATATATTGTCATATTTTATGATTATATTAGTATTAGTTGTGTTTAATTATCCTTCACTACTGACAATAATATTTATTTGTATCTTTTATTTTCTGAATTATTTGGTTAAATTTTTTAATTTTTTCTTTATGATTATATTTATGAAATAAATGAATTACAATTAAAATTTAAAAATAAAATAAAATTTACTTAAGGGTGCAAGAAGCCCTTGAACTTAAAATAAATCAATTAAGTCCATGAATATTTTTGCATCCAATTAAGACTTTGAACCAATAAATTAAATTAGTTAAGTCATACGATCAATTTTGACCATTAGATCTTATTATATTATTTTTGGTTTAAGGGTTTAATAAGCCCTTGAACTTTTACAAAAAAATCAATTAAGTCCCTAAACTTTATTTGCACTTAATTAAGCCATCAAACTCAAGAAAAAAAACAATTTGGCCATTTGACCAATGTTGACCGTTAACTTTAACAATTTATTTTTTAAAAAATTTCTTTTGACACGTGTCACAATAGGATTGTGACACCTGATGCGTCCAAGGTGGTGGATGGCTCTGAGTTCGTTGGTCCAGGTAAGTTAACTGTTGGATCTGGTCATATCTTAAGCATTAGTAAATCTGTGAATGCTCATCTTCCTACTGATTCGCGTACTCTATTGATTAAAGACTTGTTGCATGTGCCTGCTATTAATAAAAATCTCTTGTCTATCTCTAAGCTTGCTAGAGACAATGTTGTTTACCTTGAGTTTCATGTGAAGGAGTGCTTAGTCAAGGAGGAAGGATCTGGGAGGATTCTTTTACCGGGAAAGGAGTGCAACATGCTCTATCACTTTGGTGCTGCTGCTGAAAATTATAGTTGTCATCATGTAGAAGTAGATGTAGCTAAGAAGGCTGAGGAATGCCGATTGTGGCATATGAGGGTAGGACATCCTGCCCATTCCACCTTAGTTCAGGCTTGTAAGCATGTAGGTGTTGTAATACCTAGTTAAGTTGATAATATTGTTGACAATAATTGTATTCCTTGTCGATTAGGCAAGAGTCACAAATTGAGTTTTAATGAATCTACAACAGTTTATGGTTCACCTTTTCAGCTTGTGTTTTCTGATTTGTGGAGACCTTCTCATGTGGTTTCAAATAGTTTTCGGTACTATATTTCATTCATTGATGCATTCTCTCGTCATTGTTGGGTGTATATGCTTAAGACAAAGGACCAAGCTCTTTAGGCTTTTCAATTATTCAGCCAAATGATTAAAACTCAGTTTAACACCACTATAAAGGAAATGCAAACAGATTGGGGAGGTGAATACAGAAGTATGTCTCCAGTTCTTGCTTCTATGGGAATTGTTCATCGTCTTTCTTGTCCACACACATTTGAGCAGAATGGTGTTGTGGAAAGAAAGCATCGACATATCATTGAATTGGCATTAGTGTCAATGGCACAAGCATCGTTGCCTTTTAAGTACTGGGCATATGCTGTGACTACAGCTGTTTTTCTTATCAATCGATTGCCCTCTCGTGTGTTGCAAGGCAAATCTCTGTTTGAAGTGTTGCATAATAGAGTACCAGATTACAAGTTCATGAAGGTGTTTGGGTCTCAATGTTTTCCACATTTTCGGCCCTATCAAAACCATAAGTTGAGCTATAGATCTCAAGCATGCACCTTTCTAGGCTATAGCCCAAGCCATAGAGGGTATCAATGCTTGGCACCAGATGGGCGTGTTTACATCTCGAGACATGTTGAGTTTAATGAAAAATGTTTTCCCTTTGCAGGCAAAGAAACACAAAGGGGTACAAGGTCCAGTGCTGTTAAATTTTCCAAGATGATTGTTGTGCATGGTGCGGCCAGAATATGTGCAACATTGGCGCCTTCAAGGTCTAATTCTAATTCTGCATCGGTGCTGCCTGGCTCTCCTGATCAACTACACGTGTCACCAGCTACCACAGCTTCTTTGAATGCCGATGATCGTGTCTCCCATGCTCCTGAAGTAAGTGATGATTCCTCCAATGAGTTTGTTCAGCATGGTGATGAAGGCGTGTAGGATAATGTGAATCAAGAGTTGGAAGAAAATGAACATGAAAGTGAGAGTGGTGCTAATAATATACATCAAGAATTGGAAGGAGAGTCACATGAAGGTGTGAGCCATGATTCGATACCTGATGTCCCACCTGATGTACCTTCAGCCCCTGTTGTCACAGGTCATCATATGCTCACTCGAAGTAAGTGTGGCATTTTCAAACCGAAGTTATGTAACCCCCTCGTCCCGGTCTGGCCGAATGACCGGTCCGAGTGGGCCACACGGGGAAAACCGAGTGAAAACCCCTAAGGATTCCCCCTCGGTTAGCAACCCTATTTTTTTCATTTTAAAATCTTGTCTAAATGGATATTAAACCCTAAGTGACCATACAGCGGAACAACATATTCAAAACAATCGAACAAACTCAAATAATCATGATAAAACCCAATTTTAAACTTAGACTGCATGCGGTATCGATACATCTAGGGGTGTATCGATACCCCTTTGACCAGGTCAACTGGTCCGAGTCAACTAGTGGAGACCGTATCGATACACCTAGGAGTGTATCGATACCCTCCCCACTTGTTGACTTCCCACGGCAAACGCTAAGGAGACCGTATCGATACACGTGAAGGGCCGTACCGATACGGAACTGGACAGTAGCTCCAGTAGCAAAAATAGTATCGGTACACCTCTTAAGTGTATCGATACACGAGGCTTGATCAAGAAGGTGGTATCGATACGATACCAACCGTATCGATACCCCTGCACAGAAAAGCCTCCAAACTCAGCAAAAATGATGAGGACTCGAATCTAAATGCATTTTAGGACTCTCCTAGACCCCAACAAGCATTCATACAACATTTACATGCCACATTAAAGTCATACAAGCACCCAACATATACATACATTGAAGGAACATGCAATTGACCCAAAGATGACACTTGAACATACAAAACCCATACTTCAACATTCAACATAAGGCAAACTCAAAGGTACTTAACCAACATTCAAGATAAGCAATTTAGGCATGGATTACAACTTAAACATGGCATCACAAGCCACACAAAAACAACATAACGTGGAGTCTAAACATGCTCCTAAACACCCAACAATCATCCATCAAAAGACACATGTCCCATTTCTTAAACTATTACATATTCAACATTTAAAAGCCATACTTGATGTACTCAAGCCAAACACCACACTTGGAGGCCCTCCACTTGCCCGAGCAACCCACGAACTAAGGATCTGCAATGTTGAACAAAGAGAGCGTAAGCAATGATGCTTAGTGAGGGTAAGCTCTAAAAACAAACCTCAACATTGCAGGGTCCGAGCTCGATCTAGCCAAGGTATCACAATCATACCAAAGGTCCACAAGATAAAATGCATGAGCAAAAGCCAATAATAATGCCATGATCATAAGCTCAATTTCCATGATACATGTAATCACAAACAAGTGTCCCAATAAGAACCATGAAGCTCAACACATTGATATACACATCAAACAACATTGGCACCTAGTTAAGACCCGAATACGCGGATAGACATGTTGGAAACTCATGTCCAACAACCACATTACCTCACGGTGGGATTTCACTCATCACCGGTCTCGCGGAGGGGATTCCACTCATCCTCACGCCCCGTCGATGGGATTCCACTCATCACCGACTACATTTAAATACAATTCCGGGCGAACCCGTACTCCTCCTTGGTGACTCAACGCCACCAAGGCCACGCGCGACTTTAGACTCATGTGTACACACTAACATCCTAATGATCGATCATTTGTATTCAAGTTTACTAGTGCCAATATTTACTCACTTCATTAACCTTGTGCTTAGCACGTACTCACCAACAATCAACATTAAGCATGTCTCAAGCATCATAAGTCCAATCTCATTCCACATGTATAAAGCAATATACGTAGACATTCATACCACAATTTATACGAGACATACACAACCATATAATGAGTTCAACCAAGGGCTCTAGATCAAGTTTAGGATTAGGCTACCACCCTAATCCTAACTCTAGGTGGGTCTACCAAGCCCAACCTAGTCCATACTCGAACCAACTATTTTAAAAAAAATCTTTAAAAGCAAACAACCACTCACCTAAGCTTCCAAGCTCCAAGACCAAGCAAGCAATCACCTTCAACTTCCCGGATTCGATCCCAAGGCCCCTTCCACGTTTCCTCTTGCTTCTAGTCAAACAAAACCCATACATTACTTCTCAATTCAGTGCTAATTCAACCATCAATCTACTTTGCAAAACACAACTCAATTTCCACAAATTTCCAAACCACATAGCATCTCCAAAAACCCAATTTTCGGACTCCCACAACCAAGGACTGAAATACCCAATTCCAAGCACCCAAATGACTTCCAAAATATCCCAAATCACCCTCCTAACATAGGTAGACCATCAGCCCTTCAATTCCAACACTAAACCTCTCAAAAACTCAAGTTTTCATACCCTAAAATTTGCCCTAAAGACCCACTACGAAAATTTACCCAAAATCAACCAAATTAAGATATGTTGTAAGTTTCATCATGATTAAGCATAACCCCAAAACAATTTTTCAAAACAAATTGAAAAACCCCATCAAAACCCAAATTTCCATATGAACCCTAATTCCCAAAACTCAATGTTTTTTTGAAATCTAAAACAATAGCTAGGTAGAGGATAGAGAGGAGGTTAAGAAAATATATTTACCTTTCAATTTGGTGTAGAAATCGGCTAGCAAAGCTAATGGAATAGTAACTAGGGTTTAGGAGTGTTTGAAAATGGGGGAGGGTTTTGAAATTGGTAAAGGAGAAAATGAAGAGGAAGATGACAACTTTTATGGAAAAGTTGTCTTCCTTTATTTAAAATGTGGGTAAATTACAACTTTGGTCCCTCCCTCATTATTAAGACTCAAATAGGTCATTATTTAAAGTTGGTTTATTTTTAATTAGATTCTATTTGACTCGGACAACAACCCGGCTACCTCCTAGGCCCTAGACACGGGTGTTACAAGTTATATATGACTGTTCATGCAATTGAAGAAACAAAACCTAGCTTAGTGTATGAAGCATTCAAGTCAACCCAGTGGAATGCAGCTGTTCATGCTGAGTTTGAAGCATAAGAAAGAAACAACACCTGGAAGCTAGTGCCTTTACCTGAAGGAATGACTGCTGTTGATTGTAAATGGATGTTCAAAATTAAAAAGAATGCTGATGGCACAATGCAAAGACATAAAGCAAGGTTGGTGGCTAAGGGTTTTTCTCAGGTTCCTGGTCAAGATTTTCAGGAGACGTTTAGCCCAGTAGTGAAGGCAGCTACCATTAATGTTGTCCTTAACATAGCAGCTCACAAAGGATGGCCGTTGAGACATGTGGACGTTAATAACGCCTTTCTCAATGGTGATTTGCAGGAGGATGTGTACATGTACCAGCCACAGGGCTTTGAGAAAAAGGCATATGATGGATCGATGTTGGTGTGCAAACTACAAAAGGCCTTGTATGGGCTTAGACAAGCTCCATACAACTGGTACTCGAAGCTGAAGGATCATCTTCTAAGTTTGGGGTTCAGGAGTTCTCAAGCTGACACCTCAATGTTTATCAAGCATGAGCAGGAGCATGTGGTGTATGTATAAGTCTACGTGGATGATATCATTGTCAGAGGCAACAACACTGTTGATATCGAGGATGTAGCCAAGCAATTGAGAGAGAAGTTCTCTTTAAAAGATTTGGGGTAACTTAGTTTTTTTTCTTGGCATTGAAGTAAAGCGTGTAGGGGATGTTGTTTTCTTAAGCCAAAGGAAGTACATACTGGAGCTTCTAGCTAAGGCACGTATGGATGGTGCTTCATCAGTTCCAACCCCCATGGTGGCATCACTCAAGTTGTCCAAGGATGCTGGTAGCCCGTTGGTAAATACAAAAGAGTATCGAAGCCTGGTAGGATCATTACTATATGCTTGTCACACTCGCCTAGACATAGCATTTAGTGTAAATAAGCTAGCACAATTTAAGCATGCTCCTTGTGAACAACATCTTGTTGCTGTCAAGAGGGTGCTGAGATACTTGAATGGCACACTTGATCATGGATTGATGTTTTCACCTACAACAGATTTGTTTCAGTTGGTAGTATTCTCTGATGTTGACTGGGGTGGCAATGTGGATGATCGAAGGTCGATCTCTGGGAGCTGTCTATATTTGGGAGGTAATCTGGTGATGTGGGGCTCAAAGAAACATAAAACTATCTCTAGATCAACCACAGAAGCTGAGTGTCGAAGCTTGACAAACACAGCTTCTGATGTTACCTGGTTGAGTGCATTGTTGAATAATATGCAGATTGATCTTCAAGCAACGCCTGTGATATGGAGTGACAATTCGAGTGCCATAGCCATGAGTGTTATCCAGTTTACCACACAAAGGCTAAGCACATTGAGCTAGATGTGCATTTTGTAAGAGAAAAAGTGACAGATAATAAACTAAAGGTGAATTTTGTTCCATCCGAGCATCAAGTAGCAGATGGGATGACAAAAGCATTGTCCAGAGAATACTTCGAATTGTTCAGGAAAAGATTAGGAGTGGTTTCGTTTTCAGAAATTGAAGAAGGAAAAAGCAGGGAGCATGTTGAACGTAATAACTAGGGTTGTTGCAGCCTTGTTAGTTATCAGGTGGTTGTTAGGATTGCTGAGTCAACAAACAATTGTAACGGCTAAGCAAGTCTGTTAGATGGTTAGCAGGCCATGCTAATGGCTATATATATGTACAGCTTCTTCATTGAGCAAATCATCTTCTTCATCAATAAAACTTCTTCAATCTTTCTATTCTTTTGTTATTTCAACAAGGATAATGCCACATCTCATTTCTATGAATTTTTAAATTTTAATTTTTTAAAAATATTTAAAAACAGAAAAAAAATTCAATTTTTTTAAATTTTGGAAAATTATAAAAAATATTTTAAAATATAAAAAATTAAATTTCAAATTTTATTTAAAAATAATAATTTTCAAAATATTTAAATATTATGAAAAATTAAATATTATTATACAAATATAAAAAATAATTTGAAAAAAAATAAAAACAATAAAATTTATTTTGAATTTTTTATAATTGTATAATGATAGTTTTTAATATTTTTAATATTTATTTGGTTAAAGATATTTAAATATTTAGAAAAATTATTCTTTATTATTTTAAAATAAATATTTAAATTAAAAAATTTTATAATTTTTAAAAATTTTCAGAATTTTTTAATTTTTTGTTTTTATATATATTTAAAAAATTAAATTTTAAACATTCCTAGAAACGACAAGTTGCATTATGATGTTGCGACATATGTCAAAAAATATTAAAAAAATTAAAAAAATGTTATAGTTAACAGTCAAGGTTGGTCAAAGGGCCAAATTGATTTTTTTTCTTGAGTTTGAAGGCTTAATTGAGTGTAAAATAAGTTTTAGGGCTTAATTGATTTTTTGACAAATATTTAGGGCTTATTGAACCCTTAAGCCTTTTTTTTAAGTATTTCCACCACATGATAAACTAAACTTCTATCAAATAATATTTACAATTCTATGTTGTTTATCCTTGCATGTCAACACATGAATAGAAATTAATTCTTAGTTTAGGGGTTTATTGAACCCTTAAGTTTTTTTGGTGCCTATATTTATGCCCTCATATTAAAAAGTAGGTTTACAATTTATGGTTAAGGTTTAATGTTATAGTTAGAGCTTAGAAATTAATTTCCTAGTGTTAGAATATAGAAAGAATCACCGAAAAGGGCAGAAAATTTTTGTCCATCAACACTCATCGCATCGTTCAGAAACATATTTAGACTACCAGACAAAGGACCATGGATGACGTGGTGGTCCGGGACCATGCAATAATTTTTCCAAATTGAGGATTAAGAATTCCATGTTACCTCAGCTGTTTTTTATCGTATGTTTATACTAACATGATCAAACGATAAATACTAAATTCAGAATATATATATATATATAACATTTTTTATATTTTATATTTTATATTTATCTTATTATTCGTGTTCGGAGTTCATTTTTATTCCTTCAAAAATATTATTTTCAAAGTTCAAATCTGAAATTTATTCTTAGAAATACTATATTTTATCATCGTACCCAACACTTATCATTAAAAATGATAATAAAAGACCTAGAATATATAATTCTATAATAAACATATAACGTATCGAAGTGCAACAAAATATGGGAATTGGGTACCATGTCTACAAACAAATATATATGATGGAAAACAAAGAAAAACAACTCTCACAATCAACAGGCAAACACTATGTAGCAACATGCTACGACTATAACTCAATTCATTAAACCAAATCCAGACCCAGTATGCAGCAGATAGCATCTGTCAACGGACACAAAGAAATGGGGTTTTTTTTTTCAAGGAGTAGAAGGAGCAGGTGGTGGAGAAAGGAATGGGATAGATGGAATTGTGGTTGGGATTGTGGGCATGCTTGGTAGAGGAGGCACATTAGGCAAAGTGGGCAAACTAGGTAAGCTTGGAAGTGGAGGAAGGGCGCCCGGCCTCGGTAATGCTGGTATTGTTGGGATTGATGGCAATGGTGGCAGTGTTGCCGTAGGCAGAGTTGGCAACGGTGGTAATGGTGGCAGCGTTGCCGTAGGCAGAGTTGGCAACGGTGGCAGAGTTGGTAGTTGCTGAAGGTGACGAGCAGCTAGGCTTACGTTGATGGTTGAAAATGACAAAGCCATGAGGAATGCTACAAGGAAGCGTTCGAAAGAGGCCATTTTGTGGAGAGATTTGAATCTGATGAAGCAGATGAAAGGCAGCTGTGTCTTAACTTAATAGTTTAGAGTGGGGAAGACAAAGCATGGGGTTGGGCTTATATAGTCCTTGGAGCAGGGGGGGAATTGGTCACGTTAATCGTTATGGTAGCTCACCTTCTCATGTACAATGGAACTTAAAATTGGTGAAATGTAGTTGTGGTTGTGGTTGGCTTAGAAGCTACCCAAAGGAATGAAGTCAGCCACTTAATTAATTACTATGTTAGATAGTATAGTTGAACAGGCCTCCAAGTTAGCAAAGTTTGAGCTAATCTGTCAGTTATCAAACAGGACATGACATAGTATTATTATTTAACAGAGTATAAATCTTCAATCCCTTTTCTGTACCTCTTTCTATATCTCGTATTAAAAAAAATTATGTTTAAGATTTAAAGTTTAAGAAATTGGGTAATGTGTATTTTTAAGATTTAATATTTAGAATTTAAGATTAACGCCTAAAATTTAATTTTTTTAATGTTGTAGTATGGAAAGGAACACTGAAAAGGGACATATAATTTTTATTCTTTTAATATTTTAGATATTTATAAGTTGATTATATAAATTAATGGGTAAACTACATAAATAGTCCCCCGACTATGCTCCAATTATCTTTTGCATCCCCTGACTATCAGAAGTTACAAACTGGTCCCTTGATTTAAAAAAATAACAAATTGATCCAGTGCCGTTAAAAATTTAACGGCTGGTGACGTGTCAGTTAACAAAAATTGGCATAATAACACATTTAGTCCTCATCTTTTACACTTTGTTTAACTTTGCCATAATTCTAAAAAAATGACCCTTAACATTTCAAAATTCTATCAATTTAATCATTTTTTTCTCTCCACACAATCCTAAACAAGCAAATTTTGAAGCAAATTACCTAATTAAAGGTCTAAATAGTTGATTTCAACCAGGAAAGGGGCAAGATATAGGTAAATCATCTACAGCACAAGAAAATGGTTACAAGTTACAACCAGCACATAAAATCATATTCGCTTCTAACGATGTAACCAAGGGAGAAATTTAACATAGAAATAGGCACCATCTTTCTATGTTCTCATGCAATCAAACAGGAGGATCCCACCCTTCAAAACCTTAAGAAACATCAACTTTCAGCATTAAAATAAGATAGAAAGTCATACTGTTGACCTCCCACCTTCGAACTCTCCTGTGACGATTTTATGACACCTTATAGTTACTGAAGCACTTTTACTCACTAATTTCTACTTCTTCTCCTCTCACTCACGTACTCACACACAGGAATGCATTATGTAGAGGGCAAATATCTCATCCAAAGAGTCCTAAACAATAGCACAAATTCACCAGCCCAAGCGTAGGAGAGAATTACAACATGAAGTGATTAATCCAGAATGAAAATGTAATATGGCATGGTGGCGGGTGTTAGGGCAGAACGATGCATCAGAACAATTGAACTCAATTCTTAAATCATTTCAGTATTTTACCTTCGTAAGCATTACATAAGAAACTACAAAGACACTAAAAGCTTGTAGTGACCCTTGAAAGAGAACGAGAAAAAAGAGAACCATCTGATAGCTAGGACAATGAGCCAATCTTCAAAAATCTTGGCTACAAATCACCATTTGCCTGAACTTAAACTCACCTCCCAAGTTATTTTAATCTCAAAAGCACTGCACGGTGCATGCCGCAATCACATTTTTTTATGACAAAGCCCCGTTCATACAAACAAAACGACAGTAGAAAATAAATATACTTTACTCATGAGGGAACACTTGCAAAACGATAGTATCCAATTACAAAGGCACTGGTTGTTGATGACGAAGATGATGGATTCAAGACTCCAACGTCTTTGGATTATAAAATCCCGGAGATGAAACAATGCCCGCCGGCACCAAGAAAACCAAAGGCAAATAAAAGAGCGGCGTCACCGTCGCCGAGTAGTAGTGGTATTGCAGATACAAGCACACGCCGGAATCTGCAACTTGATGTTTCACAAGTGGTGGAGTCGTGGTTTGCTGCCTCACTTGATGGGAAACAGAGAATAATGGGATTGCTATAGTTTCAGTAATTTTATTTGCTTGTTTAGGATTGTGTGGAGAGAAAAAATGGATTAAATTGATAGAATTTTGAAATATTAAGGGTCATTTTTTTAGAATTAGGGCAAAGTTAAACGAAGTGTAAAAGTTGAGGACTAAATGTGTTATTATGCCAATTTTTGTTAACTGCCATGTCACCAGCCGTTAAATTTTTAACGGCACTGGATCAATTTGTTATTTTTTTTAAGTCAGGGGACCAGTTTGTAACTTCTGATAATTGGGGGATGCAAAAGATAATTAGAGCATAGTTGGGGGACTATTTATGTAGTTTACCCTAAATTAATTGAAATCCTAAGTAGATGTGTAAATTTCAAAAGAATCTATATTGTATCATATTGTTAGTGAATCGCATAATATCTCTTATAATAGTTATAGAGATGGAATCGATAATTGAGAATAAAAATTGAGAAGGATCATATTTTTAAGGGAAAAAGAGAAGCAGTTATTTTCAACCATAAATTACTCACATCCAATTATCCAAATTTAATATAAAAGTTTTTACTTTTGCCACTGCATGAGTGGATCTTATCTTATAATTATTTTTATATTCTCATGTGATATTTTTTTTTTGAATATTTCTCATGTGATACTTCGTTGAGGATTAAGAATTCTATGTTATCTTATTTTTTTTCGTATGTTTACAATGACGGATAAAAATCGCCTGTCTTGTTATCATGCCCTCATTTATGTTTCTATATTAATATTAAGGTTTAGAATTCAAGGTTTAGAGCTTAGGGTTAGGGTATAAGGAATTTAGGGTATATTGTACTTTTTATGGTGTATAGTTTAGAGTTTGAAATTTAAGGTTAAGATTCATAATTTAATTTTGGGTAAACTATATTAATGACACCAAACAATGGGGTTGGTGCCGATTTGACCACTATATTTTTAATTCTGTTAAATATACCACATAACTATTTAATTGGTGCCAATGTAGCCACATGCCGTTAAAAAACAAAAAAGTTAACGGGACTGTTAAAATAATTGGTATAATTACACATTTAGTCCCCTTTATTTATACAATCATTCAATTTAGTCCTAATTGTAATCTAATAAAATAAATTAATTATTCAATTAGGTGGTGACACGTGCCACCACCTTATTTGAGGGATTTATCTATTTTTATTAGATTTATTAAATTTATTTTCCTTCCCTAATTGAATAATTAATTTATTTTAAGGTAAACTACATAAATGACCACCATACTATTGGTAAAGTCACGATTTGACCACCTTACTTTTTTTCTAAGCAATTAAACCACTAAACTATTTAGTTGGTTGCAATGTGACCACCAACCGTTAAAAACTAACGAAAGGAGCAGTTAATAAAATTGGTATAATTACACATTTGGTCTCGCTATTTGTACATTTATTAATTTTGTCCTAATTTTAATAAATAAAATAATTTTATTATTTAATTAGGCTACGACACGTGTCGTTGTATTATTGGAGGACTTTATTTATATATTTTTAATTTAATAATTTTTATTTTGCTCCTCCAATCAAGTGGTGACACGTGTCACCAGATTGAAGGAGCAAAATTAAAGAAAGAAGAAGAATGCCTCCAGTTGGTTTAGTACATTGTATAATAGATTTTGTACATTGTATCACAAAAATAACATTTGTTTAGTGCTAGACATGCTCACTTTTAACCCAAACTTGGGTTCGAATCCTGCCAGAGGTAATATGTTTCTTGTTTTTCCCTGGCATGAGTAACAAATTAAGATATATAATAGATTTTGTACAATGCATCACAAGGCTAGCTTTGGCCTAGTGGTAGGTGCCCTCACTCACAACCCAGTTAACATGGGTTCGAATCTAATTTTATTTATTAAAATTAAGACCAAATTGATAAAATGTACAAATAGCGGGGACCAAATGTGTAATTATACTAATTTTATTAACTGCTACGTCACTCCTTCCTTCAGTTTTAAATGGCTGGTGGTCACATTGCAACCAATTAAATAATTTGGTGGTTTAATTGCTTAGAAAAAAAGTAAGGTGGTCAAATCGCGACTTTACCAATAGTATGGTGGTCATTTATGTAGTTTACCCTTTATTTTATTAGATTAAAATTAAGAATAAATTGAATGATTGTATAAATAAAGGGGAATAAATGTGTAACTATATCAATTATTTTAACAGTTCTGTTAACTTTTGTCGTTTTTTTAACGGTAGGTGGCTACATTGGAACCAATTAAATAGTTATGTGGTATATTTAACACAATTGAAAATATAGTGGTCAAATCGACACCAATCCCATAGTTCGGTGGTCATTAGTATAGTTTACCCTTTAATTTTTAAGTGTTTTTTAGCATGAGGCATGCTTAAGAGACATAGGATTTTTGTTCTACACTAACATGGTCGAACAGTAAATACTATATCAAAAATAATATTTTTTTTATATTTTATATTTATTTTATTATTCACGTTTGGGGTTCATTGCTATCCGTCTAATAATATTATGTTCACAGCTCAAATCTGAGTTTTATTCTTAAAATGTAATATATCTTATTAATGTATCCAACAATTTTTTTACATGATCAATCTTTTAAGTTTTATTAATGATCAAAGTAAAAGTAAATTTGAGAAACTATTATTAATCCCCAAAACAGAGAAAAACAACTACGTCGCCTAGGAAACATGACCACCAGTATTAAGACATTAAGCGCAACCGAAAGGGAAGTTAAAAAGGTTTGGACGATTGAGATCCATTCATTGGTATAATGATTATAAATGCTCATCTATTTTACCTGTTGTATGGATTTCAATCCTAATATTTACTATAAAAATATTATTGTAATTGTAACGCTATTTAATCAAAAAAAAGTTTGGACGACTTAATCTGCTTTTGCAAGCGGTCTGTCATCTCATTGCAGATTCTTGGTGCATAAACAAACTTCACTCTCTTGAACATATTCAAAATTCGATCAACACTTATCATCGATAAGAATAATAATTTTACAATATATATATCAAAGACCATTTTCTGAATTAAACTTGTCAAACAGCTGATGTTAAAAATGGACGCAGTAATTAATTACTTCCTGGAAAGAACATAAAAATATATAATCCCATAATAAACAAGTAAAGTATCGAAGTACAACAAATAATGGGGAATTGGGCAACTCCCATGTCTACAAACAAATATGTGTGTGGTGAAAAAAAAAGGGAAAAACAATTCTCACAATCGACAGAAAGACACGAAAGTAAACAAATAAGTAGCTAAATGCTACGGCTGTAACATTAAATCAAATCCAGTATGCAGCAGATCTTGTCTGTCAACAGACACAAAGAAATTGGTGTTTTTTTTTCAAGGAGTAGAAGGAGCAGGTGGTGGAGAAAGGAATGGAATAGAGGGAATTGTGGTTGGGATTGTGGGCATGCTTGGTAGAGGAGGCAGTGTGGCCATCGGTACATTAGGCAAAGTTGGCAAACTAGGTAAGCTCGGAAGTGGAGGAAGCGCCCCTGGCTTTGGCAATGCCGGTATTGTTGGCATCGGTGGCAACTTCGTCGTAGGCAGAGTCGGCATTGATGGCAATGGCGGCAGCGTTGCCGTAGGCAGAGTTGGCATTGGAGGCAATTGAGGCAGCTGCTGAAGGTGACGAGCAGCTAGGCTTACGTTGATGCTTGAAACTGACAAAGCCATGAGGAATGCTACAAGAAAGCAGTGGAAAGAGGCCATTTTGTGGGGGAGATTTGAATCAGATGAAGCCGATGAAACACAGTTGTGTCTTAACTTAATAGTTTAGAGTGGGGAAGACAAAGCCTGGGGTTGGGTTTATATAGGCCTTGGAGCAGGGGGAATTGGTCATGTTAATCGTTATGGTAGCTCACCTTCTCATGTACAATGGAACTTAAAATTGGTGAAATGCAGTTGTGGTTGGCTTAGAAGATATCAGCCACTTATTTAATTAACATGTTCAATACTCAATAGTATTGTTGAACTAATTCGTCAGTTATCAAACAGGACATTGTATTGTTATTTAACATGTTAGGTATTTTGTAAGGTGATTATATAATTAACTGAAATTCTAGGTAGATGTGTAAATTAATTGGTCAATTTAGGGTTTAGAGTTAATGTTTAAGATTAGAGTTTAATATTAGAGTTTAGGAAATTAGGGGTAGAATGTATTATATAAGGTTTAGAATTTAGGATTAGGGCCCATAATTTAATTTGTTGGTGTTGGGTATAGAAAGGGCCCCGAAAATAGTAGATGATTTTTATTCTAAGTTTATATATTATTAGTGAATCGCAAAACATCTCTTATAATACTTATATAAAGATATAATCTAGTTACACAATCTAAAATATTTTAACTTTACACTGAATTTAGATCATTAAATGTGTATGAATTGATGGTTGGGATTAAAAATTGAAATAAACGTGTACTTTTAAGGGATAAAGAGAAGCGATTAATATCAACCATAAATTTACTTATACCCAATAGTCTAAAATTAATACAATTTTTTTTATTTTTTACCCTACGTAGGTAAATCTGATCTTATTATTAATTTTATATTATCATGTGATACTTTTTTTTTTATCAAAAGATAACTTTATTTCATGGAAAACTTACGGATACAGAATATGGGAAGGGGAGGTATCAGAACCCCAAAATACTTAGCCTTGTAGGTCTTTTGCATACTTAGCAAGCCTATCGGCTGCCTGATTACATGCTCGTGGAGCAAAATAAAACATACAAGAGGCAAAAGATCTCGCAAAAACCCTAATGTCCTCCTCAACGGCCGATGTTACCCAATCAGACGGGGTTCCTGCGTTGAGCCTGCCAATAACCGCTTGACAATCCGCCTCGATAATAATCTTACTGAAGCCTTTCCGGAGGGCCATCTCTAAACCCAGCCTGATAGCCAAAGCTTCCACCGCAGCAGCAGACGGGGCAGCAAAGGGTGCGGAGACTCCTTGGATAAGCAACCCCGAACAATCTCGTGCAATAGACGTAGCTGAGACTTTTCCTGACAACCGATCGAACGCAGCGTCACAATTGTTCTTAATCGTATCAGGAGGAGGTGTTGTCCATTGCCTCAATTCCTGAATGATCCGAGTCTTCTCTGAATGACCAATCATGGAAGAAAGATGGAATTCTGTAAAGGCTCGTTCCGCCCTCAGCCACACGTCCCATGGAAGTTCATGCCTACCTTCAAAAACCAACACGTTCCTCGACTTCCATAAAGTACACAGTAGGAAGGCAATGAGAGCACATCCATCTTCAAAGTTTCCTAATTTACGGAACTCGTTAACCTTAATCCACCATTTTGGGAAACCGGGGAAACCCAGAGAGGAGGGGGAATAATTAAACTCGGATGCCTTCTAGGCTGCCTGTGCAAATGGAGAAAAAAATAAAATATGTTCAATAGACTCCCCTTTATTCCCACAACGAGGACATCAATCGAAATCCCTGAGCTTTCCATGAAAGCGGGCTGCCAAGATTCCCTTAGTAGGAACAATGTTGTGGCACAGTTTCCACAGAAAAGATCGAATCTTGGATGGAACTTTTAATTACCAAATAGAATTCCAAAACTCCTTCTTCGCATTTGGGTCTTCGTTGGATGAAGGATTTGATTGGTCATCAGAGATTTCCTCAATAAATCTATATCCCGACTTGGACGTATAGTCTCCATTCTTAGTTACGGTCCAAATAAAAGAGTCTTGCACATGAGGCCCTCCGATCGGTATGGATAAGATTGCCTTGGCTTCAACTGGGGAAAACAAATCATTAATCTTAGATTCATTTCACGATCTTTGATCTGGATTCATGAGAACGGTAACTGATGGAGAAGGAAGGTCAAGTGACAGTTGAGAAGAAAGCCGGAAGCTTGGGAGTTTGGGGACCCAGTTGTCATACCAAGTTGAGATGCTTCTGCCATTTCCAACTCTCTAAAGAGCTGCCTCCTTTATTACCTTAACCTCTTCTCTAATACTTGTCCAAGCCTAGGAAGGATTAGTGCACTTGGGTGCATCGAAAATATTGCCATTTTGGTAGTAAATTTCCCGAAGAATCAGAGCTAAGAGGGATGTCAGATTCTTTATCACCTTCCACGTTATTTCAGCTATGAGAGCTTTGTTAAAGATTCTGAGGTTCCGGAAGCCTATTCCTCCTCGTTCCTTTAGACGACAAAAATCCTTCCATTTAATCCAATGAATGCTTCTTTCCTTGTCTGCGCAATTATTCCACCAGAACTCAGCAACCAGCGAGCTGATCTCGTCACAGAAGGTAACAGGGAGGAGAAAGCATTGCATGACATAGGTAGGGATGGCCTGAGCAACTGCCTTAATGAGGACTTCCTTTCCAGCAATGCTCAAGAACTTGGCTTTCCATCCCCTTAATCTAGTCTGAACTCGTTCTTTTATGAAACTCAAGGCTTCTTTTTTACTTCGTCCCCAAAAAAATGAAGCCCGAGATATCTAATGTCCTCCTCCACAGGTCGAAAACCCAATAAATTAGACAGGTGAAGTTTGAGACTCCTGCTAACATTGGGGGAAAAGAAAATCGAGGATTTCTGAAAGTTTACTGACTGTCCAGTAGAATTTTGGAATAACTGGAGGATACGAAGAGCAACTGCACAGTTTTCTTCATTCGCAACTGAGAATACTAGGCAATCATCAGCAAAAAGGAGATGGCTCAAGACTGGGCATCGTCTTTTGATTCTCAGACCTTCGAATCTGTCCAACTCGATTTATTTTTCTATAATCCAGGACAGAATGCTTGAAATGAAAGTGAATAAGAAGGGAGATAATGGGTCTCCCTGCCTCAAACCCCACCCCACTTTGAACTCCTCATAGCGTTCACCATTTAAGACTAAGGATAAAGAAGCCGACGTGACACATTTTATAACTCTGCCAACTCACCAGTCGTAGAAACCCAGTCTACTCATAACATAGTGTAGCATATCCCAATCCACTTTGTTCTAGGCTTTTTTCAAGTCAATCTTGAGAGTCATGAACCCCTTCTTTCCCTTTCTTGCACGCTTAATTTCATGGAAGGCCTTATTTTCTATGATAATAATATCATGGATAGATCTTCATTTCATAAAAGCTGACTGATATTGCGGGATGATACCTGGGAGTAGAACCTTATGTCTCGACGCTAAGATTTTAGTGATAACTTTCATAGAGAAGTTGCATAGACTGTTCGGCCTGAAGTGTGATACTTTAGAGGGGTTTGCCTTTTTGGGGATAAGCACAATATTGGTCTTGTTGAGTCCGGGATCTAAGACACCTTCCCTGAAGAAAGTGGATACCATTCCGATAAGGTCTCCTTTCACAGTCTCCTAGAAAGTCTGATAGAAACAACCGAGGAATTCATCAGGGTCTGGAGCCTTAGGTTCTCCCATATCAAAGACAGCTTTCTTGATCTCCTCTTCAGTCACAACTTTGCTTAACTCAGAGTTCATTTCTTCGGTTACTAGTCTAAGGATGTAATCCCTGATACAATGGAAGTTCACCGACAGGTCTTTAGTGAAGACCTTCTGGAAATACTGCTGCAAATAAGAGGCTATGTCCTCTGATTCTTCAAGCCAAGTTCCATCTTCCCTTTTTATTTTTACGATGGAATTGGCTCTGCGATGTTGTATGGTGGTGGCGTGGAAGAACTTTGTGTTCCTATCTCCACATTTCAACCAGTTAACCCTGGATCGTTGGTGCTGGTATCTTTCCTCACTTTCCCATTATGCGTCTAGCTCTTTTTTGAGGTCTTTATATTCTTCCAGTTCCGAATTCATGAGCTTTCTTCCTTGAAGATGTTTAATCATGGTCATCAACATCTGTTTCTTCTCATTTTTTTTCATTTTTTCCTTATTCCATTTAATAAGGGCAGTTCTGGTACTTCAGATTTTTCTCCCGAACCTAGAGACCACTCTTTCCCCGGGCGAAATATCCCACCCTTCGGAGACCGTCTGGGAACACTCCTCGTCCAGGAGCCATTTGGTTTCAAATTTGAAGTCCTTTTTATATTTTTTGGGGAAGCCCTTAGTGAGCAGGACGATAGAGGCATGGTCAGAGGCGACGACAATCTCCATTATCCCCAAGGCTTTTGGAAAGGCCAAGCTCCATTCATCGGAGCAAAACAGGCAGGAAAATCAGACGCAACCACCACGCCATTGTATCAATTCCTTTAGACTTACCGTTAAAAGGAAAGACAAATCTCAACCAATCAGCAAAACAACAATCGACAACCAGAAACCAGCTTATGGATGCAGTCAAAACCAATTCTATAGAAAGTGATAAGTCTACAAGAAGAACGGGGCACATAGAGGGGAGAACAGGGAGTAGTCACCAGAAATCGGATCAATAGAAAGGATCTGGGCAAACGAAAAAAACAATGAACCTGGATAGGCACAATGAAGCTCAACGACCAACGTTGTCTCTGTCGATAGAATACCCAAATCTGAAAAGCTTCCTCAATTAAACATAAAGCAACCAAAACCCGGATACTCTCCTTGTCTCCACACGAAAGAAAATCACCAACTCAACAACGCAGATTCTGGAAGCAACCACGAGTCAAGCTTTTCCTCTACATTCGTTGGCAACGGGCCTACTCATCAACCGTTCACTCCAACAGGAATTGGACGCGATTCCTGACTGTGTTTTCGCCGAAAATACTGAGGGGGGAGAAGCTCCGATCGTCACCCACAAATTTTCAGTCGTCACAAAACTCCCTAGAGCAACCCACCAGACGTCATCGTCCACACTGAAATCCGGCACGCGGTGATCAACTGGCCACACAACAAATGCTGGAGACGGTGAATCAAATCGGGCGTCCGAAGCTCTAGGTTTCGGACGAGAGAAAATTTTTGGGGGCGCGTGCTTCTCACGCGTGAGACTTATGACAAGTATTATTATCATGTGATACTTGGTTAAGGAATAAGAATTCTATGTTATCTATTTGGTTTCTTCTAGGTTTCCTCTGGATTTTACCGTCGCCATCACTCTTTTACTTTTTGTCTATTTTTATGGCCGACGGTGACACCAGCTTTAATGTTGGTTGTCGATCGTCAGTCATCTTCCTTTTATTTATTTACTTCATTCTTTTATTTATTTACTTCGTTCTTAGCATGTTTTTTTGCCTCTTGATATATTTTTCTGTTGTTTTTTTTGTTAAGATTTGATTTGACGTCACCACGACTGATCAAGATGGCGTTCTTTTGATTATCTTTTTGATCTTCTTGTTTTGGACCTCGAACTAGATCTAGATGCAAGTTTAGTCACCGCTTTTGTTCGCGATTGAGTTGTGGTAATAAACGTGTTGTCAACGTGCTCCAATTCTGTAATATGTATTTTTTTAATACTGTTTGTTGATGATTTTTACCTTCATCGTCGAGCTTTGGTGATGTTTTGTATCTACTTTTTTTCGAGTCTTTGAATTAAATTTTTTACCTTTTCTTTAGTCTTGTTTATAATTTAGAGACGTTAATTTTCGTGTTTTTAGAAATATATATGTATCATGTCTGTTTACCTACACTGTGAACTTTCATCTCAAAAGAAAAGGATTTTATGTTATATCATCTTTTACTTTTTCGTATGATTAAACTAACATGACTTAGAAAAAGTATGTTTACACTATCATGTTCAAACAGTAAATACTATATTCAAAATAATATTTTTTATATTCTATATTTTTTTTCGTGTTCGTAGCTATCCTTTTAATAATATTATCTTCAAAATTCATATATGAGTTTTATTCTTAGAAACACAATATATCTTATGAATATACCCAACATAATTTTTTTCATTGCAGGCTCAACTTTTAAATTTTATTAAAACCAAAGTAACGGATTACTAATATTATAAGTTCAAAAAATATGTGAGAAACTATTAGTAATCCCCAAAACAGACAAAAACAACTACATCCCCTATGAAACAAGACCACCAGCATTAAGACATTAAGCGCAAAACAATGAACATAGTACATAAACAAACTTCACTCTCTCTAACAGATTCAAAATTCGATTAATATCGACAAATAAATACCACAATACAAGGGCGAGCATTCTTATCCAAGACTTAAGAAACTACCATTTGAGCAACAGATTCAAATTTTAATTGAAAGTTTATGTGCCCATCCTAGTTCAACCCAAAACTGCATCCAAGTACAATCCTAGTCCAAGTCCCAACACTTATCGATAAGAATAATGATCTTACAATATATGTATTAAATTAAACTTGTCAAACAACTGTTGTTGAAAATGGAAACAAGTAACGTATCCAAGTACAACAAATAATGGGAATTAGGTAACTCCCATGTCTACAAACAAATAAGTACAGTCAACAGACAGAAGAAAGTAAACAAATAAGTAGCTATATGCTACGGCTATTACACATTAAGCCAAATCCAGTATGCACCAGATCTTGTCTGTCAACGGACACCAAAAAAAAGGTTTTTTTTTCAAGGAGTAGAAGGAGCAGGTGGTGGAGAAAGGAATGGGATAGATGGAATTGTGGTTGGGATTGTGGGCATGCTTGGTAGAGGAGGCAAATTAGGCAAAGTGGGCAAACTAGGTAAGCTTGGAAGTGGAGGAAGGGCGCCCGGCCTCGGTAATGCTGGTATTGTTGGGATTGATGGCAATGGTGGCAGTGTTGCCGTAGGCAGAGTTGGCAACGGTGGTAATGGTGGCAGCGTTGCCGTAGGCAGACTTGGCAACGGTGGCAGAGTTGGCAGTTGCTGAAGGTGACGAGCAGCTAGGCTTAGGTTGATGCTTGAAAATGACAAAGCCATGAGGAATGCTACAAGGAAGCGTTCGAAAGAGGCCATTTTGTGGGGAGATTTGAATCTGATGAAGCAGATGAAAGGCAGTTGTGTCTTAACTTAATAGTTTAGAGTGGGGAAGACAAAGCATGGGGTTGGGCTTATATAGTCCTTGGAGCAGGGGGGGAATTGGTCACGTTAATCGTTATGGTAGCTCACCTTCTCATGTACAATGGAACTTAAAATTGGTGAAATGTAGTTGTGGTTGTGGTTGGCTTAGAAGCTACCCAAAGGAATGAAGTCAGCCACTTAATTAATTACTATGTTAGATAGTATAGTTGAACAGGCCTCCAAGTTAGCAAAGTTTGAGCTAATTGGTCAGTTATCAAACATAGTATTGTTGTTTAACATGTTAGGTATTTTCTAAGGTGATTAAAATAAATTCTGAAATTTCAAGTAGATGTATTAAAAAAGATCTGTATTGCATATGTTATATTCCACCACAATAATTTTTCTGTTCCAAATCCATTGGAAGCCTTCAGAACTCTCATAACAAAACCTTGTCAGAGATGCTATCAATAGAGTAATATTTATACACCATCATAAAAAAGATCTCTACTTTTAGATTCAGTCGAAATCTTAGGTTTTCTTAACCAACGTCCACGACAGTCGACACAGAAGTACACAATCTAGGAAGTTTTACATTAAAAAAACCCCTAAGTGTATGTAATATAGTAATGAAAAAGTCGGACCTTCCGCCAAATTCTACAAGAACGTCGAGATCCTCCGTCTTAAAGTGGCGTTAAAATGTGTTGAGTGTAGCTGAGCTGGCAGTTAGTTGATAACCAACCGGCTAACCAAATCTGTTAAGATTGCAGTTAGAGTTGTTAAGCTGAGCTAGGGTTTATAAAACTGTGTATAAATGAAGAGTTAAGCTAAATGAATTAGCAATGTAATCTGATTCTTTTTTTCAATTAACACTTCTTGAGTATTGTTTCCTTTAGTTTCAATTACAATTTAGATGCCTTTTTAACATGGTATCTTTCACCATGATCCTTGGAGACTCTCTTCCGTTGTTCACAAGATCTGTGTAGCCCTCTCTGAAATCTGCTTTCTTTTTTTCTTGCTCAGCAAACCCTTTTCTTTTCTCTTCTTGTTAATGATGAGTTCGTCTGAATCCTCCAGCAAGATGTTCACAAATAAAAAGATCAGTGTTGTGGTAGATGAGATGAACTTCTTGCTGTGGAAACAACATGTGTTGTTGACAGTTCGAAGCCACCGTTTGGAGAAACTACTCACTGAAAAGCTCAAGCCTCCACCAGAAACAATCGTTGATGGTGATGGTGACATGGTTTCAAATGACGATTATGAGGTGTTTCTTGCGCAAGATAGTGCGCTTGCATCGTGGTTATTATCGACCATTAGCAGTCACTTGTTACCTGAGTTTGTTGGTGCAGAAACGACCTCAGAAGTGTAGGATACTGTTGTTAAATTTTTTGCAAATCGTTCCACAACCAATGTCATGAGTTTGCACTGCAAACTACGATATATCAAGAAGGGTGATGAGAGTATGCGTACGTATCTCACGCAAGTGAAGGAAGTGTGTGATGCCTTGGTGGCATGTGGAAGCAAAGTTGTCGATATTGAGCATATTGCCACAATCTTGAATGGCTTGCCATCAGAATATCATCCCTTTATGGCAGTTATCACAGCCAGCAAAGAGCCATTCACATTGGTGGGTGTAAAGTCGGTCTTGGTGGATGCTGAAACTCAACTCAAAGGTTACTACTCCAGTGCTCAACTGCCAATTGTAGCCAATGTTGCGCATGTCCACACATCTGCTCCTCAAGATTCAAGAAATTATCAGCCATATAATGGTGGCAGGTCATGAGCTCGAGGGAGGGGGCGTATGCGTCTTCAATGTCAACTTTGTGGCAAGAATGGACACTCTGCTGATAGATGTTGACGTTGCTTCGATAAATCGTTTCCTAACGTTCTGACAAATGCTAATTCTGAGAGAGCTGACTCAGCAACGGCTCACTTGAGTTCTGTAGAGGCTAACAATGCTCATTTTTCTTGTAGTGCTCACAATAGTGGAGCTGCTTCCTCTAACACGTGGGTGGTTGATTCTGGTGCAACACACCATGTTACTCCTGATGCAACTAATCTGGTGAACAGTACAGATTATAATAGCCCAGGTAAGTTGGTTGTGGGTAATGGGCATAACTTGAATATATATATAGTACTGGACAAGCCATGTTGTTCTCTTCTTCTCGTCCATTAGTGCTAGATAATTTGTTTCATGTTCCTTCTGTAACTAAGAACCTCCTATTTGTCTCTAAGTTTGCTAGTGACAACGATATCTACTTCGAGTTTCATGCAACAAAATGTCTGGTTCATGATGCAATGAGTGGAGAGTTGTTGTTGCAAGGTTCACAGCACAATGGATTGTACACATTTGCTGTTGAAGTTTGTAACACCTGAGTTTAGGGGTCAGGAGTTTAGTGTGTGAATCGGGTTCGAATCGTGGGCTCGTTTTAAAATTTAATTGGACTTGGTTTTAATTAAAAGAGGCTTGAAATATTATTAAGGGCAAAAAGGTATTTTTTAAATAAAGGAAAAAGATGGTAAAAGGGGGGCTTTTATTTTAAAGTGTTCATCTTCTTCCTTAGTCTCTTTTTCACGACAAAAACTCCCAAAACTCCCTAGTTACTATTCCATCCATTTTCTTCACTATTTCAAGAGCTCTCTTCAAGGTAAGATCATTTTCGACTTCTCCTCTTCATTCCTAACACATCCATGGTTTTAGTTTTTGGTAAACACCATTGTTGAAGTTTTCAAGTTTTCAAAATTTCAAGTAAAAGGTTGGGCTTTAATGGGTTTTCATGTAGATTTTGATTTGCAAAGTTTATTTATGTTTTAATCTTGACCTTAGATGTATTATATGTGAAAATGGTGGGGTTTTATCAAAAATCCCGAAATGGGTTTTGTGGGTATTTTAAGAGGGTGAAATATGGGTTTTTGAGGTAGTTTGGTGTAGGAGAGTAGGGCTGATGTTATAGTAATGCTTGAGGGTTGTTTTGAAGGTATTTAATGTTGATTTGGGTGTTGGGATTAGTGGTTTTCTACTGGGTTGTGTGTGAGCTCGAAAATGAGGATTTTTGGGTTGGTTCATGGTTTGAAATTGTAGAGAATTGGCTTTGTGGTTGTAGTTTGGGTTGTGACAGTGTTTTGTGGATAATTTGGTTAAGTAATGTGTTGTTTTTGATTGGTTCGAATCAAGGGAAACCGTTGAAGAAGCTTCAGGCTCGATTCCGGAAAGTGTGGAGGCTTGATTCGGCTTTTCTTGGTTTGCTTAAGGGTGTTCGGTGAGTGGATCATTTTAAATGGTTTTAAATTGGTTCGAGTGTGTGGTTGTGGTGTTGGATTGTGCTTGGTAGGCCAATCCAAGGTAGAGATTAAGTTGGTAGCTTAATCTCTTGTTTGCTTTATGAGTTTTGCTTAATGTGCATAATGTGGACTTGTGAAGTATGTGTTTGTTTATGCATGTTGATATACATATTGATGTTGCACAATGATGATGATATGTTGTGTTGCATGATTTTGGTATCATGGTGTGGCTTGTATAGTATGATTGACACTAGTAATTACCGGGTATAAATGATCGATCATTAGGATGAGTGTGCACACAGTTGAGTCAAATTCGTGCGTGGCCTTGGTGACGTGTAGTCATCAAGGAGGAGTACGGTGAGGTAATATTCCACCGAAAATTGTTGGCATGTGATGATGAGTGTAATCCCATCCATTAGTGAGAACGTTGATGAGTGTAATCCCACCGGAAGGTAAATGTTGTTGAGTATGTTGAGGGTGAAAATCTTAATGGAAGTTATCCGCATATCCGAGTAAACTAATAGTTGTCAATATACTTGTTCATGAGTGGTGGTTGTGATGAGATAATTGTTATATCTTGTTTAGCATAACATAAGGTAAGATGCCATGTTCATGCATTCTTGAAGTTGTGGCTATGTTAGTGCATATGTATGCCTTGTGAATGTCTTAAGGACAACATGCTTTGAACCCTGCATTGTCGTTGTTTTTGTTTTAGAGCTCCCTCACTAAGCTTCTAGCTTACGCTCTCATTTCCGACAATGCAGACCGCTAGTGTGAAGTTAGCAAGGAGCAAGGAAAGGGCGTCCAAACGTGTGGTAGTTGCTCAAGTATGGTTTTATGAGATAATGTAGTAGTATAGCAATGAGGATGCTACGTGTGTTAGGAGCGTGTATCTAGACTCATTTTTGTTAATGTTTTTGTATTGAAGGCCTATAACCATGTTTTATGAATGTTATGTGTTGTTTTGAAAGCATGTAAACCTTGCTTCTTGAATGCTTAAGTTTGTAACGAAGGCATGTAATCTTTATCTTGCTATGTGTTATGGATGTATGTTTTCTTTAAATGAATGGCCTTGTTATGTATGTTTAAATGTTTGATCATGTTTGTAGTAGGATGAAATGCATCTAGTTTAAGTGAATGGTTGTTGTTTCTTGTTTCTTGTGGTTTCGGGGATGTTTGGGAACACTTAGAGATGTAGGAAATTGCCTGCAGAGTCACACAGAGTGCAGGTGTTTCGAAACGCGTGTAGTGGTTTCGGAACGGGTGTAGCTCCAGGGATAATCGTATCGGAACAAGGGTGGTGTCGTTTCGGTATGATTTGACACTGTGAGCCACCGTTTCAGTACGTGTTTCGATACGGTTTGCCTTTATGAAGGCCCGTTTCGGAACCTGTTCCGGAACACTTTATTACTGGAGACCCTCGTACCGGAACGGAGTGGACCGTATCGGTACGGCCTCGTCTGGCATTTAAAATGGGGCCCGTGTATCGAAACGGGCAAGCATGTTTCAAAACACAGGCTTGTAAATTGGGCTTTTTGGCATCTTTAAGGGCTATCTGATGTTGGGCTTTAGTCCCGTTTGACGTAAGCCTTCTTGTGAGCCTCGTGTGTGTTGTTTATGTATGGTTTTGGTTTCATAAGTATGCAATTGGACATAACATGTCACTTGGTAAATTTAAATTACCTTACGTTTCATCTATATCGTCTATCCTTGTTTTCCGCTGTCGTTTCTCATTTAAGACTAAACGATACATTTAGACAAGATAATTAAAGAAAAATTTTCTAGGGTTGCTAATCGAAATGGAGCTTTAACGGGTTTCGCTTCAATTTTCCCTGTGTAACCTGCTCGGACCGGTCTGTCGTTTACAAATTTGATAAAGGAGATGGCACAATTGAAGCAAATTCAATTAAGAAGTCTAGTGATAGCTATGATGTGTGGCATCAAAGGTTAGGGCATCCTGCTCACAGGACCTTGATGCAAGTTTGTAAAAATGCTGACATTGTAATACCTTAACAATGCAATAAAGATGGTGTTTGTGTTTCATGTCACCTTGGCAAGAGCCATAAGCTGCCCTTTAGTGACTCTAATACGGTGTATACTACTCCATTTCAGTTAATATACACAGATTTGTGAGGACCTTCCCGTGTCATTTCATCTGATGGCTATAGATATTATGTACTGTTTATTGATGCTGCAACTAAGCATTGTTGGTTGTACTTACTTAAGTCTAAAGACCATGCACTTCAAGCTTTTCATATGTTTCATAGCATGGTAAAAACTCACTTCGATGGAGTTGTCAAGGAATTGCAGAGTGATTGAGGGGGTGAATACAGGAAAGTGTCCATGGTGTTAGCCTCCCTTGGTATTAATCATCGAAAGACATGTCCACACACATCTGAATATAATGGTGTGGTTGAAAAGGAGCACAGACATCTTGTGGAACTTGTCTTGGTGTTACTAGCTCAAGCATCTCTTCCCTTGAAGTATTGGTCCTATGGAGTCAGCACGGCAGTGTACCTCATCAACAGGCTTCCCACGCAGGTTTTATAAGGGAAATCACCCTTTGAGGTTTTGCATAAGAGGCTCCCAGATTATGATTTTATGAGGTTATTTGGATGTCTTTGTTTTCCACATCCTAGGCCCTATCAGAATCACAAACTTAGCTTCAGATCAGCTCCTGGCACGTTTCTTGGATATAGTTCTCAACATCGTGGATATGTGTGCCTTGCTCCTGATGGGTGTATATATATCTCTCATCACGTTGTGTTTTATGAGAAATTTTTTCCTTTTGCAGAAACCTTTAGACTTATTGCAGGGTTGACTCGTGAAGAAGGGGTAAAGAGTACCAGGTTGTCAGTGATTAGTGGTGCTTCACGTGTCTGCATGGGCATGCAACGTACAAGTCAGAGTGTTGCCATACCAGCTGTTGAGTCAGGTTCGTGTGCGAGGCTTGAGTCGCCTGGTCCTAAGGATGTTGATCGGGGTACTTCGAGTCCAGGCTCATCTCGTGTTGCTACACCGTGTGCTGTCCAGGATGCTCAGTTACAGTCACCAAGTCCAGAAGGTGCTGATATGCCTGATATACCCCTTCGGAGTAATAGCCCTGTTATCAGTGGACATGTTCAATCTGAGTACTCAGCAGGTGGTCTTCCTAGCCAATTGGGGGTGTAACACCCCAAAAATTACGTCTAAATTGTAAACCCTAGATTCGTAAAATCCCTAATTCAAAAGCCCTAAATTTGAAATATCTAATTCAGAACCCTAATTTTTACGAGGGACTAAATAAGAATTTTTATCAAATTGAATTTTAATTTGGTTTCTTCCCCGTTTTTTTATTAGTTTAATATATATATATATATATAATTCTTTAATTTCAAATTGAATTCTACTTCCTTTTGTTTCATGGTTGAATTGACTCTCCTTTTTCAACTTAAATTATTATTATTATTATTATTATTATTATTATTATTATTATTATTATTATTATTATTATTATTATTATTATTATTAGTATTATTATTATATGAGTTTTGGTTTGTAAACCTAAGCGCACCTATATTTATATATGTGCTTTTAACCTATCTTTGAAAACCAACACCTATATAAATCCTAAAGCCACCAAGTCGCGCTCACCAAATATCCCTATCTTACTCTCTTTATTTCTTTTTCATTGAACCACCTCTTTCACTGCTCCTTATCGTTCTTTGTCTCGCACAAGAACCAATCGTTGTGCCTCGGTTGTTAGCCACGATACATATCCATGCCACTCTCGGCTATGCAAAGTCTAGGAGTTTGTTACATGAAATTCACTTATCGCATGTGGTACATGTGCAACATGTTTCGATCCATTAGAACTCAATATTAGAGCTGAACGCGAGAGGCGTTCGTCTCGACGTTAGAGCTATTGTCGCTTAAGGTGTGTTTTCTTTCGGTGCTATAATTAAATTATATACTATTTTTCTATGTGTTGATGTTTTACCTCTTTGTGATTATTTATATGTATTATGGTTTGTATGGTTGACAACATATGCATACGATTTCAGAATGTGTTTTAATTATGATTTATAGAATATTTGATTTATGAAACATCGGATTTTCGGAACTATGATTTATGAATTTATGGACTATGGTTTATGAAGTATGTTTACGGAATATCGGATTTATGGAACTGTGTTTATGAAATTTGATTTTTAAACATCATATATGTTTGAGCATGAGTTGGGATTTGTATGGAGGAAGTTCAGTGGTTTCATCCTTCGGGCTGAATTCCACTTCGGATCAGTGGTTCCACCCTTCGGGTTGAGTTCCACTTCGGATTGGTGACGATGTAGAGAGTGGTTCTGGGGAACCTTACTCTTCGGACGGTGATGTAGTTGGGTGCATTGCATTGCGCTTGTGATTTGTATTATGGTTTAAAAGATTTCATTCAAAATAATATTATGTTTTATAATTATGGTTTTTCTTGCACTTTAGACACACACTAAGCTCTTTAGCTTACTCCCCCATAGTTTCTCTTTTCAGATATACTCAGACTCTTTAGGCGACGTGGTACTTGGAAGATCTCAATTTTATCCGGTTATTTTATTATTAAGTACGAAATTATTTTAGTT
This sequence comes from Hibiscus tridactylites, assembly GCA_958450335.1. NCBI lineage: Eukaryota > Viridiplantae > Streptophyta > Magnoliopsida > Malvales > Malvaceae > Hibiscus > Hibiscus tridactylites. Next base: position 84,471,061 of record OY288278.1, on the reverse strand, counting down.
TAATCAGATTTCTATTTATTATTTTGGGACATGAATGTAATTTTGGAATATTTATATTTTGGGATTATTTTTTTACATTCATTTACTGTTATTATAATTCATGGATTTTATATAAACATTCGAATATTTATTATAATATTTATATTTTTATTTATTATTAAATTCATGTTATTTTATTTTAATTAAAGTATAATTTTCAAAATTGAATTTCTTGAGCGAAAAAGTTTCAAAAACGTAACTTCCTAAATTCGGCCCTTTCTTCTAGGCCGGGTTTAGGGGGTTACATTTAGGTAACTGGGTGCTCTCCTTATTCTCTTGTTGAGCCATTGCCTTCTTGTGGAGGTGAGACTACTGTATCTGGCACTGGTTCCCATGATATGTCGAGGATTAATGGTCACTCCATGGTTACTAGGAGCAAGAATGGCATTTTTAAGCCAAAAGGGTACATGGTTACTCATGATGTTGAAGAAACGGAGCTGTGCTCTATTAGTGAGGCACTTGCTTCAACAAACTGGAATCTTGTTGTGCATAATGAGTATGATACCCTGGTGAAAAATGGTACTTGGACACTGGTTCCTTTACCAGAAGGACGATCAACAGTGGGTTGTAAATGGTTGTTTCGAGTGAAGAAGAATGTCGATGGATTTATACAACGTTACAAAGCCAGGATCGTGGCCAAGGGATACTCTCAGGCAGGGACGGAGCCAGAATTTGAAGTTAAGGGGGCAAAACATAAATTTTGAAAGGTGGGGGGGGGGGGCAAATTCACAATTATCCCAATTTTTTCAGGAAAAATATAAGTAATCAAAGGGTAAAAAAAATTTCCCCCTACCGGGGGGGCCACAGCCCCTCCCATGGGAGCTGTGGCTCCGTCCCTGCTCTCAGGTCCCTGGTCAAGATTTACGTGATACCTTCAGCCTCGTGGTCAAGTCAGCCACAATGAATGTTATCCTTGCACTGGCAGTTTCTCACAAATGGCGATTGCGACAAATCGATGTCAACAATGCGTTCCTCAACGATGAAATCGAGCCATTGCATGTGATACCTTCAGCCTCGTGAAAGAAGTTTTCATGCAGCAGCCACCTGAATTTGAACAGTTACCTTCAGATGGATCTCAGCTTGTTTGTAAACTACAAAAGGCGATTTATGGCCTTAGGCAAGCTCCACGCAATTGGTATTCAAAGTTAAGAGATCATCTGTTAAGCATTGGTTTTAATAGCTTAAGGGTAGATAGCTCCCTCTTCATCAAGAGAACAGATGCAGGGGTTATGTATGTGCTTGTGCATGTGGACGATATAATAGTGACAGGAGGTTCAAATGATGAAATCGAGGCTGTTGTAAATCAACTTGGTCAGCAATTTTCCTTAAAAGATTTGGGCATACTAAATTTTTTCTTAAGCATTGAAATGAAGCAGGTTGGTGATTCGATCATGCTCAGTCAAAAGAAATACAGCATTGAGGTCCTTGTCAAAGCCCAAATGCAAAATGTAAATCATGTACCTACTCCCATGGTTACTTCACCAAAGCTTACACAGGAGGGAGTTGGGAGTCCACTGGTCAATGCGAAGGACTACAGGAGTATCATTGGTGCCCTATTATATATTTGTCACATGAGACCTGACATTGTCTATAGTGTCAACAAGCTTGCTTAGTTCATGTACAATCCATGTGAACATCATATGGTTGCAGCTAAACGGGTGTTGAGATACCTTAATGGTACTCTCGATTATGGGCTGGTGTTCACTGCAAATCAGGATCCCTGTCAACTTGTTGCTTACACTGATGTAGATTGGGGTGGCAGCTTGGAGGATAGACGATCTGTATCAGGGAACTGTGTGTATCTTCTGGGGAATTTGGTTTTATAGAATTCAAAGAAGCAGAAGACAGTGTCTAGGTCAACTACGGAGGCTGAATATCGAGGGTTGGCTGATGTAACTTCTGAGGTAACATGGCTAGATGCTCTTTTAGGTGATATGGGAATTCAGGTTGTTGCATCACCCGGTGATAACTCTAGTGCAATTTTCATGAGTGCCAATCCGGTATATCATTAAAAAATGAAGCATGCGGAGCTTGATGTTCGCTTCGTTCGTGAGAAGGTGGCAGATAACAAGCTACAGGTGAACTACATCCCTGCTGCTCATCAGATTGCCGATGGCTTCACCAAACCACTTTCTAAAGCATACTTTCAGCTATTCAGACAACGTCTGAAAGTATGGTCGATTGAAGAAACAAGAGTAGAAAAAAGCAGGGAGCATGTTGAGTGTAGCTGAGCTGGCAGTTAGTTGATAACCAACCGGCTAACCAAATCTGTTAAGGTTGCAGTTAGAGTTGTTAAGCTGAGCTAGGGTTTATAAAACTGTGTATAAATGAAGAGTTAAGCTAAATGAATTAGCAATGCAATCTGATTCATATTTTCAATAAACACTTTTTGAGTATTGTTTTCTTTAGTTTCAATTACAATTTAAATAGCTTTCTAACAAGATGCATGTATTCCACACTAAAATGTTTTACAAAATATTTACAAGAACATTGAAATTCTTCGTCCCAAAGTGGAGTCTAGATGCCTCCGCTCCACACAAAGCTGTTCTACCCTTAAACTTTATCAATTATATTTAAGAAAAACGCATAATGATTGTTTTGGCCTTCTAAAAAAATTTTAGTTTAGTCATTTTAGTTTTTAAACTTTTATTGTCTCTTTTAATACTTAAACTTTTTTTTGTCAAATTAACTTGAATGTAAGAGTTATTTTATCATTTTTCACATCATCAAAATGGCATGTTCTTGGTTTATTCTGTCTATATTTTTCGTTTGATTCTTTTATTAATTCGCTAAACTTGTCGACAACAGATCATGTTAACAATAGATTCATAAATTATATTACTTCATGGAAAGAACATAAATATATGATAATCCCATTACAAGCAAATAACGTATCAAAGTACAAACAATATATATATATATATGATGGGGAAAAAGAATAATAATTCTCAAAATCAACAGGCAAAGGCGAAAGTAAACAAATACTATGTAGCAACATGCTACGACTATAACTCATTAAATCAAATCCAGTATGCAGCAGATCGTATCTGTCAACAGACACGAAGAAATGGGTATTTTTTTTCAAGGAGTAGAAGGAGCAGGTGGTGGAGAAAGGAATGGGATAGAGGGAATTGTGGTTGGGATTGTGGGCATGCTTGGTAGTGGAGGCACATTAGGCAAAGTGGGCAAGCTAGGCAAACTTGGAACTGGAGGAACCGCCCCTGCCTTCGGCAATGCTGGCATTGTTGGCATAGATGGCAATGGTGGCAGCGTTGGCATCGATGGCAATGGTGGCAGCGTGTTCGTAGGCAGCGTTGGCATCGATGGCAATGGTGGCAGCGTGTTCGTAGGCAGAGTTGGCATTGGAGGCAGCTGCTGAAGGTGACGAGCAGCTAGGCTTACGTTGATGCTTGAAAATGACAAAGCCATGAGGAATGCTACAAGGAAGCAGTGGAAAGAGGCCATTTTGTGGGGGAGATTTGAATCTGATGAAGCAGATGAAACACAGTTGTGTCTTAATAGTTTAGAGTGGGGAAGACAAAGCATGGGGTTGGGTTTATATAGGCCTTGAAGCAAGGGGAATTGGTCGTGTTAATCGTTATGGTAGCTCACCATCTCATGGATAATGGAGTTTCAAATTGGTGAAATGCAGTTGTGGTTGGCTTAGAAGATATCTCAAAGGATATTTTTAACACTCAATTTAGACTTATAAATTGATGATTGAGATTAAAAGTTAAAAATAAGAATATTTTTAGGGAACTATGTAAATATTAGATGCGTAATCTCCTACATTTGATTTCATAGATATGATTTTATTTCTAATTTCAAACAAAAAATATGCATAAATTTATGTAATCATTTGTGATTCATTAATTGGTTGAGTGACTAAAAATATTGATATTATCTCATTTTGCATGAGTTCAAATTCTGACATTTATCTCACGAATATAAATATCTCAACCTAATAGAAAAATGCGTCATCATTTCAAATTCAATGTACCAAAGATCATTAATTAAGCCTCTCGTTCTTTGCCCACATATCTTTAAATTTTGTTGACCAAATTGCACTTAGGCAACCAATAATACAAAATGCCACCAAATTGTTATGGATCAATCTCGTTTTACTTCTTTTAGATACCTCTTTGAGATTATTTGTTAATTATTCTTTTAAGGGAAAATTAATAACTTCATTAATTATGAATAACATCTACCAATACATCGGTCGTTATACATTTTAGATAATCCATATTTTTTATTATTTTTAGCTATATATTCGATAATAAATATGTTCCTGAGTTGAGTTTAATTATGATTTGCTTTTTTAAAAAAATCAAGCCTTGGTTAAAATTTGACCTAGTCAACATGATGATTAGATTTTTCTTTTCATACATGTTTATATATCTGAGTTTTTTTTAATAATTTTTCTAATTGTAAAACTGTTTTATATACTTTTATGACATGTTTTTTATTTTGTAAACAAAATTAAAATTGAATTTGCCATAATCTCTCCATAAGGACGTAGCCAAGACTTAGGATTGGGGGCAAAACATAAATGTTTGTAAGTTGGGAGCAAATTAAAAAATAAATCAATTTTATAAAGGAACTTATATAGTAGGACAAAGTTAGAAAAAAAAATTCAGGAAAATAAACCTCCATCACTGTCTTTCCATATAGTGATTATTCGGTTATTTAATAGATCTTTTATGTTTTGGACCCGTGAATCGATACTCACATATTGACAAGTGCTTGTAACCAACTAACCACCTCATATATGTCTTAGTTAATTAGTCTGTTTATTTTCTTGTGAATTTGTTTTTGTTTACTCTTGTCGCAATAGTATTTGTTTGCATCTTTTATTTTATTTTTTGAGTTTTTGGTTAAATTTTTAATATTTTTTATATTTTATTTTGTTGAATAAATGAGTTATATTTGAAAATTAATAATTTAATTTGTATTCAAATTAGATCGACCCAGTCTAAATAAAAATATATCTTAGCCAAAAGGCCATGGACCAGGGTGAATCAAGGGGCATGAAGGATATTGGCTCCCTTGCAAAAATTGGAAAAATTTCTTATTTGATCCCTCTAAAACCTAAACATTTAGTTTAAACCTTTTTATACAAAATTTTAGCTCTCCCATAAATAAATAATTTCATTCTTATCCCTTTACAAATTTTCTAACTTCACCCTTGCCATGGACAGCCCAATTAGTACGGTTAAACTCACAATATTCGCCATTCTCGACGCTTCCAATTCATTGAGAAATTGAATGGAATATATACCGAAAAGAAAAAAGAAAAAATCCTTGGGGCCTAAGAAAGAGGTTTAATTGAAATTATATTTATAAATTTAAGCTGGAACATGTTGTAAAATCAAAGCACACTCATCATGCATATAAATATATAGATACACATAACATTCTTTTCTTAAATGTATTCCACTCGCATATATATATATATATATAATATGATATTACATGCATGAATGCATGTAACATCCACGATTTAAGATAAACTCATGCAAACAACAACATATCTATTACATCAATCCGTTTCACGCCACACATATCCATCGAACCCCATGCCATCCACATAAGAAGTTTAATCATTACTACATATAGCTGCATAAAGGAGATGAGGGACTTAAAAGATGATGATTCAAGGATTAGTGGTGGCGTGAGGTGGAGAAAAGAAAGGGAAAGGAAGGTCGTTGGGCAGCGTCGGTATGGTCGGCAACGTAGGCTTAGGCAGGCCGGAAATCTCCGGCAACGGAGGTAGTTCAGGCAACTCTGGCTTTGGCAGAGTTGGGATCTCGGGTAACGATGGCAACTCGGGCTTTGGCAAAGTCGGAATCTGGGGGAACGTTGGCAACTCGGGCTTAGGCAATTCTGTTGTCTCTTGCAGATTTCGTGCCTTAACTAAGAACGTACGGTCGTTGAATGATAATAAAACAATCAATAACGTCACTAGAAGAAAGGAAGGGAAGTGATTATATGCCATGACTCGAAGAATTTAGGGTGCAGAATATAGGTCGATGTTGGTGTTGGATGGAATGAAGAAGCAACTTTAGTGCGTATTTATATGCGAGGGGGTGTGGTTATTGTTTGTTCAACTGCCTCACTGCATTGTGGTTTTATACAAGTTTAATTGATAATGTTGTAATGAATATAATATTGTACTTTGTAATCTTTTAATTAAGCTGTGTATTTACTTTTAATAAAATATATTTTTAATTGATTTAGATTTTAATCTATAAATTTTGTTTCTTATTATGCCCTCAAAATATGTTATATTTTGTATAATATATCAATTGACAAGTCTACTTTAAAATCTAAACCATATATTTGTATTAAATCGAAGTATCATTATATAAAGGGTAATTATTTAGAAAAAATTTACGGTGTTCAACAAGCGCCGATGAGTACTATTACTTTAATTTATAAAGATTTAAAATTTAAAAGATTTTACGTATAATTATAATTTATTTAAAAATCAAAAGGTAAATTAATTAAAATATATTTATTTTATTTTTAATTTTCTTTTAAACATAGATCAAAATACATATCTACCCCTAAATTACAAAACCCTATTTTTTCATTTGAAATTCAAGCCACCTCCACCGTCGTCCCCGCGGTTGCCTCCTGGCGTCCCTTCTTAGCAAAATTTACCCACCAATTGAATCGATTCAGGCTGTCCCTAAACGACGTGTTTTGCCCAAGAAGTGAAGGACATGCCACTGGGTTGTTTGCACCATTACTTGTATTATGATCCAGGTTGACTGGAGCCCTACTGGAGTCTCAACGGTGGCGGTAGGGAGCGGCGACAGCAAGAGGCAGGGGCGGCTTAAATTTCAAATAAACAAAAAATTAGAGTTATGTAATCTAGGAGTAGTTAGGTATTTTGATCCATCATTAAAAGAAAATTAAAAATAAAATAATATATTTTAATTAATTTACCTTTTGATTTTTAAATAATTTATAATTATACGGTGAGTCCTTTAGATTTTTAATCTTTATAAATTGAATTAATGGTGTTCATCGGTGCTCGTCGTTAGTGGTGCTCGTCGAGCGCCATAGACTCATCCAATTATTTAATACACAAGCAGTAAAAACAAAAAAAAATCACAAGCACCTTAATTTTAGGGTTTAGGGTTAGATTTTAAGGTTTAAAAGTTAGAGAATTATGTTTAGTGGTTTAGAATTGATAGATTATTATTAGAATTTAGAGATTGAGCTTAAATTTAGGTTTATGGATTAAAACTTAAATCTCTAACCATATTACACCAAACTATAAACATTAACCTGTAAACCATAAATTATAACCCTAGATCATAAATTCTAACCACAAACTCTAAATTTTATATCCATAAACTTAAACCACTATTTTATAAACCCTAAAACCAAGCACATGTAGAAACCTTTTGTTTCTATCGCATGTATATTGAACATAAATCCATATATAAAATCCAAATACGTATTAAAGAAAGTTAAAAAGGCTTCTTAGTTCAGATTTAGAATCGAGTAAATTGGTCCCTATAAATAAGCAATTTAATCTGTGTTAATTTCGAAAGCGAGCAATTAAAGATAGTTAATTACGATTTTAAAGTTTTCTGATTTTGATTGGCATAGTAACAATTTTACCTCTTATTTTTTATGTCATTACTCTTTAATTTTATAATTTTAAGTCGTGCAATTTAGTCATATCATTTCTATATTACTAGTTAGGATTAAATTTTCAATATTTGAAAAGTGTGAGACTAATATTGAACAAATTAGAGTACTCAAACTACATTTAACTATAAAAATTTGACCTTACAGAAGAACATCAAATTTGGTTCATCAAGCTTAAAATTTTATTTGGTCAACTAATTAACATATTTATTCCATCAGTTCGCAATGTTTAATTTCTAAACTAAAATGGTTGAACTAACCCATAATTAATATTTATGGTTGAACTAACCCTTAATTAAATATTTAGTGACTCAGTCTAAATTAATCGGAACAAAACCCTAAAACTCGGAAGGGCAACAAAAAAATATTTAATACCGTTCAAATAGGATTTAAGGTTTAAAATAGGTTCATTTGTGGTTGTGGGTAAGTGTGAAGGTCCAAAAAATATAGATTATTTTCTTTATTTTATTTTTCAATGATAATCTCCAAACCGACTAGGGGGTGCACACTTAATTTTAGTGGGTTAGTCATCTAACAAGAATTTTCTGCATACACAAAATTAATTTAAAACGTGCTTAAACGACACCATGTTGCTTGACCAATCTTTTGGTTATATTCTTCCTATTTTTGACATCAAGGGAATTAGGGCAGTTCTTTAGTTTTAGTTCTTGTAAACTCCTATTTCACATCATATTGTCACCTGAATGCCTTTTACACCATGCTCTGCACCCATTCTAATGTCCATCCATGGTTGCGGTTGTGGATTATAGTATAATCTTCCTCAGCCAAACACGGAAAATCAACACACAGACAGCAAAACCAAATGCAAGTATAACCTTATTAGCAGAGAAAATGTAAGATTTCCCGATCCAAACATCCCAAATGGATAACCTTGAAAAGAGAAAAATGACATCCTGTGAAAAGGAAAAACACATATAAACAATGCTCATAGATAACAAAACTGACTACCTTTTCTTAATTAGAAATGCAGAACTTTATCAAAGCCTTAAAATTAGTGGCATCTACCTTACCTACAACAGTTGAGCAAAAAAATACTACAGTTTATATTATACCATATCTAATGTGATTGCCTACACCACACACAATGCTTACTTTTAAAAAGAGTAATAATATATATCCTAGAACAAAGAGGGAAGAGCAAATCGAGCAAATAACGAAGCGTAGGGAAGAAAACACGACCAACATGACACATCCTTGTTCGATACAGGGACAGAGAGTTAGCATCACCTTGAAGACCTTAAACCATGCGTCAAGAGGGATTTCATATGCAAAACTCTTCCTAATAGTAACATGGTTTCCCTTGATTTCTATGAAACATGGAATACGGGGGGCATCAACAATAAGTAATGCGTACCGAAGATAACAAGCAAACCACTTCAAACTCATTATAGCTGTCATTGTGTCCAACAGCTAGTTCACAATTACCAGATCAACTCGGTGGCTCGTTGCCACTTTAATACAAAAGAATTACTTATGCTCCCATGCCTAAGATTAACCAAATATTCATTGCACACTTCTAAATGGAGATGCTTAGTAAAAAATCGATAAGAAGATAGTCTTTATCACGTTTATAGATAACGTACCTCTTTGCCCTTGAAAAAGACAGCAATAAGGCGTTATACTCTTCAATTGTTATGGTAGACAGAAAAGAAAGATGTTCAATCGCATCCCAAGTGATCTGTGACCCCCAATTGATACTGCTTTTGGACATCTTCGCAGCATCTAAAACTCAGCAACATTTGACCACTACAAAGAATGAAAGAACCCGAGGCAGCTTCCAGTTTTTGACAGGTAAAGCGTACTTCACAATCAGATTATTTCATGCCACGTCTTCCCAGGTCAGCATCATACAACGCCCTAACGAGTCAATTACAACAATCCAAAACTCCATACGAAGTACAAAAACAGATTCCAGTAAAAAAAAAAGTTATCCAACCAGCAAAGCACTTCTCGTTACAACATGTCTTGTCTTGCTCACTAAATTAGAATTTAGGACGAACAGAAACCTGTTAAAGCATTATCAGTACAACCCCAGAGAAAAGAAACCAAATAACTACAGCACGCAGAATATAAATTTTTATAATCACCAGTCATTCATATTGCAAGAAACTACAACTGATGATTAGAATGAATGACTTGTTGGACTCTTTAACATCTGATCAACAAGTTAGCTATTGCAATTTAAAAAAAAAATATGCAAGTTAAAGAAGATAAAACTGAAAAAGTACACAGCAACTCAATTATCAAAAAAGCTGCACTTGCTTGGTGAATGATGACACGAATGCTGATATTTAATTAAAAATATTTTATACTAAAGCAGTTACTGGCTATCAAGGAGCAACACAAAGGAAAGGGAGAATCAGATTTTATGTCTGCACAAGGGCAATGAGTTTATCAAGCAAAGTACAAAGGATCTTCTGAAAAATAGACTTCTGGAGATTTAGCACAATGTTGGTACGGGGATTTTGAGCCCGGAAAGAAGGAATGTCTCTCACAATTGGTATAGGAAGCTAAAGGCTAGAGGATTAGCATACCAGTAAGTTTGCACGGCATCTGCAACTAGAAGATGAAATTGTGTACTTCAAAGATCAAACCAGAGTCTGACAACTTCAATTGGGATTACTTCATTTGAAGTTAAGGGGTGTATGTTAAGGTGAGTCAATAAAATCAAGCGTCTAGGCCTTATTTATGGCGTAAATCTAGAGAAGAGTATTGGTAACAAAAATCATAGGGGCTCCATAACCTTACGAAACTCATTCTTAGAACAGCGGAAGCAGATTTGCAAACCCAAAAGCATTGATAACTAAATTCATAGAGGCTCAATAACCATTGAAGCATAATCCCCGTAATTAAAATCTTCTCAAAAGCAAGAGTAACAAACTTAAATAGCTCAATTCAACTTTTTTTTGAAGCATATTTCCAACTTCCTTACATCTAAGCTTCAGCCTTTTCTCTTTTAATAAGAGGGAAAAGAGAAGGGAAGAAAACAATTATCATTATTAGTAACTCTTTCAACTCAAAAGAGAAAGAGACCAGTCAGAAAACTTACCACCCATTCCTGCCACAGCAAGAATCATGGTAGACAGAACATGCCATCTTCAACCCATAAATTAACATGATTTTGTACCGAACTTTCAAATTATCCTACCAAACAGGAAATTTTGACAAACAGAACTTTCAGAGTAAATAGGCAGCATAAAACGATCAAAATATTGACAAAACATGATGCTGCAGAATATACAGTCGAATTCAACCACAAAGAGGCTTAAAAGGAGGCCCTAAGCATCTCCACGTAATTAAATACTACAAGTATTCGATCACAACAACTACAACTACTACAGAAACAAAACAAAAAAAACCAAGGATCTTACTTCACTAAGTAGCCTTAACTTTATCATCCCCAACAGCCGAAAGTATAGGCAAGCTATTTAAAAACTCATCAAGACCCTCAAAGAACCCATTCCCTTCAATGTTGTCTTCCTCCCCATAGCCAGCGTGATTCCCCTCATTCCTCCTTGGCGCTGGCTCTTCCACTTCATTGCTAAACTCCACATTCAAATCCAACTTCCCCAAATTCTTTGCCCCCCTTCCCATCTGCTTCCTCCCACTATTAACAACCCCCCTTCTGCTCGATTCAGCAGTCGGCACACCATCAGGCACCGTGGATACACCACTCAAATTCCCGCTGCGATCAACATTAGTTTCCTCCTTAGTCGCCTTCTTCAATCTATCACTCTGTGGTTTCTTAGCATTTCTCCCCACGGACCCTTTCCCTTTAGCATTCTTCGTCTTCTTCCTCTTCTCATTCCGCCAATCATCATCATCAGAAGTATCAATTGAGTCAGAAATATCTACATATACATCATCATCATCATCATAATACACTCTTGGAGCAGACTTTTTGGAAGCATTTTGTTTTCCAGCATTCTGGTTATTAGGACAAGCAAACATGGCCGAAATAGGTGACCAACAGGGAAAATTACCGCCCCTAGAAAAACCTAATGGGAAAAACCCCCAGCAGCTGAAATGCATGTCCTTTCCATTTACTGGCGGCGACGGTATCACAACCGCATGAAAAGCTCTCCTGCAGTTCTTAGTCTGGCACCTCAATGTACAATCCTCATACAACTTTGGATACTCATAGAGAACGTAACAGTACGGACAAGCTGTCCAGAAAGTCAGCCCCTCTGACTCAGTGGCTTCTCTAGGCTGAGTCACACTAGTTGGCTGTGTCTGACTATTCTCCGTAGGAGGAAGATGAGTTGTTGCCTGGTTAATTTGATCCGTACGAGCTGGCTCAGCCCGGTTAAACTGACTCCGGCTATCGGTTCCTGTTTGATTAATCTGGCTCATACGAATAGGCTCAGGCCGATTAACCTGACTCTGTGTTGGCTCAGGCCGATTAACCTGACTCTGTGTTGGCTCAGGCCGATTAACCTGACTCTGTGTTGGCTCGGGCTGATTAATCTGGCTGGAACCGACTGATCCTGATTGATTAACCTGACTCGTCCCAGCTAAACCAATCTGATTCATCTGCCTCTTCCATATCGGCTCAGCCGGTCGGTTTTGCTCCGGCGGCTTGTTATTTAGACCCAACTGCCCTCCTCCTTCTAAAGCAGCATTCCCATCTCTATCGGTATTTCTAGGGCTTCTTCTAGTGAATAGCGGTTGAGTAACTTGCGTCGGCGTCTCTTTCTGCGGAGTTTGCATAAACAGCGCTTGCGTTTCCTTCGGCGCAGGAGGCGGATGCGGTTGCATGAAAAGCGTCTGCGTTTGCGGCTGCTGATGCTGATGCTGTTGCTGAAGCTGTGGTTGTTGTTGTTGTTGTTGACCGAGTTGATTCACCTGACCAAACTGAACGAACCTCAACTCGTTATCGTAAATGGCCTTCTTAGAAGGGTTCGACAGCACATTCCAAGCTTCAGAAACGAATCGAAACGCCTGATCTGCGAAAGAGAGCCTGTTCCTCCCAGGATTCAAAAGAAGAGCGAGTTTCCTATACTGACTCGCCACGACTTCCATGGACTGAGTTAACGGCACGAGTTGGAGGATCCCGTACCAATCTTGAGGATTAGATTGCGCCGTTAAGAGAGTGTCCGTCACCGCAAGGATTTGGTCGGCAAGCATAGGGGCGGACTCACGGGCTCGGATCGCGAAGGTTCGGGTCCCGTGCAAATCACGCGCCGACAATAGCTTCTCCGCTATGCTCAACCACCGCTCAGCCTCCGTAGTGTTACCGTCCATTATGCCCAATCCGTCTCCTCTCCGTCAAGAAATTCCTCTCTTTTTTCTTTTTTTTTCTTTTATGGAAGAAACTCTTTGTTTGGGAATAATGGAAAAGTGCATAGAAAAATGGCAGGTATGTTTTGTGGATGGACGAAAGAGGACAGTTGCTTTGGATAAATCAAAGAGGGGTTTGGTTTGGTTTGGATGGGATAAGAATATTTATACATGGGTAACATTGTCATTTCAGATCTGTCTTGGCACTTTGAAAAATGGAATGAAACTGAAGCAGTAGGGAAAGAAGATAATAAATAAATTAGAAAATAATGGCAAAGCTTTTTTGCGTTGCTTTGCCGGAAAAAGGTCATTTTGGGCATATGGTTTTACTTTTATTAAGAGCTCGTTCAGCAAAGCTGGTAAAAAAATATTTGTGGTGAAGAAGTCCGCGTTAAAAAAGTCAAAAAAAAATTAACTTTTTTAAACGGATGTTTAGGACTAAATTTAAGCACAAAAATACCATAAAAAATAGACTAAGATGTTTAGCGGATTTTTTTTTGTTTGGTCGCCGTTTTTCTCCGAACACTGCCTGCTAAACGTTGCTGAACGGGGCTTAAGAGGGCGATGGGGTATTTTTTTAGTGAAAATTACACAATTATTTTTTTTCTACAAATATAGTACAAGCCATATTATTTTCACAAAATATTATATTTACTATAGTGAAAGCAAAGATAATAGGAATACTCATCATCTTTAAACAGTGTTTTGATATTTTAAAATAAAAAATTAAAGATAATAAAAATACTTATCATCTTTGAATAATATTTTTCTATGTAAAATGCATTCACACAGTTTTTTTTTATCAAAGAGATTTTCATTACCAAAGCAAAAGGATAACAGACTCGATAGAAACATAAAACGACATACCTGAACCCAGCCTTCTAGGCCATCGGGCAGGGACAGAAACAACTAAACAAAGCAGCACGAAGCTTAACGATAAAACAAACTCCAAAGGGCCATAAGAGCCACTAACAAACAACCCACTACAGCAAAGCAGGAACTGGCCGTATCCATCAACCTCACAGAGGATCCAACGGCAAACCGAGACATGCTCGAGATACTTACTCAGATGCCAAAACGACTTTTTCATCGGGCAAAGACAATCGGCACCACCATTCCTTCGCCGGAGAGCTCTATCCAGAGGCAGGCTTCCGTTCCATCGGTAACGGTCCTTATCACGACAAGCGGTACAGTGATTATCGTCCAAACACCGAATCGAAAACCAGGGCATCTGTTGCTCTCCAAGAACATCAGCTGAAAACCCGAACCACACTAAAACAACAATCGAAACAGACCTAAAAACATAACTAAAACACCAAAAGAAACTGACACTACATGGTGGAGGTGAGCAAATCATAAGGCACCCAAGCACCTCCTCAACCTTGGTGCCCGAACCACAGGAACTCATGGTGTGATCGGATAACTCTCACCGGAGTTATCCGCAAAAACCTGCACAATACGACTTTGGATCGAACACATGCTCCAATAAACTGAAATGATAAAGCTTGATGTCAAGATAGGGCCGACACCCAATGCAAAGGCTCGGCAATTAGAGAAGCATGGAAGAGATTTGAATCCCAAATAAAGAAAGTAAGGTGGGCCCAGAAATCCTTAAAAAGTCACCAATAGTTGACTTTATGAGCACATGCCAACCAATTGCCCAGCCTGTAATTTCTAGGAATGGAAATACGTGCAGAGATGAGCTCCCTCATGGTATGCCCAAAAATAGACATAGGACCAGCTGGTATAGATCGGAAAATCTCTTCCCTTGTTTCCAAACATTTTCCGGCAACGGAGGTAAAGCTTAGTTCCAAGAGTGCGCCGCATACCGAAAAGCAGTTGTCTTCAACGCCTTTATTCCGGCCACTCCAACCTGGAATAACGAACCGCCCATAGAGAAGGAGTCGAGACAACGCATAGGGGAGATTGGAGGTCTGACACCGGCGTGATGAGACCCAAAGCGGTGAGCAGAACAGACGGCGGCACCGGGGGAGGAGCGGATACCTGGAGGCGACAAAACCAGACGTCCATTCGGAACCTCCAATGGCAACCATCCTAACGCAGCCGGAAAGGTTCGTCCATTCCAAACACAGCAGCAAAGCAGGACGGTTATCAGCAAGTTTTACGGCAACAACCGCCGTTGGGGTTCTGCCACGAGAGCCAAAAACGTTTGTAAACAGCCTGCTCCCCGCCCTCGCTTCTCCACCGTCAAGAAACCTCCGAGCAAACCAACAGTCAACCTCGTCCCCTAAGATGCCAACGATCTGGTGACCATCTGACGGCGACGAAGTCCTCCGTGCAGAGACAACGCAAAAAGGCCGATTCCGGTAGACCAAAATAGTCGTCTGAGGCCCGGGAAGCTTTTGGTGGGAAAGAACTTTGGGCGCGTGAGGCGCGTTGAGTTTCATGACTCTTTTTTCAATCCACGCATTCACACAGCTTATCTTCGTCACTTTTTAGTAAAAAAATCAGAATAAATAGTAAAGTCAGATTAAGTGCACACCAACTTTACTTTTACTGTTTAAACTATAATGTTTACGTAAATAATTTAACTTGTTACACATTTGTAAAAAAAGTCAACAATAATAAAAATACAAAGCTTCCATTTTTTTTGCAAGTAAATATTTGAGGTAAAAAATAAAGTTATATATCGTTAGTTTAATTGACATTATTATTATTTTACTATTATTATTGTATGTTAATCTATAATTTAGGTGTTTAATAAGCTATGAATAATCTAAAAGTTGTATTAATATATATATATATATATAATTAAATATTTTATGCATTAATTGCATACGGTTTTATAGCCGTTATCATACAATGATATATCATAAAAAATAATTGAATTATTTTATTTTGAATTTTTTATAAATTTCAATATTCAATCTCACCTATGTTTCATTTTTTTTTGAATTTTCCAAATTTCTCGGTTCTCAAAAGTAAACTCAAAAAATTGAAGGAAACAAAAAAGTAAACTCAAAAACACTCTTTCGGTTGTCACGACTCAGTATCCAGAGTGATGAACTCTTGCAATTAATATACATGTGATTGTCATTTCTTAATCCTAAACATAGAATTTTCATGGTAATGTTTGGTAGAAAAAACTAATGCATATTATTTGATTTCTTTTGTAGGTTTAAGTTTTTATATAATTTATATATTTGGAAACTATATTTAATATTTCCAATGAATTTAAAATGAATTCGAAGAAAGGCCTTTATGTTCTCATGATTAGATTCCAATTAGGTTCTGGAATAAATTAAGCACACAATTAAATACGCTAAGTAGTTTTATGGACCTTTATCATTTTATTTAAATAATTCTTTTTACATTCAAAAAGGTTTTTCCTCGGCAAAGTCACGCGTCCATTTTGATGAGACCAAAATCGAAGGGGGAAATTAAATTACATGACCAAATGAAGGAAAATCAAATTACATGGATTAAAATGGAAGTTTTCATAAATTTAGACATTTAAACGAAATAGTGTGTGGAAGATACTCTAATAATGTTGTTTGAACTATAAATATAGCACGAAACTTTGAAAGAAAATTAGAATTAAATTAAACAAAATGAATTTGTTTAGAAATTTTTGAATTTTGAATTCTTTGGTATTTGTTAGTAGTTTTAAATCCTGGACATTGTTCTTTTTAACTTGGTCGTAGTTAGTGGCAGTTGCCGACAATATTGGTTTGATTGCAATTATATATATATATATTGCATAACACAGGCCAAATTAAAAAGAAATTGAAATGATATGGTTCAAAATGGAAGAAAAAAAACAGAATATTGTAGAATTACACGTATCAAAATCTTATAAATAATAATATGTTTTCGTCATTTCGTGTATAATAATCAGATTTCTAAGTTTGGCAATGGCATTTTAGAAAAGAACGAAGTTAAGTGATTAAAATTACTGATAAATATAAAAAATAAAAATAAAATTAAAGGTCACAACGAGATTTTTTAAGACGAAATTGATGACAAATTCTTGCCAAAGCGTTGATATAAAAAAATTACATAATTTTTTTTAAGAAAAACCTTAATCAGACACTAGACACAAAGTCACAACCTTTCAAAGTAATGTACTTATAGTTCTAACATTAACAGTATTTCAATGTTTTCCTTCATATGCATCGTTTCACTTAAATGGGTTAATTTTTAAAATTTTATTTTAGTTCTCATTACTTTAATTTCCTTACATTTAGCCCTAAAAATGGAAAAAGACCAAAGTCGTTAACAATTATTGGAGGGTACCCGAGACTTGGGTACCCGGTTCATCCGGGTACCTCATTGCTTGGCCCGTGTCCTGACCCATCATATATGGGTACTCGAGACTTGGTACTCGTAAAATTCAGGTAATCGGTTTATTTTTTTATTTTTTTTAATTCTAAAATTTTAAAAAATAACATGTTAAACATAAAAATATGTTTTTTAAAAAATTAAACTTAAAACTTAAAAGTATATAATACAAATATAGAAAGAATTTAGAGATTTAAACTTAGTTTTAGAGTAAAAATATTAAGAAAATTAATATAAAAATATAATTTAAAATTTTAAAAAATATATTAAAATTTATCGGGTCAGGTCGGGTACCCGGTAAGGGAAAACTCTCAGCCCGTGTCTCGGAAAAATTATCGGTTCGTGTAATTTTTTATAATATTACCCGCCTAATTTGCTTTGGGTAATTGGGTCGGGTAATTATGCCCACCCCTAGCAATAGAGGTGTTCATTTCTAGGTACCCAGGTTTTGCGGGTACCCGAAGTACCGGGTACCTGGACTTTTGGGTATCACTTTTTTCGACCCGTTCTAGACCTATTTTAACTGGGTACTCGCTACCTGGGTATCCACAAAATTCGGGATCCGAGAGTTCGAGTAACGGGCACTCGAATATTTTTTTCTTTATTTTTTAACAATTTATCTATATTTATTGTTTTTTAATTTAAATATGTCTTAAATTTAAACATATTTTCGCTAATCTGGAACATTCAGCGGCTGCGTTTACATGATTAGGAGACGAGGGTGAGTCATGTACTAAGGGAGGGTACTCTTCAGGATGCAATCAATAATATCAAGCAGTAACATATTCACTGACCCAATGGCGGGAGCGGCAGGGAGAATCGGAGAGACACAGAGGTGGGAGGCGAGAGCTATCGGCGGCCAATATGGCCCTCAAGGACAGAAGGATGGGCAGATTTTGTTCGTGGACAATCTTAGTAGAAGGGTATCTCGGAGAACCCTATGGGATTTCTTTAGCAGGCATGGTTTGGTTAGGAGAGTATATATTCCGATGAAGAACCAGAAAGCAAAATATAAGGTTACTACATTTGCCTTCGTAACCTTTGCGGAGAAGGAAGATGTTTCCAGAATAATCAGGGCAACGGATAAGTGTAGTTTGGATGACTTTTTTCTGAAGGTGACAAGAGCTAAGTACCCTAAGCCGGTGGATAGGAGTGGAGAGGCGGCAAACAGGAATGGTAAATCTCCAGCGAATGGTGGTTTTGTAAGAAGACGGGAACACTTTGGCAGGGTTGGAGCACAGGGTTTGAAAGGTGATTGGTCCTACAAAGAAGCTTTACTTAGAAACCCTAAAGATAGTTTGAATGCTCAGAAGGAAACCGTTGGTAGCAAGTCACAGGGGGAGGAAGGAAACTTCGAAGAACATCGGATGAACTTTAGTATCCCTGCGAAGGATACCGAATGGCTGTTTCGGTGTATGGCAGGGATAATTAAATCATCTTTCGACCTGGATTTTGTGCAACGAGCGCTTGGGAACGATAAGATCAACGTGAGCCTTGCCAAGTGGGGGGTGGATAACGACACGGTGGTGATCATATTCAATTCTAGCCAGGAGATGGAGGATATTTGGAACAATAAGAGAGACGAATTTAGCTACTGGTTCGAACATATTGGCCCATTGTTAGTGGATGGGATTCCCCATTATTTTATTAATGTCTAGCTTTTGGGAGTTCCATTATACTGTTGGCATATGAATGTTTTCGAGACTTTGGGGAATAGATGGGGGACCTTTGTGGCTGTGAGTAGAAGCACGTTGGAGAAGGAGCATCTGGACAGAGCAATTGTTACTGTAAGAGCTGCAAATGCTTTGCTTATACCAGACAAATTAATGTTAGCTTCGATGGGGATTTCTTATTGCGTCAAAGTGAAGATAGGTGTAACCAAGAATGATTTCAATTGGTTTGGAGCAGATCTCGGATCAGGGAATGAGGAGTTTTCCGGAAAGGCTGTCGACGACAATAATTCTGACTATAGTCGGTCGGAGGCTCGCTTCGGGAAGGTTGCAGAAGACCGTTTTAGGGGTGGGACCGGGGACAATGATGATTTCGGGGTGACTCATCGTAACGATAAACAGGGATTTAATGCAGAGAATGTTCAGCCTAGTCCCAAGGTTATGGAAACTCACGTTGCGGCGGACAACGTGCCTAGAAACCCAACCGTCAGCAATATTGCAGATGTGAACTCCTGGGCGAATTCTTTGGACCAGGGTACGTTGGGTAATAAGGAGTTGGGCCCGTTGAATATGGTAGAACAGTTGGGCCCATCATACCATCAAGCTGGTGGGCCGGTTGACTCTAATCCAAGCTTGAATGAAACATTGAATAACAACCCAGACGTTGAGCAAATAGGGATTAACCCTGTAGAGCAGTCTTTCGATTTTTTCAGCATGCAAAAAGGGAAAAGCCTCTCTGTCGGAGTTGAGGAAATTATATCGAATTCCCTGGACGGATCGATGGTGTGGCGCTCTGGGGGTTTTTCTTCCGGTCGATTACCGGGAAACCCAACGGTGTTTTCGGAACTCCCGGCACAATTCAGCATCTTCCGAGCGAGCAATCGGAGGAGCCTCAGACGTTTAGTTCGTGATTCATTGGAGTCAGACGAGGATAGACACGGAGCTTCATGTTCCAACAATTCACTTAACAAGGATGATGAGGTTGCGGGCTTAGAGGCTGAGTCAGTATGGGAGGTTAGTAAATTACTGGAAATCTCGTTCCAAGGGGGAGAAGGGCTGTGGTCAATAAGGTAGTCGAACTTGAACAGGAGTTAAGGGTGATTTCTTAGGTGGTTAGATCAGAAGGTTGTTAATCTTTTCTATGGATAATCTATTCATCTCATGGAATGTAAGGGGGGTCAGAAGGAAAGAGAAGGAGAGGGCAGTGAGGAATTTTGTACAGAGAAACAAGCCGAAATTTTTATTTTTGCAAGAAACAAAATTGGAGAGATTCTAAAGAAGAGAGGTGCGCAACTTGTGGTCAGGGGATGATTTCGATTTTGTGTTTTCACCGGCAGTGGGTTCGGCTGGCGGGTTGTTGAGTGTTTGGGACACTAAATTGTTTCAAGTTTCTGAACAAGTAAGTCGCTCAAGGTTTTCGGCAGTCTTTGGGAGGATATCCCCCTTCCCCGATCTTTTTGGTTTCATCAATGTCTACGGTGCGGCAGTGGATGCGGAAAAACCAGCTTTTATCGCTGAATTGTTGGATTTCTTGAAGTCGAAGTCTGCAACTTGGTGCATAGGGGGGATTTCAACTTGTTTCTGGATGTAGAGGAAAAGTTGGGGTTCTCAATTAATAACTGCTTAATTGCGTTATTCAGAGATTTTGTGTCCGAAGCTGAGCTACTGGATATTCCGTTGATTGGGGGCAAGTATACTTGGGGTAACAATAGGAACCCTCATACTTTTGTGAGGCTAGATCGGTTTTTACTCTCAGCAGAATTCTACGCTCGCTTTCCCAATGTGACGTAAAGAGTACTGAGTAAGTCAATTTCTGATCATAACGCTATATTATTAGCGGTAGAATGGTGTAATTGGGGTCCGAAGCCTTTTCGGGTTTTCAATTATTGGAATGAGGTTCCCGGGTTTGAGGAGCTGGTTAGAAATAGAGTCAAAGGCTTAAGACTCAAGGGGAAGCGACTTATGATTGGTGGGATTCTACGAGAGACAAAGAATACGCTTAAGCAGTGGTCGATTAGAAACAAAGTTGATGGGAGGAAAGAAATTGAAGCTACGGAGAATATGGTGGCAGAATTAGAAGAAAGAATTCAAAATGGAAGGGGTTGTCCGCAAACTTTCGATCAGTTGAGCAGCTGTAGGGGTAAACTGTGGTCACTTTATAGGCCAGAGGAGAGTATTTGGTTACAGCAATCGCGGGCCAGATGGTTTAAGGAGGGCGACAGAAACACGCGTTATTTTCATCTAAAGGCATCGGAGAGAAGAAATATAAATTCCATTAAAAGCATTAAGGTGGGTGGTGAAACTTTAATGGATCCGGGTCTGATCAAAGTAGCAGTGAAGGACTATTTCCACAAGTCATATAATCTTAATACCAGCTTGGAGGTAAGCGAGTGTGTGCTGGATTTTTGTAGGCTAAGTCAAGAGCAGAACTCAATGCTGACTAGGGTGTTTACGGTTGAAGAGGTATGGGCTGCTTTGGCAGATTCAGACAGCAACAAAGCGCCCGGACCAGATAGGTTCAATATGGGCTTTTTCAAGAATTTCTAGTTCGATCTAAAGGAGGACGTAATGAGTTTCTTTGATGATTTTTACTGTGGAAGGGATTGGGAGAGAGGCACGAATCACTCCTTCATTACTTTAATTCCCAAAGTGAAGAATCCGGAGAGTTTAGAGGAATATCGCCCTATCAGTCTTGTGGGGGCATGTATAAGTTATTATCAAAGGTGTTGACGAAGAGATTGCGAGCAGTGATGGATTTTATTGTGGGCGACTCACAATATGCTTTTATACCTGGTCGTCAGATTCTGGACTGCTCGTTGGTCGCGAATGAAGTGTTGGATCATGCAAGTAAGTCAGGAAGAAAGGCGATCGCTTTCAAAATCGATTTCCAGAAAGCTTACGACACTGTAAGTTGGAATTTCCTAATTTTTGCTATGCGTGCCTGCGGGTTTAATGAGACTTGGTGTGGTTGGATCAAAAGTTGCATATCAACAGCATCTATATCTAACTTGGTAAACGGATCTCCGACGGAAGCCTTCGATATTTCAAGGGGGCTTCGGCATGGGTGTTCTTTATCTCCGCTTCTGTTTAATATTGTTGGGGAAGCATTAAATCTAATGATCAGAAAAGCAGTCTCCAGGGGGTTGTTTAGTGGTATTCGGATCGGAAGGGATGAACAAGAGTTAGAGGTCTCGTATTTACAGTTTGCGGACGACCTTCTTATATTTTGTGGAGGCGAAGAGATTCAGGCAAGGAACGTGAAAAGGGTTCTGTGAGTTTTTGAACTCATGTCAGGTTTGAAACTCAACTTGAAGAAAAGCAGAATTTTCGGAGTTAACATCCCAGAAGAAATGGTGGCTACGTGGGCTAGAAATATTGGGTGTAGGCTAGATAAGTTACCTACGGAATATCTTGGTCTCCCGCTTGGAGCCAAGCGAAATTCAGTCCAACTCTGGGATCCGGTGATTAAGAAATTTTCGACCAAACTTGAGGGTTGGAAAACGAAGTTCCTATCAATGGGAGGAAGAATTACGCTCATAAAATCTGTGCTTTGTAGCTTGCCGGTGTACTTTATTTCAATTTTTAAAATGCCAACTTCAGTGCTGAAGAAATTGAATGGGTTAATTTCCAGGTTTCTGTGGGGTGGTTGCGAGGAGAAGTCAAAAGTTCATTGGGTGAAATGGTGTAATGTTTGCTTGGCCAAAGAGAATGGAGGACTAAGAATTGAAAATTTGGAGGTAATGAACCGCGCGCTATTAGGAAAATGGATGTGGAAGTTCGGCAACGATCCTAGTGGAACTTGGAGGAAGGTTATAGTGGCAAAGAATCCGAGGGGTACGAGGGGCTTACTTTCGGATACAAATGCAGCGATGAACGGGTCGTGGATATGGAAAGGAATATGGAATTCTTTCCAAGCTGATGATTCCTTTGGCGAGATTCTTCGCAGGAAGCTGGTTGTTCAGTTTAGGGATGGAAGAAAGGTTCGGTTTTGGCTAGACATATGGATTGGAGAGATTTCTTTGCAGGCTCGGTTCCCGCGTATCTATGCATTGGCCACGGACAAAAACTGCTTCATAGCAGACGTGGGGTGCAAACACCCTTCGGGTTGGACATGGCATATTCCGCTCCGAAGAGGAGTCTTTGACTGGAGAGGCAACAATGAGATGAGTTTATAGATGCTTGAATAACCTTTCCACGAATAACTTCGAGCACGATTGGCTTCGGTGGACAGACACAGATGACGGTAGCTTTTCTGTCAAATCTTGTAGAGTTGCAGTGGAAATCAAGACTTCGGACAAGGATTTTTGGAAGAATTGTGTATGGGTGGGTTTTGCCCCCCTAAAGTAGAAGCTTTTGTTTGGTTGGTTATGAACAATCGAGCCTCGGTTAGAGGTGAACTTAGGAAGAGAGGTATGATTTTTTCAGATGGGATTTTGTGTCCATTATGCTAGGAGCTTACCGAGTCAGTTAGACACCTTTTCTTCTCGTGCTATGGGGTGTGGAAGGTATGGATGTTCTTTAGTGATTTGCTAGGCGTGGCAACGGTGTTACATGATGATCCGAAATCTTTCTTGTTAAGTTGGAACGCATTGTTTGTAGAGGGAAATTCGAAATGGGGCTCTTTCGTTCTATTCGCAATTATATGGTCTGTTTGGCTATACAGGAACGATGTTGTGTTTAATGGTTCAAAGGTTGACTGGCTTCATCTCTTTTTCTGATTAAATTCCGCTTCGCTTCTTGGCTAAAGGCCAGATTCTCAGAATGTTCTGTTTCAGTAGAGGCGCTGATGGCCGATTTCAGTTTAGTAGACCAAGTAATAGTGAGGAAGCAGGCTTCGATGATTGTGTGTAGGTGGACTCCTCCGCCGCGGGGTTTCTTGAAACTCAACGTGGATGGAGCCACTTCATTGGATTCAAACAGAGGTGGAATATGAGGGTTGTTTCGAGATGAATGTGGCAATTCATTGTTCCAATTTTCTGAAGCAGTAAACACTGGCCTATCGACTTTAGTGGAAATGGAAGCTGTAAATAGGGGGATCTATATGTTTTTAAATTCGGAATGGAGGTTGAGGTATAGACTGATTATAGAATCTGATTGTAGAGTTCTGGTGGATTGGCTGTTGGGGTCGATGAATCCCCCGTTGCATTTTCGGGAGAGGATAGTGGGTCTAAGGGAGCTAATACAGAGCAAAGGGTGGTTCATTCGCTGGATTTCTAGAGCTTGTAACGTGGCGGCTGATAGCCTAGCAAAGAAGGGGATTGGCTAAATTTCATCATTTGCATCGGGGATCGTTTGTTGGGATATGAGGTTTATGTTAGTAGAATTTTCAACTTTAAGGTTTGTTGCTGAGTATGTATGAACTGCTTTGAGTATCTTTATTGGAATAAAATGTAGTGGGGCACTCTTTTTCCTCTCCAATGGGGAGAGGGTTTTTAATGAGGCCCATCTTTTGTCAAAAAAAAATGTACTAAGGGAGGATAATAGTGTAGCTGATGGTTTGAAAAAACTCGGTGCTATGGAGTCTTCTACTGTGATTTGGATGGAGGAGCCGCCGGCAACGATTCGGGGCATGTTGCAATCTGACAAGCATAGTGCAAATTCAAGGTCTGGTTATATAGTGTTTTATGTAGTTTGTTGAGTTGGTCGTTAGTTCCTTGCTTATATATTTTATATGATGTTATTTAATTATTATTTTATTCCATTTAAATTTATAGAGGTTTTTAATAAAGCCTAAAGCAATAGTTCTCTTCTTTTATATATAAAAAATTTAAACATATCTGACAGTCAAAAAAATAAAAACCATCTCTATACTTCTTTTACTATTTTTTAATCTAAACACATCTTAAATTTTTAATAATTTTATATATAAATTAAATATATATTTAATAAAAATATAATATATTTTAAAAATTTAATCGGGTCATCGGTACCCGATAAGGGGCATTCTTTCGGCACGGGTCCGACCCGAAAAATGTAATTTTAGCGGGCTGGGTATTCGACCCGAGAGAAAAAATTCGAGTAATTACTCAGTTATTTATGTTCAGATAGTCGGGTAGTCGGATTAAGTTAATCGGTTCGAGTATTTCTAAACACCCCTAGTATGCAGCCTAGTATGCAGTTATAAACTTATGACGAATGAAGAGTGGGTTTGCCGACATATACATTTTTTATATCATTTAACATGATTTCTAGGAATGAGGGACACGAGATGTGTATTGAAAACGAAAAGGGTCGGTTGAAAATGAAAAAGATTGCAGTATAGGAAGGAGGGACAAAGTGGATCAAAGGTCGAATGGGATGGTTTAGGCTATAAAGGATGAGGGAAAGATAAGGATCTTGCAATGCTGCGCCATGGCATGGTGTCGAGTCCCAGTTGAAATTGCGAAATTGGCTAGGTATTAAAGGAGGTAGATCTTGAGGGGTTTTTATTAATGAAAATTTCTAGATCATGGATGTTGTTGATGTTTTTTAGTATGGATACGCGTCGGAGAATCGTAGAGAATGAGGCATTGAATAAATGATTTGTGAAGGTGGTGAATTGGGATCCTTCGTGTGATAGAGGTGGTCGTCGTGCCCGACTTTCGATCAACGGTTTGCCAATGCACGCGTGTTCACGTGGTACTTTTGATAATATCACGTCAAGATAGGAAGTATTGATTCGATGCGATGATTCGGTGCTGGAGCCTAACTCTTTTGAAAGGTGACAGATCCTGATTGAAACTAAGTGCCTAGAACGTATTAAGGAGATTATACAGTTGGATGCGGAGGGTGAGATATTTTAGGTGCAGGTGGTGGAGTTTGAACCGCCTGGAGGCCCAATTCTATTCCAATTACGAGTTGGTGTGTGATTCCGAGGTGAATAACGAGGATGAAGACAATATAGGGTCGGATGAATTGTAGAGGGATCAACTGGAGCGGGTTGACCTTAGGAGGATGAGAAGCCTAACAAGGAGATTGCAGAGCATGTTGTGGCGTAAAAGACCCATGCCTGGCAATTAAACGCGTTATGGAATAAGCCAAGCTTTTCGGATAAGAGAGTTGCTAAAATCACGTCTTGTTTAGGAGGTTAGATATCAGATGAAGAAGTGAGAAAGGTCTCGAGGGAAGAGCAGTCATCTCAGGTTAGAAATAGAAGGATTGAATTGGATGGTATGATGTTCGTGGATTGTCCGGTGAAGTTTTAGTCGTTGTCGATACGGGCTGGGAAAATTGGGTCATTAGCCGCAATATATGTGGTGCATGTTGAGCCTATAATTGAGGAAGTTCAACCTAATGTAAGTGCTATAAAATTGATGAAATCTGTAGTACCTGTTTGAGCTTGATATTAAAAACAACAAAGCATGTGTTGGAAAACGAAAATTCAAGAAGAATCTAGGGAAGGACTCGGGCAGTGAATCGGTGGGTGTGGATCAAGAGGCGTTGCATCGCAAAATGGATGCTACGCTTTAATTCAGCAAGTTGATTGGGGTTCATATGATTGGGAGGGAAGAAGACATTGTTCACGATCTTCATCGTGTTATCTAAGGGAGTGGGCGGAGTTTTTATTATGTTTACGTAGTGATGCAGTATGATTTGTGTGTATACGCCTTATACGTTAGAGGATCAATTAAGACTTTTGGGGGACTGTTCGTGATGTTTTTAGAATTGTTAATGTGTCATGTTTAATTGGGGGACTTTAACGTTGTAAGATTGAACGAGAAAAGGTATAGTTGTGAAAGAAGTAGGCGATGAATGACGGTCTTTGTTGATTTTTTGAAATAGAGGGAATGGTTGATGTTCTGTCAGTTGAAACACATTTCACATGGTTTGGTCCAAGGAATAGGTGTTAGCCGATTGGATCGTTTTTCGGTTTTTTATGGCTGGGTGGAACAATTTCTGGTTTGGTTTATGGATATGTCAATGCGGGGCTTCCCAGTTGTCTCGGCAATTAACTTGCCACGGTAATTGACTTGCCTCAGTATTTAACTTGCCGCGATATTTGGCCTGCCACAATATTGTATGGTTGTTGAGTGACTTGGTCGGGCGATATTGTTGGTAGCTACGACATGGTATTGTTTTGCTGCAATGTGTGAGGTTGTGGTCGTGGGTGGTCTGATTCGGTTGCGAAGGATGTTAGAGTTAGGGGGTGTTGGGTGATTTGAGTTGTTTTTTTGCTTTGGGTGTCTGCTGTTGAGTTTGGGATTGGGGTGTTGTTGCTCTTTGGTTCAAACGTTTGTCTGTGTTTGTGTTTCAGAGTGTTACTTCGGTGTTTTATTTTCTCGTTGTATTACATGGTCATATGGTACTCTTTTCCTTCATTTAGGCTTAAGGAGGTTTTTAATGAATCTTCTAACCATGTCTCAAATTGTATGATTTTCCTTAATAAAATCATATTTTCTTGCTGATAAAAAAATTAACATGATTTCTAAAATGTTTTAATTATTAATAACAGTACCACATAAATAGTTTTAAATTCTTCGTTCACACATAGTTTAAATTGAGAACATTATTTCCGGTTGATGTATAATTAATTTATTGGTTGATTGTTTTATGCTAACTACTGTATATATTTATTACAAAGATGATTCTTTTAACTCAGTTATTCCATTTATAATAGCAGGATTTAAATTTTTAATTTTGTTTAAAGATTTAATGCATCGTCTTGCCAGACCAATTAATTGTTATGTGAATTTTTAAGTTAACATGTGAATTTATTATAACTTAAAGATTGAGTAAAAAAATTTCACACTGCATTAATTGTGTAATTAAATAACAATAAAAAACCATGTGTTATTAGTTTACAATATTAATTAATAGTACAATGGTAACAATTTATTAATAACCAATTGGTCTAGTGAAGTGAGACATTAGATCTCTTAAGTAATACTAGCGGTTTGAATCTTGTTATTGAGAAAAAAGAAAATTTGGTTGGGAGAGTGACCCTCATTAAGAGTCTTTGCAGTACTCGTTCTCAGGGATGTACTAAGAGGAGGGGGGCTGGAAGAGCGCTCGCCCCCTAAAAATTTAAATTTTCTATATTATTTAGAAAATTTTTATGTGTTTTCTATTGAAAATCTATTTTCGCTCCTAAATTTTTATAAGCTCGCCCCCTAGAAATTTATAAGTTCACTCCTAACTTAAAATCTTGTGTTCATCCCTACCTAATTCGAATCAATCAACAAATTAAATACCAATAATTTTAAAAAAAAAATACATTGCACTTCCAAAATAACATAAATTTTAACTTTGAAAATATATTATTAAGAGAAACACTCCTAACATTCGACATAAATCATAAAATAAATACGGATAATAAAAAAATCAGAATTGGAGCTTTATGATTATGAGCATGTTGGAACAAGAATATTTTAGAACATTATAAATTTTGGAAAAATAAGAGGGCTGCCGATATTATTTTCTTAGTTCAAAAATATATAATTTGACATGATATTTTTTTGGTTTGAGCTAAAATATCAAACGTCGATAGTAGTGACTAATTCTTTTGATGTGCGTGTTCTTACTAAAAGGTAAATGATTAATTATAAAATCATTAAAATGTACTTTATTCCCATTTATAGTAATATAATTTGACATCGATATTTTTTTTATAATTATTAGTGTCGATTTATTGATCGAGAAAGCTATTATTTTACTCTGCAAAAAAAATTAATATCTCATCTACTATTTTTTATGATAGTTATATTTTAATTTTTGAGTTTTTTTTTTGTAATTGTTAAAGAATATTTAGTATATTTTTTAAGATCCATTGGGATACTATATATAAAAATAATAATGTAATATATTGAATATATATATGGGTAAACTACATAAATGGCCCCCGAGTATGCTTCAATTATCTTTTGCGTCATTCGACTATCAAAAGTTACAAACTGATCCCCTAGTTAAAAAAGTAACAAATTGGTCCAATGTCGTTAAAAATTTAACGGCTGATAATGTGACAGTTAATACAAATTAATATAATTACATAATTAGCCATCAAGTTCTACACTTATTTTAATTTAACCCTATTTTTAACAATTTAACTCGCATAATTTTAATAAATTATCAATCTAGTCCATATTTTTTTTTCTATTTCTCTTCTCCTCTAATTCTTTAATTCATTTCCCCCTCAAAATCTATTTAAGAGCCGGTTCCATCTTCTTCCCTTTCGCTTAAGAGTTGAGACCTTTTTCTCTCTCTCTCTCCTTCACCAGTCTTCACCTTTGCTCACTTCAAAGCTATGTTATACGATCTATGTTTATTGAAAATTCTTTCGCACATCATTTAATTTGGATTTTGTTTTTGAGTCTCTAATCTGGGTTTTAAAGTTTTGATCTTTTAATTTTTTTAAGTGTTATTCTCGAAAAAGGCAGTGCCTTTTGTTTTCTTTATTGTTTTTCTTGGAATTTTATTAAAACACTAAGCTTGCTTATGGAATGAACAATTATGGGTATGGGTAATGTGATGAGGTTTAATTCTCTTTTTTGGTTTCTTTTATGTAATACTAGGAACAAATTTTTGAAACTGGTTTTTTGGTGGGGCAAATCTAACTTTAAAGTTTCAATCATGTTTCTGTTATATGATTTTTGGCCTCTAAATGTTGAAAGCTTTGGTGGGTATTGAAGAATGTAACCAATTAGAAACCAGACTTCAAATTTTATTGATTTTAAGAAGGCTTTTTCTAGGATCAAACTATATGGTGACGCCACTCTTTGTTTTACTTGCTCCATAGAGTTCTCATATTAACTTCAATTCATTATGTAGTCATTTGGTTATTAGAAACTTAGTATCTAATGTTTTTTAACAGTCATAGGTTGAAGTTTTGTATCAATGTTAGTGTTCAGAATATTTGGAGAATGTAAATTAGTTTGCATTCCTGCGTATCTGTCCTAAAAGGATTTATTTTATATTAAAAGTGGATTTTGAATTCTTGCAGCTGGGTCTTAAATGGATTTTGGGTGAAAATGAATTGAAGAATTACAAGAGAAGAGAAATAGAAAAGAAGATGGACTAAATTGATATATTATTAAAGTTACATGAGTTAATTTTTTAGAATTAAAGAGTCAAATTAAAATAAGTGTAGAACTTGAGGGCTAATTATGTAATTATATCAATTTGTATTAACTGTCATGTCATAAGCCGTTGAATTTTTAACGGCGTTGGACCAAATTGTTACTTTTTTTAAGTCAGGGAACTAGTTTGTAACTTTTGATAGTCAGAGGACGCAAAAGATAATTGGAGCATACTTGGAGGACCATTTATGTAATTTACCCTATATATATATAATAAGCAGAGTATTTAGGATAGAACCAAGTTGAAGCCTCGAGGAAGTAAATGAGTACGAGGGTACAAGGGAGTCATAATTTTCTGACCGCTGCTCAGCATGGTCTACTTGCACGGAAATCCACCCTCAAAGGTCTAATTACACATAAGCTCCCTATATTACTACTCTTTATGAATTTAACTTTATCTTATAATCTGATCATTTCAAACCTCTCAACTTTTTAGAAAGATGTGTTTTCAATCCTATGATCATATTTTTCTGTTAATCATGTCAAATAATTTGACATACATTTATCTTTTGAACATGTGATAATGTGATATATACATATATAGTGGCGAAAAACAGTGGGAAATTTAGGAGCCATGGTCTCCCAAAAATTTGAAAATTAGAATTTAGTCCCTTAATTTTTTTAATATTTTAATTTGATCCTACAATTTTTTTTAAAAAAATTCATATTAAGTTTCGTTTTTTTTTGAATATTTTTAATTAAATCTCCCCATAAATTTTAAAAGTTTTCACTAAGCCTCTCAAGATTTCAAAAAATTTAGTTAAACCCCAGTTTTTTTTTAAATGTAAATTGAACCCTTTAATTTTTTTAATTTTTTTTAATTTAAACCCTTTTTTTTAAAAAAAGTTTTAAGTTGACCCTACAAACTTATTCAACAAGTTTCGCTACTATATATATATATTATATGTATCATGTATGTATGTATGTATTCTCTCTTTTTTAACGTACAAAAAAGTTTTCAATCCTATGAACATTGTTTGACTGAAAGTACATGTTTCGAAAAACAAATAGATTAAAAGTGATCAAATTATAATTATGTTGGCTAAATACACCAAAAACGTAAAACACAAGGACCTACCAGAGATTTTAACCATTAAAATCTCAATTTTATCTCCAAAACTACGTATTTTGTTTTTGCTGGTTAGGCCCCTCAGCGCTTATTTGGAACATAAAAAAGGAATCTTTCCATATTTTTTCCTCTCTTTTCTTTCCAAATTCTCTCTCTGAAAACAATTGGTGGCTTTGCGTCTGGTTCTTTGTGAAGTGTCACCACTCATAAAAAGCAGAAATGTTTATGTGAAAAACCAGAACAAATCCACTTGTTCTTGCTCCCATTTTCCTAGCTCAATGAGCTTTGCTCGGTAGGTTTTTATTGCCCTTTTCCCCCTTTCTCTATTCTAGCTAGTTTCAAATCCCCATCTAGGGTTTTCAGTTTCCTTTTGCTTTTTGTTGATTGGGAACCCTGGCCTTCTTTTTCTATTTTATTATTTTCTCATGATGTATTGTTTACGCTAAGCTTAATTTGGAAACAAAACTGTACTGCTGTTTATCTCCTTGCTTTTTATATCACTGATTCCTTTTCTCTGCATTTTCCCATTTCCGGAAACGTTTTCTCACTCCTCAAACTTGCTTCTTTCCTTGTATTTTGCTCGATCTGTGGTGAGAATTGTTTGTTTGTTCTTTCTGGGTTTTTTGTTACCAAAACTTAACACCCAGTACTTGTTTTTTCATTTCCGATTGGGTTTTTGTGTTTGGTTTGGATTTTAATCTTCTTCGAAACCCCTTTCTGGGAATATTGCTGTTTTTCTTTGATTTTGTATGCAAGGTTTGGATAAATTCAGCAATGACGAGGCAGAAAATCCAGATCAAGAAAATCGACAACGTAGCGGCGAGGCAGGTGACTTTCTCCAAGAGGAGAAAAGGGCTTTTCAAGAAAGCTCATGAGCTTTCCACTCTTTGCGATGCCGAGATTGCTCTTTTAGTGTTTTCAAACACCGGGAAGCTCTTCGAGTACTCCAGCACCAGGTAAATTTAGGGATTTAAATTGCAGTTGCGGCCATTTTCGTAATAGCAGTTCTGACGAATATGCTACCGCTATATAGTGGCCGGTGCTGTGGTAGCGGACATAAGTTGCTCCTTCTTCTTCTTCTTCCCTTTCTTTAATATAATATGTTCATCATGCTTTTGTGCCATGAATCTTGCTCTAATTTTCAGCCTGGTTTTTTACATAGGAAACTATGCTTGCTGTTGCTTGTAGATTATAGTGCCTGGGTCAGTGCGTGAGAGGAAGAGAGAAAGATATTATTGCGTTGAATGAAGATCTTTAGAATCAAGAAAGCTATTATTTTATTCTGCAGCATGAAATCCCATTGCCAATATCTTCCCACCTCATAAAATATAGAACATTCGGACTCTTATTTTTTAAAAAACAGTACCTGTGTTTGTTGCTTGTATCCTATACGGGGGCGAGAAGATGACATTTCAGAGATCTTCTAAATTCTAATTATATGGAGAAAACTTAAAAAAACCAAGAATGGGTTAGTTTTGGAGATAAGAAATTAGATAGCTGGCAGTCTTTCAAAACATAGTACTTCAAAACTGTTTATGATTTGACAATGCATATCATTGATCATAAAAACATTTAATTGGATTGGTTAAATCAAGAATGGGTGGTATATTCTATTTAATAAGTAATTATTTTATACTCTTAGAGTGAAAGTATCCGCAGAGGGAAGATTAGTCACGACTATTGCCGTTAACTGCTTAAGTGTTTGTTTAGGGTATAATATAATCGTATTTATTTTTGGCATGGAACCCTATCTTTGCAAAGCATGCTTAGGGTATGATATAATGAGGGTTAGCCTTCCATGTTTTACAAATACTGAGAAATGGATCTTTGAGTAATCCTAATTTTGGTTGCAAATATCATTGTATTGCTGTATGTCAAGTACGAGGCAGGTGATTGAAAGGCGAAGTCTGCAGGCAGAAAGGATTGACAGATTGGATCCAATTCCATCCCTTGAGCTGCAGGTTAGAACTTTGAACATCTTTTTCTCCTTTTCAAGTTTCAGTCATATATGTGTATGTATATACTGATATACACCCAAATCTATAATATTTATATAATAATTAAATTTTTTCCTTTTATGTTAATACACTAAGGGTCTGTTTGTTTCACTAAAAATATTTTTTAAAAAATGTTTTCTGGAAAGTATTTTTTAAAAATAAAAAATATTTTTCAAAAAATATTTTCCATTGTTTGGATATTGCAGTGTAAAATGTTTTCCGCTGTTTGGTTAATTTTTCTGAAAACAATTTCCGGGATTTGTTTTCAGTAAAGAATTATACATATTTTATGAATTATTTTTTACTTTTTACTTTTTTTAAAGTTATTAAAAAATAATTTTATTGTTAAAAAATTATACTTCACTGTTTTTGAATATAAAAAATTGATTTTTTGAATATAAACAATGTTTTGGCATTTGGTAGTGCACGTATTTTTTTTAGCGATGAATTTCTTATCTTTTTTCGATGCGCTTACTTCTACCGTTAAACTCTCTAAAGCACATGCCTCAATCAAAATATACTCAACGAACTTAATACTATATCACATTAACATAATAATATTATCTCATCGTACTAATATAATAATATTGTCTAATTCATAATTTATACCACAACACATCAAACCTACGATATTTTCAAAGTTCATACTTAGTACAAAAAATTGTGTAAGTGCATATATAATATTACACCACCTTAAAAGTACACATTTTAACTTTGGGCAAACTTTTGAAGCCAGATTTTTCTATGCTTTGTTTTCTTAGCCAAGAAAGCTTTGGCCTCTAGCTTATTCTTCGCTAAAAAGTCGAACATTTCGTAAAAAAGTCATCATTAATTCCCTCGTTTTTCATTGACATAACTTGCTTATAAAGATATGGTGTCTTATCATCTGTAAATTTTTTCAGTGCTTCAGCAATTTCACCGAGTTTGGCACCTACAAAATGAATATGATCATCTTCGACATTTTCTTGGACTTTTTTTCTTTTACGTTTTGATGTGCCAGATGAAGATGCTTTTGATCTTTCCTCACAAATATTTTCAACATCAAAATTTAATGGCATTGAACCGTCAGTTTTGATCCAACACAACCAACTAAAGAAACTTGTGTGAAAGAAACAACTTTTACAGTAGTGTAAAATCATACAGTTAACAACTTTTTACTATTTGTTTTACAGTGGTGTAAAACCCTTTCCTTCAACAACTTGGTCAGGAAAAAAGTATGACTTTGCAAGTTCAATGATTCTCCTACTCGTTTTCTTTTTCTTCTAAGAAAAAGTATCATGTTCAGAGTAATAATGTAACCACATAAACCTAATTTGAAGTTTCTTTTACTAAGTCAAATAATTCAAGTTTATCTTTCATCGTTTTCATTAAAAAAAAGGTTTCTTGTTTAGCTTGTACAGAATCTGCTATGTATAATTTATTTAATCAAGAATGTTAATATGTTAAACGTTATGAATTTTATTCTCAATATATTATTACAGAAGTTTGGTGTTCTGGGTTGAAGTCTTAACAAGTAGGTTAGGTGGGCAAAAAATGATGTTGCAACCTAATCGATTAACCTAATAAGTAATTTTGATTTGCTTGAGAAGATGAAGCAAAGGAAGCGGTTGGATTACCTGAGAAGATGAGCTTTGCTCCTTGTCGGTAAGAGAGAGTTTTCCACACTGTGAGAAGATGAGCTCTGATCCTTGCCGGTGAGAAGATGAGAAGATTTAGAAAATAATTTTCCCTTTCTAGCACGGAAAGTTATTTTTCGTAAAAATATTAGGAATTTTACTTTGACCGGAAAATATTTTCCTTTGACCAAGAATTTTCTTTGAACCGAACACAGAAAAACTAGAAAATGTTTTCTCGAAAATTATTTTCTTCCAAACAAACAGACCTTAAGTAACCAAACGAAATTTCTTGATAGTTGCTTTAATTTTGCATTTCTCATGAAGTAGTCATTCATATCTAATACATATTTAGTCAAAAATACATAAGTGAGGGGGGGGGGGGGGGGGGACAATTAGAGCAGGAAGCCCCAGCATTTAAAAAAATCATTAAAATATGTGTATGTATTCATATATTAAATTAATAATTTTAAAACAAGTTTTATGTATGCCTATAACTTAAATTTATAAGTTATAATAAAAATGCATTTCTTTATCTTTTCACAAACTCTTTAAACTGATTATCATAAATGTCATAATCATCTAAACATTAATTTTTTTTTCTTAAATACTATTAGTTTTCTTACTTCAGTCTTCGACCAATAGTGTTGAAAGTTTAATTTTTTTTGGACTAAATGTTTAAATAAGGATTTAAGTCTTATATTTTTAGGATTTGCTCATGTAAAGGTTTAACTTTTCAAAACAATCAAGTAACTAACGTTTTTAACTCTATTCAAATAAGATACTCTTGACTCAGTCGAAAAAGGGGTCAAACATTTTCAAATATACTCAAAATAAAAACTTTAACATTTTTTAATATGCTTAAATAGTTACTACTTTGATTGAATTGTTATTATTTTTTTACATAATAACAAATTTAGCCTTTATTATTCATCCATTTTGTTACATTAACTCTTTTTTATCACTTTAACCATCAACCTTCAAATTTAATCAAGTTACTATTTTTTATACAAATGAGCTGAATGGAATGTTAAAATTATAATGGTTTTGACATGACAACTCAAGTGATAATCCATGGACTGGATAACATTTTTAAAAAAAAAATATTTTTGAGTACACATGGATTACTAGGTAGGCTGACATATCACTATTAAAATTATCAGGTGTTAAGTCTAAAAACTAACAATTTGGCTAAATTTAAAGATTGATGGTTAAAATATCCAAAAAAATTAGAGTCAAAGTGATAAAATTTATAAACATTAGGGACTAGATTTGTTATCATATCTATTTTTGTGAAAGATGATGTGATATTAAATATCCGATCTTTTTTTCTTCTTGTTTTAGCTTCAGAGCAGCACATGTGCCATGTTGAGCAAGGAGATAGCAGAAAAGACCCGAGAACTGAGGTAAATCTGAATGTCATACCTGTTTTGTTGTTTCAATGTACGAGCTTATGCCATGATGATGCTGTTCCGTCTTTTCATTGATAGGAAGCTGAGAGGAGAGGAGCTCCAAGGGTTAGATTTAGACGAATTAAAACAGCTAGAGAAATTACTTGAAGGAGGCCTTAACCGAGTTACGCAAACAAAGGTTTTTAAAGCCCCAACTCACTCCTCGTCCTCTCTTTCTCAGTAATGTAGGTTTTCAGGGGAAACTTCCTGTAGATTGTGATCCAGCTAATGGTGGTTGCTTTTTTATGTTTCAGGAGGAACGATTTTCTAAAGAAATCAGCACCCTCAAAAGGAAGGTAAATAAAGTAGCTTCCTTGCAATAGTTGATACTATATACATACATGCATACATGCATGCATGTTTCGTTTGTCTTTCATTGTTGCTTTGATTTTACCTAGGTGAGCAGGTTGCGTTGGTGAGGGTTAGTGTTGATCGCATTTGCACTAGTAGTTTTGGATTGTTGTTTGTATGATGTGAGAGTCGTTTTTTCTTTTTGTGTTTGCTTGTCTCATGGGTGAATGATATGATTTGCTTTTGTGTTTTAGCGTACGTTGTATTCTCGATTTTGTTTTCAGGCTTTTCCTACTATTTTAGTAGGTATTTTTATTGATAAAAATAACCATTTTGCAAAAATGAAAGAAAGAAAGTAACCTAAGAATTAACAACCCTTTCCTAACATTGATTTGGCCCGTTACATCACTCTCTCCTAGAGAAAAATTGTCCTCAAACTTGAAGTCAATATGACCTTGGTGAAGGGGGGATCATAGACCTCAACAACTTCATTTTCATTTTCCAACACCATGAAATAGATCTCTTTCAACATTCAATATTTTCAAAAAAAGACCTAATAAGTTTAGACCAACTAAATTTCTTCGACAGTTTTTGAATTGAGTATAAAGAAAATGATGAGTTGTCTGAAATGTGTTTGTTAGTGGTTAATGACTATGATAAGCAGAAAATTATTGTATCCCTTCATTCATATAGTTCATCTAATAGTTAGGTTTTAATTTCATGAACATGTTAGTATCGTTTGTTCCCATCACGTAGGGAAACAAAGTCTTGCAAAATAAACTTTTTTACCATTCTTGCTTCTGGTACTTATATGGATATGTAATTCTTTAGTGCTGATAAGTTACTTTTACCCAAGGGAGTAGAACTGATGGAAGAAAACCAGCAATTGAAAGAGAAAGTGAGTGCATATCATCTGGAAAACTCTTCCTACTTTCCTGCATGCTTTCATGTGATTTGAGGGTAAAACTTGGTTTTGGTATAGATGGAGAATTTAGCTGAGCAAGGCCAACCATCGGAGTCCAATGGGCATGCATGGAGAAGCTTTAGCTCTGACATATCTCTGAGATTGGGGTAAACTCATTTTGGTGTCTGGTTTCTGCCATGGAGCTTTGCCTTGAGTTGAATGCTTGTTTTGTTGCAGGTTGCCTTACCCTAACTGAGTGCTGAAAGGTTAGAGGAGATGATATCAAAATGTGTTCTTCTTCAATGGTAAATATAGAGTCTGGCTCCTGTATGTATTGTAAGATTTATAACTAATAAAGTTTGTTCATGAGTTAGTAGTCATTTGGTTGATGAGCCATTTTGTGATCTCAGTAACCAATATATCTAGCAAAGTGTACAAATTATTCGGATGCAAATCATTTGAGTTTGAGATTTGATTTCTCGAATCAGATCATTATGTGTTTTGATTACTTCAAGTTCAGACGATGTTAAGTTCAAGTTATTTTCAATTTAAATGGCTTAGATTAGAATTAGCTCTAAGTTATGGTCAATTCTCACTGACTTGGTTCTTTTTTTTATCCATCACTCACTTGGTTCTTTATCTTAATTAAATATTTGAATTCAATTTGACTGGACTTTTAGGGTTACAACAAAGTAAAATTAAGAGGAAATTATACTAAACATGTAGTACTTTGACAATGTTTAATGTGATACATGTATTATAATAAAATGTTTAATATAGTACTTATATTTTAACAAAATGTCTAATATAATACTGAACTAGTATCATTTTGTGTATTATTATATGAATTATTATCTTATACATACACTAGCGGTAGAAAATAAGTTTTTACAAGTAGAGTTATTAAGAGGTTAGAGGTTTAGGTGGTAGGATTTTGATAGAATTTGTGGTTATAATTTAGGGTTAGGGTTAAAATTTTAATGTTTTAGAGTTAGAAATTTAGATCTTATATTTTAGCTTGAAAATATGCATGCTTGTGTAATTTTTTTATATGACAGTGTATCAAATCTGCCCCCTTATTGATTTGACATTTACTATGGTGTTAGCCACTATAGTAATATATGAAGTGATAATTCAAGTATCGCATTGAACATTTTGCAAAGTATATGTACCATGTTTTTTTTATAAAGCTTAAATCTAATTCTAGTCCTACCTTAAGGGAAGGGGAAAGAGACTTTAAGGGAAAAAATAGAAGTGCTCTTTATAAATTTAGAACTCATGACCTAATAAAATGTGAGGGAATAAATGTAAGCAGCTTGACCAACCGATGAAATATAGTTGCTCATATGTACCACATTAAATATTTTTAAAATAAACGCATCACTTAGATATATTGTAGAGATAAAGGTGTCGCATTGAATATTTTAAAAGGTACAAATACCATATGGAATATTTTGATAAAGTGCATAAATAAGTATGATATTATTATCCTAAAATTAGGCTAAATTATAAAATAAGTACTTAAACTATGTCTTTTTTATAACATGTGTCTTAAAATATTTTTTGGCTGAAATAGGTGTTTAAAGTTTTATTTTTAACTTATTTTGAAGTCAATTGGGACATCTACTTGGGCACTTATTTCAACAAAAAATGAAACTTTAGACACATATTTCAGCCAAATAATATTTTAGACACCTATTGCAAAATAGAGATGGTTTGGACACTTATTTTGTAGTTAATCCCTAAAATTAATATAAATCAATATGGCCATGTTTGGTTAAGAGAGGTTGAACAGAAATGAGAGGTTTGAGTTAAAATTAGAGGTTTGACCGGTCAAATCCGCTAATTTAGATGTTTGGTAAAGAGCGGATTGAAATAGCGGATTGGGATGAAACCTCTAATTTTGGAAATTGCTAATATGAGCTTTTTGAAATTAGAGATTTTGACATAAGAGTTATAAAGACCCTTTTACCCTTAACAATTATAAAAAATCTCCAAATAACTTAAATCTAACCATTTCTAATTTAATTCTTCAACTTCATGTATTTACATTGTTACATTTATAAATTAATACTTTTTGTTTTTTCTTTTGTTCTCACACATTTATATTGATAATTAATAAACTATTCAAATAAGTATCGAATATAATAATATCCTTATATGTCATTTTGCTTGTTTAAATAATCAAACATCTATCAGTCATCGATTTATTTTACTAAACACTTTTATACAATCCGCTAATCAAATCAACTATCAGCTAATGTAATTCGCTATCAGTTATTCGCTAATTGCCAAACAGGGTCTATGTATAATTCTTGCCAATGGATAACTAGAGATGGTCCGATGGACATGCATACACGCGCATAGTCTCGTTACTTTCCCGTTATAGAACTGTTTTGTCCTAGGTACCGGCCTTAAGGAATGCATTCTAAGTGGTTTTCTCTCCGTCGATGGCCGCAAAGCATCTCCGTAGCTGGTTAAAGTTGTTGTAAAATTTCATCGTTTTCATGTTTCAGATCAATTTGCAATCTGGGTTTTTCTTTTAACCATCCTGGACACTATCCAGTGGCTGTTTTTTTTTCTTCATAAATCGAATATGGGAATTTGGTTCTGGGTGTTGGTTTAATTTGATAAAAAGAGATGGGTTGGATTTGTTAGGTTGAAATCTGCGTTAATGATATTAAGCTGTTTTCTAAGTATCTACACTTCAAAACAGGTTTTGCATATGGATAGAAATGATTCTTACGGTGGAGAATCAAATTCTCTTAATCTTGTTTTTATGTAAAAAGTCCTTACTATATTGGTTTCATCTGGCATCTTCTGAAAATTGTATTTGTGGGCTGGTGTGAAAACTTTATAAAATCAAGATCATTTTCCAAAATTATGTGGAAACTTTATTCAGTTTATAAATCAAATATGGTGTTATACGTATACATTCTGCAGCACTTCTATTACACGATTCTCCTACTGCTGACTAGCAGCCATGCTCTACTAATATTACTATATTTTATAAAATTCTGAAGAAAAAATGTGAATATTCTTAGTTTAATGTTTGTTTGTTATATTTATTGACTTATGTGCTTTTTTGGGTTTTTTAATTGAATGTCATTAAAATTGACGTTGGATGTCAAAGTCAAAACAAAATGACTATAAATGAAAAATCTACAAAGCAAGATTCATACTAAACTTTAGTAGTATTGATTTTTCCACTAAATGTTAAAACGTATATACTTTTGTCACTAAATATTTCAGTTGCTGCTGTCTTCTAGTTTAATTTCATCATTTTGAGCGGATTTCGTGAAAAACCAATCCATTGAGAAGAAAGATGAGAGAAATACAAACCTTTTGATACAGAACTTGTCACGAATGGCAACCAGTGTCGAGTAGCGATTAACAAGCAATGGAGGCCGAAATATTTAGTGACTAAAATAGAATGGTTTTAGAGTTTATTGGTAAAACCGATGCAATCCTAAAGTTTAGTGTCTAAACAATGTCTTTTGAAATCAATAGCTACACCAAAACGACATGGTTTTGACGACGTCATTACACCATTTGAATTTTCACAGCCCAGTGGTATAATTGAAACAAAATGAAAGTTGCTATAATCGATGCAATTGAAAGTCCAATGGTATAAACAACACGATGTCTAAAGTTCAGTGCTATCCGGTGTAGTTTAACCTAATTATTAATATGCACAATATAAATAAAAGACGAGAACTGTTTTTGGTGTGAGGTCCCTTGCCTGCCTCTTGGGAAGAAAACTTAATACACAACAGGATCAAGAATCAAGATGTCCCATGGTTCATTTACTTAATCATACACATTCCTTCATGTCCTTTCTGCCAACAGCATTTGTTCAAGTTCTTCTCTTCGTCTCTCCAATTCCTGCACATCACAGTAAATGAGATTAACGTAATTTCTTTTTCTTTGTTTTGAAAAACAGAAAGAAGCATATTAGATGATAAAATTAATTCACAACATTGATACTTTCACAACATTGAAGTGTAATGCATATAAATCAATACCAAATTGCAAATCCAATATTCATCATCATGTTAAGGTGTTTCTTGGTATCTCAGAGAAATGTTAACCAATGTCATGTAATTAATGCATTGCCTTTTCTTGAATTCAATATCGTATCAACAATCACTTGTAATGCAGTGCTGCCAGTGCAAGAGTGTGTTCTTGCAGTTCATTTGTCAATTTAACACTCGAGTATCATGTGGTAGGAGAAGTTTAAATCCCAGAAATGCATTCACATTATGACTAAGACCTCCAATGGATCAAACAAAAGAATAAATAAAAACAATCATCAAATCATGATGTAAACCAATAGGCCGGAAATGAACTCTCATAGCTTACCTCCAGATCGTTAATTGCTTGTTCCCTTGTAATTTCATTTTCCTGGCGTGAACGTTTGAGCAAGCCAATGCATAAGAGTCCCTGACAAATTATGATACAATCAAGTAGTAAGCATAAACTCAACTCAAGCCACATCTCTGTACCCCCTGCCTCGATTCCACCCCAAACTATATTTCAAGACATGAAAGTGGATAATAAACCTTGAAACTATGTTGATCCAACTCTTCATTTTTTCTTGAACTATCGATGTAGATGCCCATGTTGGACATATTTTCAGACATGGAGTATATGATCCTCCAAGGAATCCTCTAAATACATGGAAAAGAACTTACAGAAGTTCAAACATGCCCATGTTAGACACAAACCTGTATCCAACACAACACTCACATCCTAATTCGAGTAACATAGCCCTAAACTAAAATAAATGTTTAAACAATTAGCCAATAGATAGACACCATGGAACTCAAACCACACTTAGAACACAAGATTAAAGAAAAAAGAAATGGTAAATCTGTAATTCAGTTGAATTATTATGAATCATACTCTTGGCTAGTATATTCCCTCAACCTTCAGTTGATTTAACCTAGAAATTCTCATGGGAACATAAGACGATAGGTTCATTATCTTACCGAGAAAACATAGACTAAACCACAAGCAAGGAGCAGATAGCTCGCTATGTTCTGAAGAAGAACAAGATCCCGTTGCCTTTCAGAATAATCAGTGAAAGCTCTCGTCATAACTGCAACACTGAAGCGAATAACAGTAAAGTTAGAAAGAAGAAATTAAAAAGGCGTGATTGCTCAACAAAAAGTCGTAAAATCAAGTATTATTGCAGACTAAAATTTTGGTATCGTAGGGGGAAAACAGAAAAATCTTACTGCAACATAAGACATACAAGATTTGAAGCATACCCCTACCAGCCCAGTACTCCAGAAC
This sequence comes from Hibiscus tridactylites, assembly GCA_958450335.1. Taxonomy (NCBI): domain Eukaryota; kingdom Viridiplantae; phylum Streptophyta; class Magnoliopsida; order Malvales; family Malvaceae; genus Hibiscus; species Hibiscus tridactylites. The sequence continues at coordinate 84,428,407 of OY288278.1, read as the reverse complement.
CTGCATTGTTAGGTTAAAAATTCAGCACTTGATGATTTATCTGGAATTAAGTATCATACCATCTTCGAGGATAAAAATTTTCCTTCCCAAAAGATGAAAAGAAAAAAACCCTAACCTTCCAGAACTTGATTATGAATCCCCATTCTGTTTCCGCCAGAACCACAAAGAAAGCGATTACAACAGCGTAACATCGGAAAATCCCATCAAAAACCTAATATTGGGATAAAAGGGAATCAAATTATTAAAGAGAAAAAAAAGGAAAAAAATGATGAATTATACATACATCGGATCCATTCTTGAAAGATCGAACAGCAGATAGAACATTGACGGCAATACAGAGAATCGCAGTTAGAGAGGTTATAACGCTGAAGCATCGGCACAGCACCAGAAACGGGTCGCGTCCCGACCTCACTCTGGCGGTCGAAGACGGTCCCGGCAGCGCCGGCTCGCCGCCCTCCGGATCTCCATTTCTCGACATTTTGTATTCAGCTTTTTTCCCCCTTTTGATCCGAGAAAAACCCTAGGAAATCAAATCAGTGAGAACATTCTCCGAATCTCTAAACTAATTGGGAAACCCTTGTTTTCTCAGTGATTTAGTTGTTCGTTGGCGAAAGCGGGATACTTTCACCTGCCATTCAATTCAAGCCAGGTCAACCTTATCATCGCCACGTGTCTTTTGTCCAATGGGAGACCAGCCGAGACCTGAGTCCTTCTGATTTTTTGTTGTTGTGGGGTCCGCAGAATAAATCATCGCGGCCCTTGGATTTCATCTGATCAAACATTCAATAATCTAACAGTTCACAATTAACTGAAATATTATTATATTTATAATTTAAGGATTATTATTCTATACACTTGCAGTGAAATTTTTTTTCCTTTTAACGAGCGCCTTAATTATAGGGTTTAGGGTTATAGTTTAAGATTTAGAGTTTAAGGGTTTTGGTATAGATGTTTAGAATTTAGAGTTCATATTTAGAAATTAAGATTTAGAGTTAGAATTTAGGCTTTAGGATTAGGTTTAGGTTTTAGGGTAATATAGGTAGGGATTTAGGTTTTAATTTATAAACCCTAAACCCAAAATTCCATCAACAATCCCTAAATTCAACACTATTACACTTATATCCCTAAACTTTAAACCCTAAATGACATCCATAACCCCTAAAACTAAGACGATTGTATAAAAAAGTTTTCACAAGCGCTTGTGTATAAAATAACTACCCATAATTTAATAACTATATGTGTTATTTTGTCAAGAGTTCGACCCAAATTAATAATGTTTCTCTTCGCGTGAAAACGCGTTTAATTAAGTCTTTCAGTTCGTACATTTCATCAAATTAGCCCTTTTATCAACATTCACGGACGGAAATCCTAATTTTTGTGTGAGTCAACGTTAACTCCTTTCAAGTCAATTGTTTGACCCAATTAGATGCTAACGTGGCATACAATAACTTTTTTTAATCTCTCACCATTTCTTCTTCTCCTCCATTTCTTCCATTGTCGTCTTTAACCTCGAATCTTTTAACCTCTAAATCTCCCATCATAATTATTTTTCTTTTTATTAATAAAGCTCATTTTTCTCGTAACCCATTATTTGTTCTTCTTTTATTACCATCTTCATCACCATATAATCCATTATTCAACCAAAACTCAAAAGTAGCTAGAACACCTCCATCGCCGATATGAAGACTGTAAATGAATCAAAACATGAACGGGTCATCCTAACAACATACTCGCACACCCTTGATGCAACCAATTCGTGGAGTGAATTTGATGTTTCTATGCGAAGTCTGTAGCTTGGTAAGGTCGGGGGAGAAGCTGCCATGGCGGAACAGAGATCATAGCACTAGCAGTTAACAAAGTTTTTTTTTTGACACGCAACACAAACTAATCTCGTAATCTTAACATGCAAATACAAGGAAACAAAACTATCTCATCATCTTCCTTCCCCACCACCATCTTCGGCGTCGTCGCCTGATCCTACGTTGGTGTCAGGTGAGTTGCGTCTCTCTGAACAAGCAGAATCAAAATTAGAACGAGGCTTGAAAACAACGAGCTTCCTCTCTTTTAACGAACCATGACTGTCGACTGCAAAATATGGGAGGCTATATAATTAACAAAGCTTTCAAATGCATGCACGAAAAAGAGAATGAATGAATCAATAGTGGCGGGGAAAGAAAAAAGAGGGAAGCCCACGTAGTGAGTAGTTTAATTTGAGTTAACAAAGCTTTGAATCATTAGCTTATATGCAAGTAGAAGAAGATGAATTATTGGCTTATATGCACGTGAGTAGTTTACCTTTTCACTATTAATTAGGAGAGAGAGTAGATCGGGCCAGTTTGACTCTTTATTAGGCATAAGGAAAGCCGTGGGTCTCACGCGCCCCCAACTTTTCTCTCATCCAGAATCCCCGAGCCTCAACCGGTGGAGTGCTGCCTGGTCCTGGTTGTATTGAACGGCCGCGTCTCCGGGTGGTTGGCCCCCTCAGACGGCTGTCGTGCTCCGGTGGTGAAGGTACCGTCCCCGGAGGTGGTTTGCTCGTGGCGTTTTTCTTGGTGTCGGAGAAGATTGCAGTGGGAGCGGCCATCCGCTGATGCACGGTTTTTCGGCTGGGAATCGGATCGACATCTTGGGTTTTAACCTCTGAAAGCACTGTAAGACTCCGGTTATCCCTATCCTCTCGCCCGGTCAGTCCCGAGTCGCCCCGATATCTGGTGATTGATCCCCTTTCTCCCCTCCTGTTTGCCCCACTCTCTGGTGGTTGAACTCTTTCTCCCCCATGTCCGCCCCGTTATCTGGTGAATTTCCCTTTCTGTTGAATTGTGATCTTGTGTTTCAATTGTCCATGGATGCTGTTTTTCTATGCTGAGTTGAACTTGGATGCTGATTGTCCATGGATGTTGATTTTCTATGCTGAGTTAAACTTGGAATTTTCGTGCTCTGTGTTTTTTTTTTGTTCATTTTGCTTTGTGCTGCTGAAAATTGGTCCGAGGTGGTTCACGGTTAACACCTAAGGGCCCGAGAGTTTGCCTCCAGTGGAGTTTGTTGTTTTTCGCGGTGGAGTTCTATGTGATTCAATACGGGTAACCCGTTGTTTTTTGTGGTGGAATTTCCTTGCTGGGTGTGAAACTTTTATCAGAACATCCGGAAGGAGCTTCAGTGAATAGGTTTCCCTTGCTAGTTTTGATCTTAAAGGCCGGTGGTACTGCTGTTGTGAATCGAGAAAATCATGTCTATACTTGCGTGGAATATCCGAGGAATAGGGAACCGAAAATCTGTGAGAGCTCTTCAAAACTCTATTTTCAAGATCAAGCCGACAATCATTTTCCTCAGCGAAACAAAACAGAAAAAGAGGTATCTGGAGAAAATAAAAATGAAAATGAAGATGGATTTCTCCTTCTATGTTGAACCACTAGGCCTTGCCGGAGGACTTGCCTTGTGGTGGAAGTCGGAAGTTGATATCACGATTCTGGGATATGATCAAAACTTTATTGACACGAAGATAAGACTTCAGGAGGGGACTCGTGGTATAATACTTTCATATATGGCCCTCCAAACAAAGAAAATCGTCAAGAATTTTGGAAGATGCTCCCGAAGTGTAGAGAGAATTTACAGGATAAATGGGTGATTATTGGAGACTCAAATACGGTTGCTTGCCAGGAAGATAAAGAAGGAGGAAATCCTGTTAACCCATCGGAAACAAAGTGGTATAATGACTTCATCGACTCCTCAGGTATAATTGAGGTTCCTATTAAGGGAGGCATATTCTCTTGGTACAACCAAAGAGGGGGAGAACACGCTATACTTGAGAAGTTGGATATAATTCTATGCTCTCCAGAATGGAGCTTCGCATTTCCCAAAGCCATGAGAGTGATGGAAATTACCACCGCATCTGACCACACCCCTATAGTCCTCCTTACTAAAGGGCTATCCAGGAAATATAAGAGAGACTTCAAATTCGAATCTAAATGGCTTTTGGAGAAAGATTGTTCCCAGACAATGGATAAAGGCTTGAATATCGCCCCCGGAGAAAGAGTGTTGTCAAGGTTCCGAAGGAAGATCCATGGCACACAAAAGACCCTTCTAAAATGGAACAAAGAAAAGATGAAGAAGAGAAATGAGAGAAAGCAATCTCTGATGGATGGTTTATCGAAACTTCAAGGAAGGAAACTGTCAGAAAGGGAGCTGAACGAGTATAAAAGGTTAAAGGAAGAGCTCGATACTGAATGGGAAAGCGAGGAACGATATTGGCATCAAAGATCTAGAGTGAACTGACTAAAGTGGGGAGACAAAAATACTAAATTCTTCCATGCTACAACAATCCAACACCGTAGGGCTAATTCAATTGTCAAAATCAAGCATGAGAATGGGTCTTGGCTCGAGGAACCGGAGGAGATAGCCACTTATCTACTCCAGCACTTTAAAAAAGTGTTCATGAAAGACCACTCCATTGACACTTGTCAGCTTAAAGATGTCATTCCCAGGGTTGTTACAACTGAAATGAACACAGCCCTGTGTAAGCCAATAAATGAGGAAGAGATAAAGAAGGCAGTGTTTGATATGGGAGCAACGAAAGCCCCGGGCCCAGATGGCTTTCCCGGTTGTTTTTACCAGTCCTTCTGGAATACGGTAAAGGATGACCTCATTGGAATGGTAACTGCCTTTTTCAAGGAGGGGGAGTTGGACCCCACAATTAACAAGACCAACATTGTGCTTATCCCGAAAAAGGCAAACCCCACGGAAGTCTCCCAGCTGAGACCGATCAGCCTATGTAATTTCTCCTTCAAAGTGATCACAAAAGTCCTCGCAACTAGGCTAAAGGTTTTCCTTCCGGACCTTATCCCGCAGTACCAATCTGCGTTCGTGAAAGGCAGAGCTATTCATGATAACATCATCCTGGCAAATGGGTCTTTCATGCTATAAAGAGAACGAGAAAATGAGGAAAGGGCTTTATGGCACTTAAGATTGACTTGGAAAAAGCTTATGATAAAGTGGACTGGAATCTCCTTCAGTTTGTTATGAAGGAAATGGGTTTTGACGAGTGGTGGATCAATAGAGTGATGAAATGTGTCTCCTCCGTATCCTTCTCACTGGTGGTCAATGGCGAACGCAAAGGAGAATTTCAGGCAGAGAGAGGTTTACGGCAGGGTGACTCGCTTTCTCCTTTCCTCTTCACACTCATTTCAAGTACTTTCTCCTGGTTTATTGAAAGAGGAATTGAAATGGATCTTCTCAAAGGTCTGAGAATCAAAAGAAGATGCCCCATTCTGAGCCATCTGCTGTTTGCGGACGATTGCCTTGTGTTCACAGAGGCATCGGAAAGTAACTGTAAAGGGTTAATGCAGATTCTTCAACTCTTTCAATCCTCCACAGGCCAAACAGTTAGCCACATGAAATCCTCTGTTTTTTTCTCTCCAAATGTGAGCAACAATCTTGTTTCCCATCTCCAAAATATTATGGGTTTCAAGACAATGGAGGAGGACTCGAAATACCTTGGGTTGCCTTCCTTCTGGGGACGAAGCAAAAAAGAAGCGTTGGCCTATATTCGCGATCGAGTCCTTAACAGGCCCAGAGGTTGGAAAACCAAATTCTTGTCTAGTGCTGGAAAAGAGGTACTCATCAAAGCAGTTGCTCAGGCTATTCCCACCTATGTCATGCAGTGTTTCCTTCTTCCGGTTACTTTCTGTGATGAGATAAGCTCCATTGTTGCCAGATTTTGGTGGAACAACTGCGCAGAGAAGGAGAGGAGTATCCACTGGATCAACTGGAAGGATCTGTGTAAGCCTAAAGAACAAGGGGGAATGGGATTCAGGAATCTCAGATTGTTCAATAAAGCTCTCGTTTCTAAGATTACCTGGAAGGTGATTAGGAATCCAGAATCCCTGCTCTCTCAAGTCCTCCGAGGAATTTATTTCCCAAACGGAAACATCTTCGAGGCCCCGAAGTGCTCCAATCCATCTTGGGCTTGGTCTGGAATAAGAGAAGGAATCAAGGTCATCAAAAAGGGTTCTCTCTGGAGGGTCGGGAATGGAAAAAGCATTTCTACCTGGTTTGACAACTGGATTCCGAATATCAAGGGCTTCAGACTTACCTCTCAACCGCCGCAGGGATTCCTTGCACCGTCCGTCTGCTCCCTCATCAGCCCAGATTGGACATGGAATGAAGCGAAAATTCAGGAGCTTTGTTCCCCAATAGAAACGAAGGCGATATTGACCATCCCGATTGGTGGACCGAATGTCCAGGATGTTCCCATATGGGCCGGCAATAAAAATGGCGACTATTCCGCGAAGTCGGGATATCGTTTTATGGAGGAAGAGGCTCGGGAGGATAGCAACCCCTCCTCCAGTGAAGGCATTTTAAGTAAGGAAGAATTTTGGAATTCAGTTTGGAAGTTTAAGGTCCCTTCTAAGATTCGATCTTTCTTGTGGAGACTGTGACATGATATCGTTCCCACAAAGAGTACGCTGAGAGCCCATTTACATGGGAATCTCAAGGACCAAGAAGCCTGCCCCCATTGCTCTCACCCTCAGGAATCGGCAGAACATCTTCTGTTTCTCTGCCCCTTTGCTCAAGCTATCTGGAGAGCATCAGCTTTTAATTATTCCCCAAAGTGGTGGTGCCAACTAAGTCACGACCGAAATCTGAGGCTTTCTAAGGAAGGACACGCTCATATTGCTTTCATTCTCTAGAATATATGGAAAGCAAGGAACGCCTTGGTTTTTGAAGGGCGAAAGGATTCCCCCTGGGAGGTTTGGCTAAGAGCAGACCGCGACTTCATGGAATTCCAACAAACAAACAAAATCAATTCCACTGAGATTTCAATGGAAGTCCCAAAAAATGCAAAGTGGACACCCCCCTCCAGGGTTTATTAAAATCAACTGCGATGCCGCTTTTGACCATGATTCAAGGAAAGCATCTATCGCTGCTGTTTTCCGTAAAAATTCAAGCTCTTGTCTCCACGGTATCTCAGCTCCATGTTGGGCGCCGTCTGTTGCTGCTGCTGAAGCCTTTGCTATCAAGTTTGGACTCATGACTACAAAAAATTGTGCATTTTCGAAAGTCATAATTGAAACAGACAGTAAAGCTGTTATTAATCGTCTGAATTCGGGTGATTCTTCGGATTGGGTCACCTCAGCCATCGAAGAAAGCATCATGATGTTGTCAAAGGAGTTTGAGTCCTGTTGTTTTTCCTTTGTGAGGCGATCTTGTAATCAGCTTGCTGATTGGCTAGCCAAGGTTGCAAAGACTGAACAGGACCAAGTAATTTGGAATCCTGCAGTCCTCCCTTCACATTTGTTGTACTCTTAATTATCGTATCTATGCAAGTCTCTTTTGATCAAAAAAAATATTAATTAGGAGAGAGAGAAAAAAGAATTTTATTGTACAACACGTAAGCATTTAATTGGGTCAAACAATTAACTTGGAAAGAGTTAGCGGTGACTCACAACGTTGGTTAAGGGGCTAATTTGCTGCAATGTGTGAATTGAAGGACTTAATTGAACGCATTTTCACACGAGGGTCAACATTGCTAATTTCGGTCGAACTCGGGGGCAAAATAACTACTTTTACCTAATTTAATCGTTTGAATCTATAGTCTAATAAACATGTAGAGGTGAGCGTTCGATAGAGTCGAGTAAAAAAATTTAAAATTATTCGAATTGACGTGTCATATTTTACCTGAGTTGGCACATGTATATTCTCACTACATCAATTTTAATATATGAGTCTTCTTTTTTTAAAAAAAATTAAGTCCAAAAATATATTAAAAAAGATACTTTGTTTGCGAAAATCCATCTACATGAAAAGTGAAAACAATATCCCAACTTTAAAAATCGTTCTCAAAATACTTCGATTTGGAATGTAATGACGAATTGGGTAAAAAAGAAAAAAGGAAAAGGCCAGAAATTCATCAATGAAATGTAACGATTTTTTAACAGCTGACTATAAAAAATAGTTTGCGAATGAAACGTTAAATACTTTCATCGACAAAATGTATATACATAAATCTAATAAGTTTCGCTCTGCTCTTGTGGCACGTTTTTCCCTCTGCTCTTGTGGTACGTCTTGCTTATCTTTTCTTTTGTCTTTCTTTGCTGTCTGTTTTTGTCTGGGAATGGCGGATGTTGAGGCCAATCTTGCTGGTCTATCGTTGGAGGAGGATGAAGAGGAACCACTGATTGTGGAAGAGGTTCACACTGCAACCATTTTCCCCTATGAGTTCTGCTTCGTCGGGTCTTTTCTCACCACGAGTGTGGTCAATTTCCAGTCCATGCGGTCAACTTTGTCGAATGTGTGGCATCCGACTGGTGGGATCTCCATATCGGATATTGGGGATGAACGTTTTTTGTTTAGGCTCTACCATACCATTGATGCAGAGCGGATTGAAGCGGGTGGACCTTGGTACTTCAATAATCATCTTCTGATTCTTCATCGTTTATGCAAGGGAGAAGAGCCGCTGAATGTCCCTTTGTTTTCGGTTGATTTCTGGGTTTTGGTGTGTGACGTTCCAACAGGGCTGATTTCTACCCATGTGGCTGTCCAGTTGGGTAATTTTTTGGGGGCGTTTATTGAACAAGACACTTCGCTGGTGTCCCTTGGCTATAGAGGTATGTTACGAATTAGGGTCCGCATTGATATACGTAGGCCTCTGAAAAGAAAGAAAAAAGTAGCTGTGATAAATGGAGTTGCTGCTTATGTTCGTTTCCAGTACGAGAAATTAAAATTATTTTGTTTCTTATGTGGACGTCTGGGTCATGGAGAGGGTTTCTGCCCCATTAGGTTTCAGGCGAACGTGGGTGATCTAAAATGTGAGTGGGATGCCACGCTACGGGCACCAGCGAGGAGAGGTGCTCCGGCGTACAGTCCCTGGCTGAGAGAAGACTTGGGAGGAAGTTACGGAGGGGATAAGGATACTAATGGAGCTAATCTAGCCGAAAATAGGGGAGGGATTAGATCTGATGCGCTGAATGTGGAGATTAATCCAGCGCGGTTTTTGTTTCCAAATATTAATCTACAAGGCAAGTTAGCACTTGAAGGAGGTGGTATTCCCTTGGGCTGGAAATTGAACCAAACGGGGCTACCTAATGGGCCGAATGACTCGAGTGTTAATGGGTTTGATTAGGAAATGACAAATGCCGCTGAGAATAGGGGCTTGGAGCATCTGGATGGCCCAAAACGGCAACGAGTTGCAAGTGGGTCCTCGAAAGTTTCTAATGTTGATTCAATTGAGGAAATTGAAAATCGATCGGTAGGTCTGGTGAATCAGGCCAGCCGGGCACAATGAAGGCCCTAAGCTGGAATGTCCGTGGTTTAGGGAAACCACGGACAGTGCGACGTCTCCGGCGTTTGTTGCGAGATGTCAGACCGTCTATAGTTTTCTTCATGGAGACTAAGTTGAATGTGTGTAAGATGGAGCATGTGCGGAAATACTGTGGGTCTATGCATGGTTTTAAGGTTAGTTCGCAGGGACGAAGTGGAGGGCTATGTATGGCTTGGAAGGAGGAGGTGCAGGTAAACATACGTAGTGCTTCGGAGCGATTTATTGATGCGATAATCACTAAGGAGGATGATCCTCCGTGGAGGTTCACAGGATTCTATGGGGCTCCTGAAGAACGCTCCCGCAATGCTGCTTGGGATGTGTTAAGGGGTCTTGATGATATGCCAAATTTGCCGTGGTTAATTATTGGCGATTTTAACGAAATTCTACACGTTAATGAGAAGCGGGGAGGTCAAGTTCGTAGTGAGAGACAAATGGAAGGATTTCGTCGAGTGTTGGATGATTGTTCCCTTATGGATATTGGTTTTACCTGAAGGTGGTACACTTGGAGCAAAGGTACAACAAGGGCTTCTTCGATGAGGGAACGGCTGGATAGGGGGTGGCTAACTCGGAATGGTGGGAACTATTCCCGGATTTCGTTTTGTCCCACTTAGCCCACACTTTTTCGGACCACTGCCCGTTGTTACTGCAAACAGAGCCCTCAGATGTTGGGGTTCAGCAATATCGTTTCCGTTTTGAGACAGCTTGGCTGATGGAGGAGTCGTGTGAAGCGGAGGTCAAAAGGCTATGGGAGTCTTCGAAGGGACCGGTCCTAGACCGCTTAAAGACTATGACAGTGGGCTTGGGGCGCTGGGCCTCAAAGTTGCGTTTGTCCAGGAAAGGGTCGATTTCTCGTCTCCAAGAGAAACTTGAGGAGTTGTTGAGTAAATATCCTTCGGATGAGACCTTGGGGGAGTTAGTAGATGTGAGGTTGGAACTTAATATGGAATTTGACAAGGCTGAACTTTACTGGGAACAAAGAGCAAGGAGTAATTGGCTGAAGAATGGTGACCGCAATACGGCTTTCTTCCATAGAGTGGCTACCCGAAGAAAGCGTAAAAACAAAGTGACATCACTGACTGGATCTGATGGTGTTTGCCAGACAACGGAGGAGGCTATGGAGACTTTAGCTAAGGATTACTTTACTACTCTATTCCATTCTCAGGGAGTTGATGACCCATCTGTTATACTGGATTGTGTTACACCGTGTGTCACGGAGTCGATGAATGCAGAATTGAGTAGAGCTTTTACGGCTCAAGAAGTGGTGAGTGCTTTGAAATCCATGAACCCTCTAAAGGCTGCAGGGGATGACGGGTTAGGAGCTGTGTTCTATCAGAAATACTGGCACATTGTTGGGCTCGATGTAGCGAATTTCTGTCTGGATCTGTTGACTAGTGATAGTGCTATGGAAGCAGTTAATGTCACCAATATAGTATTGGTTCCGAAGATTCAGAACCCAACCACGATGGCCCATTACAGACCCATTAGTCTGTGTAATGTCATCTATAAGTTGGTGGCAAAAGTTTTGGTTAACCGTCTCCAGTCGATTCTGCCAATTTGCATTGATGAAACTCAAAGCGCGTTCATCCCGGGGAGGTTGATTACTGATAACGTGATGGTGGCCTATGAAACTCTCCATTCGTTTAAACAGAAAAGATTAGGAAGGGAAGGCTCTTTTGCTCTGAAATTAGACATGAGCAAAACCTACGATAGAGTGGAGTGGAGTTTTGTGAGGAGTATTATGTTACGCATGGGCTTTTGTGATCAGTGGGTGAATAATATTTTTCGATGTGTCTCTTCTGTTTCATATGCAGTGGTTCTAAATGGTAAAGTGGGATCGCAGTTCAGACCATCTCGAGGATTGCGCCAGGGTGATCCGTTGAGTCCCTATCTCTATCTGTTATGTGCGGAGGGTCTTTCTGCGTTACTGCACAGTTCGCATATTGAACGTCGTATAAAAGGGGTTCGAATAAATAGGTACGCTCCTTCCTTGACTCATCTATTTTTTTGCGGATGATAGCTTGTTGTTTGGTACTGCTAATTCTGAAGAGGCGAGTAGAATAAAGGAAATTTTGGAGGTCTATTCGAAATGTTCGGGCCAATTAATCAACCTGGACAAGTCGGGCCTTTTCTTTAGCAGGAATACAGACGACGTGGCCCAACATAATGTTATGGCTATTTTTGGTGTTGGGCAAACGAGTAGCATTGAGAAATACTTGGGCTTACCGCTGATGGTGGGTCGGAATAGGGCCCAAGCTTTTATGGGTCTAAAAGATAGAACTCTCACGAGGATATCAGGATGGAGTATTAGGCCGCTCTCCCAAGGGGGGAAGATGGTGTTTATTAAAAGCGTGCTGCAAGCTCTACCTCTGTATTCGATGAGCGTTTTCCTCCTCCCCAAGAAAATTTGTAAAGACTTGCAATCCCTCATGGCTCGGTTTTGGTGGCAAAGGTCTCAGCAAAGGAGGGGAATTCACTGGTGCATGTGGGAACATTTGTGTGCTCTAAAGGAGGATGGACGGTTAGGCTTTCGGGACTTGGCAAAATTCAACGTCGCCCTATTGGCTAAACAGGGGTGGAGGATTTATTCAAATCCAACGAGTTTAGTGAGCCGGGTTCTTAAGGCCAAATATTTTCGTACAACAGATTTCTTGGGTTCTTTGTTGGGCTCAAGTCCATCTCTTGTTTGGCGCAGCGTCTGGAGTGCGAAAGGCCTTTTACTGGAGGGCCTGAAGTGGAAGGTGGGCTCGGGGGCCTCCATTAGTGTCTGGAATGATTTTTGGTTGCCAGTCTCACCCCCACGTCTGGTGGAATCTCTGGTGAGTTCGATGGTAAGCCGGGTCACTAATTTAATAGATTGGACTTCATGTTCGTGGATGGAGAACCGTGTTAGAGATGTCTTCTCAGATTCGAAAGCAGATTTAATCTTGGGTATCCCTCTATCATCGTGTCCTCAGCCGGATGTCTTGGTATGGTTAGCGGAACATACAGGGTTGTACACTGTTCGAAGCGGATACAAACTATTGATTCAAAATGGTGCTACGGATATGTCTACGAAGAAGTTTTTCAAACACCTATGGGCAATTTCGTGCCCTAACAAGGTTAAGATACAAATATGGAGGTTTGCTAAGAACTATGTCTCGTCTAGGGAGAATCTACGAATGAAGTGTGTTCTAACTGATCAAAAGTGTCCTAACTGCCCGTTTCCTAGTGAAACGGGGATCCACATTGTACGGGATTGCCCACCAGCTCAGCTGGTTTGGCAGAGGCTCGGTTATGACTGAACGGAGTCCTTAAATTTGGTCAACGTATTCGAGTGGTTGAGTTGGGTTTTTGAAAATACTTCATCCACAAAACATAAGGAAATTTTAATCACAATATGGGCAATTTGGTATGGTAGGAACAAACGATTACACGAAGGGATTGTCCAAACAAAAGAGGCAACCATTACCTTTATCAAGTCTTACTGTCAGGATATTGAGACGGTGGCACAGCGGGGATGTCTCGCCGTAAGAAGTGATGAGCCTGGGTGGTCTCCTCCGGCGCCGGGGTGGGTAAAGGCGAATTTTGACGCTTGCTTTTCGTCCGCCTCACGGGCATCTCAGTCGGGGGTGGTTGTGCGGGATGAAGATGGGGAGGTGTTGGGTGCATGCTGTCGTAAGATGTCTAATGTTCCAAACAGCTTTCTGGCGGAGGCACATGCGGCAAAGCACGCCATGGAACTTGTTGAAGACCTCGGACTCCGATGGGTTGTGTTGGAGGGAGATTCATTAGCCACGATCCGAAATATTAAAAATCAAAATTCAGATCTATCGGAGATGAGCGCCATTACCTGGGATGTTAAGAATCGAGCCCGAAATCTGACTGCATGTGAGTTCCGTTTTGTTCATCGGGCGGGTAACAAGGTGGCGCACGCGGTGGCTCGTTCTTTGCTTGGCTTTCAGACTGAGGCATATTGGATAGAGGAAGTACCGATGGCGGCTATTCCTTTGGTTGCGGCGGACCGCCGATGTAGTGACCCCCGTGATTTGGGGTTTTCTCTCTTGATTTTTGGGGCACCATGGTCTCTGCTTATTGCCCTCTTCCCCTGCCGGACTCCTTTTGCGTCTGGACCTTCGTTGTGAAGCACGGGGTTTCTTTTGGATGGGGTGTCGTTTCAATTTTTTTTCTTTGCTCTTTATTTGCTTTTGCTTTGTTTAAGGGTTTTTCTTTCCCATGTATTTTCCTTGTTTCAGACGTTTGACAGAGCATTTAATGATGCCTGTCATATATTGTTCAGTTTTCTTTTTATAATAAACACCCACCCAGATATTTTATCAAAAAATACTTTCATCGACAAAAAAATTAAACATTTAAAATAAAAATATATAATTTAAATATTTATTTTATAATAAAATCTTTAATTATTTAAAACCAATTTAATTAGGTTGATTATTAAAGGTTAAAGTTATCGTAAGCACTTGAACTTAAAAAATAATGAAATTTAAATTTTATTGCACTCAATTAAATTATTATACTCTAAAATTTCATCAATTTATTTGACTAATATTAATTGTTAAATCTAATAGTTTTGATCTTGTTGGTGTAATGTGTCATGTTACAATATTATCACTTGGTATTTTTATTTTTTAATTTTATTTAAAAAATTCTTTAAAAGTTATAGAAATTCCAAAAAATATAAAAAATATAAAAAAAATATTTTACTAAAAAAATATGTAAATGTTACATTATAGAACTGTAATGTGTCACGTAACAATAATATCTCAAGAAAAAAATCATAAAAAATTAATGGTCAAAATTAGTCAAATGACTTAATTAATTCAATTTATTAGTTTAGATATTTAATTTGGTGCAAAAAAATCGAGAACGGAACTGTTTTTTTTTTCTTCTTCTAAAAGTTCAAAGTTGTTATATCCTTAAGCCTATTATTAATGTTGTACTTTTTTGACTAATCCTGATCATAATTCTGTTAGAAGGGAGAAGAATGAAGACTCTAGGAAAAAATGAGGTGTTTTTTAACGGGACAAAAATTCATAATTTAAGATAAATGAAAAAACAAAAATAAACAACTTGGTGTACCGGACAAATATACTTACTCTATTAATGTTGTATTTTAATTCAAAATATTAATACCATAAATAATTGTATTAGTTGGTTGAAAGGATTTAAAAAAAAAAGAAATTTGGATAAGCGCGTCTTCATTTCATTAAAGTGGAAGTTTTGCTACAAATACATCAATAGTTAAAGCCATGTTGTAAAAGAATAATCATAGACCAAACATTAGTCGTATTAAAAACGAGGGATCGATACATAAAGATTAGGGATAGGATTAAAGATAAAGTTAAGATTAAATATTGATAGAGATAAAAATTTATAAAACTTTTAAATTTAAAAATTAAAAATACAATGATTTTATTTAATGATTTTTTAAACTAAAAATGATCTCAAATGTTATAATACTAATTTTTTTTGAGAAAGACAACACCCTTCTCAAACTATACATGGCTCATTCCCTATCTTCCAACATTGACTAGTTTTTGAACAATTCGTGCCTAGGGAGGGGAAATATGAATAAAAATTTTATGCCCGTTTTCGGTGCCCCTACTTATGCCCAACACTAAAATGTAATACAAAATTAAATTTTAAGCTTTAACCCTAAATTATAAATCTTAAACCCTAATTTATAACTCTAATGGGGTAAAAAAATTTATTCGGAAAATATTGCTCCTAATGGGTATTGACCTCACAACTTAGAAAAGAGGGATGATATCAACCTAGTCCATCTTCGACTAGTTCTATCAACAAGATTCTTGCAATCTCCTTTTAAATTTATAGCCAGCAAGGTACATCACTGGTATGGTACCTACTTACTGCCTGCTAGACCAGCAATACCCTAATACCCTTGTGGGGACTAAGGCTATGTGAAAATTCTTTAATCCTGAATCTCGTTTTTCCAGAACCTGTGTATTAGTCTAGGATGTTTGGTTGGTGAGAAAATAGAGAAGGAAACTGAGAGAGAAAGTGAGGGAAAATAAGAGAAATGTCCAACAATGAAAATGATGAAAATACGTGACTGAGGAGAGGAGATGAAGCTACAACAATTTTTTTACCATGTGTGTCTCATAAATTTATTTAACTCCCCAGGGTCAAATTAGGTAACAAATTTAACAACGAATTGAATATTCGATTTTCCAAAATTACTAGTTTTAAAATTTATTTAATAAACAATAAATAATAAAAGAATGGACAAGATCCAGTTATACTATGTAAATCTATAATCATTAAATGAGTGAAATGAATGGATGTGATTAAGGAAAATGTGAAGATTATCACTTCGAAAAAAAAATAAAAAAATAATCTTAGCCAATAATATTCATCATCCAACGATCCAATTAATTAAGTTTTATACAATGAATGTAAGTGAATCCTAACTCATAAAAGAATAATAATAGTAAAGGAATAGTTAATTGTAGCATATATTTCCAAAAGGGTTTTATTTTGATGCACAAGCTGTGTAAATTCTTTTTACACATTCCTTTTATAAAATTTAAAATTTAAATCACAAACCCTAGCAACCTAAAACCTAAGCCCTAAATCCTAAACTCTAAATTATAAATTCTACCCATAAACCTTAAATTATATACCCTACATACTAAACCCCTAAACCCTAACCTAAAACCCTAAACCCTAAACCCTAAAATTAAAGGGTTTTTAGTTTACACAAGCTTGTGCATCAAAGTATTTTCCTTTCCAAAATATGGTTTTTATTTTAAATTAGTCCATAAACCTTTAAATAAGGAATTTTTACACAAATATTACTTTGGAATTTTTTAATTTCAAAAATAGGGATCCCGAAAAATTATTTACAGATCTAGGGATGTTTACTGTTGAAAGTCAGAAGACTACCAGTGTACAACCCGTTTTTGAACAGTGTTCTTGGGGTTGTTTTACTGTTAAAAAACGGGGTGATTTCCTTCCTCTTTTTTGTTTTGCGCGACGCCACATGGCACGCAGTGAGCAGCCCAGGCACCATTATTCGGTGCACTGTTCAAAGACGGGGGGTGGGCAGTCTGACTTTGAACAGTGTTCGGAACGCCCACGTCGCGCCACATGACAGTGTGGCATTTTAAAAGGGTGGTGGTTGAAAATTACTGTTCAAACTCGGGTTGTAGTCCATGGGTTTTCTGATTTTGAACAGTAATCATCCCTATATCCGAAAATAATTTGTGAGGATCTCTATTTTTGAAATAAAAAAATCCCAAAGTAATATTTGAGTAAATATTCCCTTTAAATATTTCAAGTTCAATTTTAAATTATGACTCACATTCTAAACTGTTCTCAAAAGGTTTGAATTCCAATTTTATCCTTGAACTATGACCTTCATTTTAAATTAGTCTCTAAACTTTTGAACGTTCCAATTCATCATTCATTTATTAGGTTCAAATCTCCCTCCCTTATTCGTCATCATCTGGTTTGAGAAAAAAATATTAAAATATTTATAATTAAAATAAGGTTATATTGATAAAATTATAAATAATAAAGGTTAAATTTATTGTTTTTTCGACCAGAGCTAAAATGATTGAATGTGTGAATAAAGAGGATTAAATATGGCTATTACACAAATTTTATTAACTACCATGTTAGCTTTTTTGGTTTGAGTTAAACTATTCACCTCCGATAGCAGTAACTAATTCTCTCGATGTGGGTGCTCTCAATAAGAGATAAACGATTGGCCATGAAATGTACTTCATTCCCATTGGTAAAGATCGAATCTCTGACCTCATGGTTAGGGGATGAGGTGAGCAATCACCACACCACCTCTCGTGATTACCATATTACTCCTTTAATAACAAGTTAATGGTTCAATGACCATTTTTAAAACAAAAACTAAAGTTTAATGACTAATTTGTAACATCCGACAATTGGATGATCAAAATAAACATTTAAAGTTAACTTAGTGACTATTTGTGAACTTTACCTTTTTTAATGGCTTAAACGTCAGAAAAGTAAA
The DNA here is from genome assembly GCA_958450335.1 of Hibiscus tridactylites. Taxonomy (NCBI): domain Eukaryota; kingdom Viridiplantae; phylum Streptophyta; class Magnoliopsida; order Malvales; family Malvaceae; genus Hibiscus; species Hibiscus tridactylites. The sequence continues at coordinate 84,411,083 of OY288278.1, read as the reverse complement.
ATTTAGTGACCATTTGTGAACTTTATTTTTTTTTCTAGTTAAGTGTCTAAACTTTGTTTCGGGACAAATTAATGCCTTACGTTTACTTTTGTAACTTAAAGCAGGTTTTTTAACGGCCATTACAAAAATTATGTCATTCAATTATAACATGGCCTGGTTTTTATTTATTTATTTAATTTACGAATTTCTTTAAAAAAATAAAATTTTAATTTATTTCAATCAAAACCTCAAATTACATATCTGTCACCATCCAACATCCTCTACATATAGTTCACCGTTGGTAAAAAAATTCAATCGACCTCTTTTTTTTCATTGTTGGACGTTTGTTGACAAAGCAATCGACAATTCATTTGTCAATTTTCGACGACAATGTGATGGTGTTTTTAATTGTGAGTGTCTAACAAAAGAAATAGTGGACAGTGGTTGGAGGAAGAAACTTAGAGATTTAGGTATTTAGGGTTGGGCTCTGAATTTTTTTAGAGAAATTAAAATTTTTGTTTTTTTAATAAAATTAAGATTTTTTTTAAATTAAAAATAAAGAAAATAGAAAACATAAAAGATGTCGCGTTTTTATTCGATTTTTAATGTATGTCTTAAAAAATTGATTTAAATTTATAATGACACGTTAGGCACTAATTTAAAAAATAAAATTTAAATACTTAACTGAAAAAATATAGATTAAGTACGTTTACGACTGTTAAGCCTTTTTTTTTAATTTATCCTTTAGAAAGAAAAAAGAGTAAAATTTTAGAACAAGGGTAGTAGAAGGACCAAACTAAAATTTGACAAAAAGTAAAACTGTACAAGCAAATGATGAAAGAATTAATGTTGCTTGGAGATTACCCCCAACATGTCTCTTGTTCCCGTCTTCACTCCTTTTCAATATTTTTGTTTAAGAAAAAGAAAATCCCAAGCCATAAAATATTTAATAATTTTAAAACCAGGGGAATGGTAGAATACAAGTAATATTCTTAGCGAAAACGATGTCCAGTATCCAACTCTGTAACGCAACTGATACCTGAAAGCTAAAATCACATCGCTTTGCTTTATCTCCAAACCACCACCACTCGCCGCCGTCACCGCCCCGCCCCGCCCCGCCCCCGCCCCTTTTTCTCGCTCTTACGAATCGATTTCTCTAAACCCAAATTTCTTCGATTTCTCATTCTTAGGAAAATTTTACTCAAACTTTCTATCCTGAAAGAAACGAACAAGGATTTGTTCTAGAAATAGACGAAGAGGGTACCGTAGTTTTTTCGGGTTTTTTGATGGCTTCAATACCGGCTTCTTCTTCTCGTAATCTTACTTACCCGAGCAATCAATTTCCTACCTTTAAAAGATCGGTTCACCCTCCGTCGAGGCTTCCCGACTCCACTCTCTGCCGATGCTCCAATAATTCTTCCGATAACAATTCCATTAACTGGCGTTGGGACTCCGTCGTTCAAGACGTTATCAGGAATGCCATCAAGCGATTTGATTCCTATATGAACCCTTTCCGGAAGGACCCCAACACCGCCGGCGAGACTGGAAACGGGCGGCGTTGGAGAGACGAAGAGGACGAGTGGGGTTGGGATCGATGGAAGAAGCATTTCGAACAAGTCGATGAACAAGAACGTCTCCTTTCCCTTATGAAGGTCAAAACGAATCTATGCTTCTTTGTTTGTTGCCCTTTTTTATTGAAATAAAAAAGCGTGAACGTTAATGGAATATCTTTGGTTACAGATTATAAGCTTTACTAGCAATTTTTTTGGTATTTAAACAGTCACAGTTACATGAAGCTGTACATAGAGAAGATTATGAGGATGCTGCTAGGTTAAAGGCCTCAATTGCAGCTGCTGCTACAAATGACACTGTTGGCAGAGTCATATCCAATTTAAATGTAATTATTTTTTAAGGAACAAAAAAAAAAGAGGAAGAGGAAGAGGAATTTCCATTGTTCTTACTGACCTGATTAATTGTCACTTCAGAAAGCAGTAGTGGAAGAACGTTTTGAAGATGCCGCATTTTTACGAGATATTGCCGGCGCTGGATTGGTAATTTAAACTTTAAAAGAAAAGAAAACATGTTCTTTTATAATGGATGGTTAAGTAAATATGGTTTTGGTTACAGGTTGGATGGTGGGCTGGTCTCTCGGACGATACCAAAGATCCTCATGGTCTGATTGTAAGAATAACTGCTGAGCATGGCAGATATGTGGCTAGGAGTTTTAGTCCTAGGTAATCACCCCATGTTTCATATATATGATAGATAATTTGTATGTTCTGTTCTCATGTATATTTTCTAGTAATAGTAGCATTTCTTTGCTTGTAGGAAAATTTTGTATTGGCTTCCGTTTTCTTCTGCTTCTTGCTCGGACACACTGATTTCTAATTTAAATGAATGTTTCCGAGTTCATGTTAGACTGATACCTTCCTTTCAGGCAACTCTCTACTGCTTCGGTTGGTGCTCCCTTATTTGAGATCTTTCTTACTGTAAATAAGAAAGGTGAATACAAACAGCAGGTATCTTTTGTTTATGTTCTTTTCAAATTGCTGCATAATTTTCTGATGTTTGAATTAAAGTGACTTAGACTGCAGCTTTTTCTGTTTAATAAGCAGTGAGGCTGGCTTACCGTAGTCACCCAGGTGCTCTATATTTGTGTTCACGGTTCTAAAATGATAATTCTTAACCTGTCAATTCTTTTCTTTTTTGTCTTGATGGTCATTTGTTGGAATAATGATAGTAAATCAAGTCTCCTATATAGTTTTGATGAATTTTTTGTCATCTGTTGATTTGTCCATGATTTTTGTGTATTGTTTATCAAATGTGTTCGATTCAATGTGGCGCCGTAAGCCATAGGCGCGCGCACACACAAACATCTATGTTTGTTCCAGGAATCTTGCTTAGCACTCATAGTTCTGTATTCAATTTGTAGTAGCATTTAATGTTTTACGAATGTAACCTTATTTGGTGTTTTTCAGGCTGTGTACTTGAAAAGAAGTAGTATTTTCGAAGATACTTCAATGGTGTATTCTAAAACATCAGGAGCCACTGGCCACTCGGGTCCATCAGTCTCCCTTGAAGAAAGTGATCTTTTTGTTGTGAGTACTGAAGATGATGAAGATGGTGATTTTGAAGAAGATGTTGTTGTTGATGATGATGATGATGGATCTGATGTGGGTGAGGGACTAACTAGTTTTCAAAATATATTGAGCGACATGATTCCTGGTGTAAAGGTCAAGGTCCTGAAAGTCAGTGCACCTGGGAAAGTAGACCAAGATTTTATCTCTAAGGTGATTGAGCAGATAATAGATGAAGAAGATGAAGAAAATGATGCCGAGGTGGAAAGTATAGAATTGGATGATGAAATTAAGAGTGAAAATGACAAAGAGAGAGATCGATTTGAGATGGATGCTGATAGTGGTGTTATTGATGGTGATAAGCGAGGAGAAATTGCAGTTAAAGTTGTTGTTGGTCGTCTTGTACAAAAACTTTCCAGTAGTGTGCCAGCAGTGGAATCAGTTAGGGTGCCCGCTATGCTAGTGAAAAAGGGGCGCCTAACATTTTCCTTTTCGATAGAAAAAGATGTAAACCAACAAAATTCTAGTCTCAAGACAAAGGGTTCAATGGATAGAATATCAAATGCTCAAAATCAACGTAGCATGGATAACATAATGGTCGATCTTGCTAAATTTGTCGGCAGTGGTAAAGAGAAGATACCTTTGAAGGTAGGTTCAATATGTTAAATAAATCTAATGGTTAAGTTTTGTAGAATTAGCTTTATAGATCATTTCTCATTTGAGTTTGTACTTTATGATGCTTGTTTTGCTAACTATTTTCAACCATGCAGGTGCTGAAAGATGTTGGCGAATTAATAAATCTCACTCTCAATCAAGCTCAAAATCATCAACCACTATCTGGATCAACTACTTTCCATCGCATTGAAACTGCACCTTCATCAGATCCTCTAAATGGTGATTTCTAACATCATCCTTTTTGTTCGCTCTATTTTCCGGTATCCTCTGCGCTGTTGTTTTATCACTATGTTTATTCGTGTCCCTCGCAGAATATTGTATTTACATTTTACAATATGTTTGTTTGCTCAGGATTATATATTGGTGCACATGGGGTTTACTCTTCTGAAGTCATTCATCTTAGACGCAAATTTGGCCAGTGGCAATGGGATAGTGGGACTAAGGAGCCTTCGGATCTTGAATTTTATGAATATGTGGAAGCTGTAAAATTAACTGGGGATCCTTATGTACCAGCAGGCCAGGTGATTTCATTATTTACTTTAACCCTGTTATGAATTGAGGTAGCTTTTATGGAGCTTGAACGGAGGATCATCAAATTTTCCACTGCCAAATGATTTATGCGTAATAAATCTGCTGAATGTCTTTTAGTTTTTATATACACCCTCCTTTCCTCCATTTGTGTTTTTCTGTTTGTTTGCTTGCTTATGTTATCTTTGGAACGATTATTTACCTTTATTTGATTCGTCTACATATACCATGGAAAATCTACAGGTTGCATTTAGAGCCAGAGTTGGTAAAAGATATCAGCTCCCACATAAAGGAATAATTCCTGAAGAATTTGGAGTGGTACATTTTAGCTTGCATTGGTAGCTTGTGTATTCTTTGAATTTTTCTTTATACCCTTTTATAATGTTAAGGACCTTTTGTGGAATTATATTCAATTCAGGTTGCTCGATATAAAGGACAAGGGAGACTTGCTGATCCAGGCTTTCGAAATCCTCGATGGGTTGATGGCGAGCTTGTTATTCTTGATGGAAAGGTTTCTCTCTGTGGTCTGATAATGTATTTGATTCAATGTCATTACTTCTCAAATGGATACTAATTATTTGATGTTCTAAATTGCTAATTCAACAGTACATCAAAGGAGGGCCTGTTATTGGATTCATATACTGGGCTCCTGAGTATCACTTCTTGGTGTTCTTCAATCGACTAAGACTTCAACCATAACCATAATAATTGAGCATGTTTATTATTTTGTTCAGATGACATATGGGGTAAGTACTTTGTCACCGAAATGCAAGAAGTGTATCCAATTTTATTTCCTGCCTCATGACTTTTTGGTCTTGTTGTTCAACAAGTAGGCCTATTATGCTTTCATTGGGATAATTTTCCTAAATTCTCTAGTACCTTTGTTTCCCTAGACTTCATTTAGGCATGTAGCATCAATTATAGTCAGCGAAAAGAAATCAGGGGGCATATTTTTGTGATTGTGTAAATATCTGGTTTTGCTACCACCTCCCTTTCAATCCGTTTTTGGACATCCAGCTTAAGTCATTGAGAAGTGGTTTCAAACTTTGCAAGACGAGATTATTGTACCATGTAGTACTGTATGTGTAACTATCATTATACATATATAAATGTGCTATGTATCCATGTGTATACGAGTCTAACTACGTAAATGATATTTTATGCATTAACTAGCTTATCGCTCCATAGACAAAACCTGATCTGGACTCGTTTTTAAAGTAATTGTTATTCATAAGGTTGGTCTTGGTTCGTACTTCGTATAACTAAGAACTATCCACATGGGACTCTCTCTAAAATTTATTGCAGAAACATAACGTGTAGCTGTAGCATTTGTTAGATTTGGTTGCTATTTTGAGTAAATCCTCAAACTTGAAAAACTTCCTTCTTTGTGTTCATGTTTTGCAGTTCCAACATGATATTTGCCAGTCTATACTCTATAGTAGAGAAGCAAAGAAGGGTAGAGATTTGGGCAGACATATTGATCAATGCAATGAAGCTTCTCAATTTTCGAGCCAAAAAGGGGAAAAGAAAAACCAGTCCTTGAGCTGGTTGGGTTCTTGGGAACTCCTTTCCTTTCAATGCATCTAGTAAGTTTTATCATGCTTGTAATCAAAATCCCAAATTAGAGTTGGTGTCTGAATCATCATAGCCAGCCATAGTTACAGCTTTTGAGTTACTGTAAATTCTACAACTTTAAATGGAGCTGAAATGATGCAGCAAGGCTTATGGATGGCCTTGTTTTGTGATGCTATGCAGCTACCAGATATGCTTCAAAGCTGAAATCTAGGGATTTTTTGTTTCTATTTCTTTTTTGCTCAGCATTGTGTGTGTATATATATAGTATAGGCACAGATTTCAGCAGCCGGATATTTTTAGCAGTGTTATTGGATTTTGTTTCAACCCATCAGACTGAAATGCGAAGAAAACAACGGAAATAGGAAGGGAAAATTGTGGGGAACCCCCCCCCCCCCCCCCCCCCTCTGAATTTCAATGGATTGAAGGGTTTCAAGGTGTTTCTTTTACAATCTCAGATGGTCAAAGGTCGACATGGGTAAGTCAGATTGATGTTAGATTAGAACCAGAGAGCGTAACTTTTCTGTCCTTTCACTAGCCTTAAAAATTTTGTTTCGTTTCTTCTTAACCGGTCACTAGTAGTCAGTTGTCGTAATATTCCACTTCACTATTGTGTTAGGTTGTCAGACCTCTCATGGTGTTAGTCTAGTTTCGTATGGCTTCTTTTACATTTTCATGTACTGAATATTTGAGGGGTGATCGTCATCTTACAACGATTCATTTTTTTAGATACATGTGGTTGGGGGTGAGATGGAGCCTCCACCATTGTTGCTTTTCTTTTCTTTTTTTTTCTTTGTCTCTTTACGGGACGAACGAATCTGTCTACGATTGCTGCATAGGTGTCTGGATCTTTTCTCCATGACATTTGATTTTCATGGATTAGTGGACTCTCTGTCGGTCTTTGACCTCGACACCGTTTCCTCGCCTGAGGTGTCTTCCAATGCTTGCAAATTGCAATAGTTTTCGTTGTTGCTTGGGTTTCTTTCTCAGGATTGTGTTCTCCTGGGTTTGATATGGGTTATGTAGGGATGCGCACGGGGCGGGCTGGGCCGGTTTTTTGGCCGCTCCGCCCCGCCCTGATCTATAAGCCCCTAAACCTGATCCCACCTCAGTTCGGATTAAAATATTAGTTTACCCGCCCTGCCCTGATATACTAACTCTTAAACACGACACCGAAAAAATTTGAAGAAAAAAAATCTTAATCTCTAACGACGATAAAAGTTAGATTCGATCAATCCACCATTACAGTCATAAAATTTAGTTTCAAATTATCCACATAAAAAATTACATATTTAAAAAACAAACTAGTTCAACTGTAAAAATCAAATATGTTAAAACTTGAACAACATTTAAATTTTCTTTTCATGATAAGCACAAACAAAAAAATATCTTAACAACTATAAAAGTGTTTATATATAGTAGTATTTTTATAAATATAATAAAAAATATATTTATTTATTTAAATATATACTAGAGCAAGACGAGAACAGGTATTATTAAATATCAAAAATTTATTACACGAAATGTTATTTTTTAGAACGAGTTGAAGGGATAGGTGTTATTGGTGGAGAAGAAGCAATAAATCATGGTTTATTAGAAAAATATATCGATCACTTCCGATTCTTTCTTTTTTTATTGATTTTTTTTCGTGATGTATGAATCCATGAATTTATGTGTCTATATCGATCCTATTCATGGATTAACGAAAATGTGCAAAAGTTCTATTTGCTTTTGTCATTCTATGAGTCTCTTCCTTTTTGTATATTGCATCACCACTTTTTTTTTGGGAACATCCACTAATTCGAAACTTAATTTGAAAGCTATATTTCAACCCCGGACGCTTTCGGGACGCCCTTAATAACCAACGAATGGGAAGTGATTTTTTTTGTGTGGATCCTATTTCAATGGGAACTTGATGAGTCGATCTGCCTACACGTCTTGCTTTTACTACTATATCGGGAGTTACTCCACGTATTGCTTGACATAAAACAGATAGTAAATTTGTTTGTCTTTTGCTAAATCTTTTTCAAGGCTCGATAGATAATTTGAAAAGCCAATAATTTTTATCGTGTTTTAGAATACGGTTAACTAACATGTTAACTAATCGTTTACGATAAATTAGATCGAATTTTACAATTTTTTATTCTACAGTATCTCGACGTGGTATAAGTGTGAAATGGGTACAAGAATCTGTTTTCTTTTTATAAATGCTAAAATTATTTATTTTACCTTTTTGACCCCACCTCGATCATAGATAAATAGATCTATTTTTCCCCGCCTACAAGTTTGATATTCATTCAAATAATGGGTTCTTTCTATAAAACTTGCTGTGATAATAATAAGTTTTTTTTTATTGTAATTGTATTGAAATAAAAAAAATAGATAACATGATAACAATAGAATGAATAAGACAAGAGGCGGTCCAGGTTGAAAAAGATAAATTAAACAAGTATGGTCGCCCCCTATTAGGATGTACTATTAAACCTAAATTGGAGTTATTCACTAAGAATTACGATAGAGCAGTTTATGAATGTCTACCCGGTAGAATTGATTTTACCAAAGATGATGAGAATGTGAACTCCCAACGATTTATGCGCTCACAAAGCACGGAGAATAATTGATCAGATTCGCAATTGTTTCTACGAAAAAACATTTATGATACTAGAACTCATGCCTTATCGAGCATCTTATCCCATTTTAAAATTAGTTTATTCTGCAGCAGCAAATGCTCGTCACAATAGGGGTTTCAATGAAGCGAGTTTATTTATTAGTCAAGTCGCAGTAAATGAGGGAAGATGATCAAACAATTTTCAATCATGGTCCTTGCGAATAGAATCATGCATATATTTGATATCTTTCTCTTTGAATGAGATCTCAATACGAGACATCTAAGACATACAAGTAAAGAGATCTATTCATTGATAAGAAAAAGAAAAAAACGTGAGCGATGATTGGATTGATGATAAAATAGAATCCTGGGTCGCGAATAATGATTCGATTGATAATAAAAAAAGAGAATTTTTGATTCAGTTCTCCACCTTAACGACAGAAAAAAGGATTGATCAAATTTTATTGAGTCTAACTCATAATGATCATTTATCAAAGAATGATTATGGTTATCAAATGATTGAACAACCCCATTACCTTAAGGTTATGAGCTTTACGAGCTACCAAAGTGCTCTATCCCGCGATGAAAAGAAACCAAACTAATGGACAAAAAAAATTAAATGTGCCCCTCTACCATATATGAACAAATATAATAGCCTATCAATACAAAATGGTAAAGGGACCCTTTATGATCATCGATCATAGAAATAAATAGAAAAATAAAGGGATATTTTTCAAATGTTGAGACACATTCAAATTTAATATTTAATAATAATATAGAAGTATAAGTTGCAAAGTTGAAAAAAAAAAGCAAATTAGAGAGGGTCTGTCAAACTTTTGTAATCTGTAACTTAAATGAAATAAATAGAATTTGAATGATGAATGAAAAGAAAATAATAAAATAAAAATAAAAAATGATCTAGCATATACCTGAACTCATCCCGCCCCGACTTAACACTATAAATAACTCGTCTCGTCTTGATCTCGAAATTCAAGATAAAATTCAGTTCGAATTAAGTCGGGTACATCGGGTCAGTTTGAGTTTGTGTTATTCGACCATCCAGGTTATGAGTTTCTTTTGTTCTATAGGTCTTCGTTGCTCATTGTTCTTGGATCACGTTTCCCATTCTACAAACTACATTATTTTTTCTAAGGGTATGAGCTAAAAATGATGACGCAATGAAGTTTTGAAAGATACTTTTGATAAGGTGTCAAATTATTATTCAAGTCTTTTTAAAATTTCTGAAAGCTAAAATTTAATAAAATATATTTTTATTAAGTAAAAAAATATTTATATTTTAAAAATAAATGTTGAGATTCAAACTCATATAAAATATATAATTTTAACATCTATATTCAGCTAATTAATGTAAGATAATATGTTGAACGAATTTTCTATTGGATAGTTTAACTTCTTTCTCCTAAGAACAAAATCAATTTTTTTATTTTTTTATGTTCATTTAACTATCTATATTTAAGTTTTATGATTGTTTCTCTCAATAATGTCATTTTTAAAAGTTGAACTATATTTATTTTACTATTAGACTTAATACTTATTGCTATTATTATCATGGTAATTATTTGATACACCGATGGTAGAAATTAAAAGTTTTTACAAATGCCTTAGTTTTAGGGTTTAGAGACTTAGTTTATGATGTATGGTTTAGAGGTTTAGGTGTATAAGTTTTGAATTTAAGGATAAATTTATAATTTAGAGTTATAATTTAGGGTTTATAGGTTAAAACCTAAATCCTTAAAAAAGAAAAAGGGTTAATTTTATTAATTGTCTTGAATTATAGTTTAATCATCAATCATCAAATTATTTTAATTAAATTCTCAAAATATCAATATAAAATTTTATCCTTTCCAATCTAACCATTAACTTAATTATTAGATGGTAGCTTAATTTTAACATCTAGCATATTACATATGTTTACTGCATAGATAATTTGAGTTTGGTGTTCTAATAATAAGTAAACAATAGTTAAATTTTAAGAGGTTTATTTTTCTAAAATGTTAAATTAAAAGATTAATGTAATATGTATGTACGCATAATTTGATCTATATATTTTTTTAAAGGAAATTGAGCAACAGTCAGCTAAAACATTTTAAAATTTAAAAAGACTAATATATAATTTAGATCATAATTTGAGTACTGCCTTGCGAAATTAACCCATAGCAAAAAGGCGGGCGACTTTGTAATGGGTAATCAATTCAAGTCGTACATACCGTTGGATCCAATGCCCCTTAAAACGATCCACCGGCCAACAACTCCCGTTGGAAACGACGGCGTATCACCTGGGGCCGTAGCCGTAGACTCCTCGCTTTCACCTCAATTTGCAGACAAAGAAAGCAAACTCCAAAACCCCTATCTCTCTGCTTTCCTTTTCTGAATTTTCCAGGCAGACGGACCAAAACGACGAGAAAATTAATGTCAATATTAATTAATTAATTACTTGGTTAATCAACCAATCAATTGATTAATTAATCAACCCATTGTCTGTAACGTCAAGCTTTTTGGACCTTTTTTTTTGTTTCAATCTGTGTGAATTGATCTTGCCATGGGCAGCACCTTCTTCTCTATACCAATAAAGCGAGCCATGCCCGACCCGACCCATTCTTCTAACGGACCCCCAAAGCGTTCCAAGCCTCCGTCTACTGCTCTCCATACTCCTCCCGGCCACGTTGCCTTCCGTCTCCTTTGCCACGTCTCCCGTGTCGGAGGCATCATCGGCAAGTCAGGTAGCGTCATCAAGCAGCTGCAAAAGTCTACCGGTACCAAGATCCGGATTGAGGATGCCCCGGCCGAAAGCCCCGACCGGGTTATTACCATCATCGGCCCCAATTCTGTTGATACCAGGATTATGCTGAATCTTGGAGGCGACGACGGTGACGGTAGTGGAGTTGAGGAAATTGAAGTGTCCAAGGCGCAGGAAGCGCTGGTGAAGGTGTTCGAGAGGATCCTGGAGGTGGCCGCGGAGAGCAATGGAGCGGCCTTGGGGATGGTTTCTTGTCGGTTGTTGGCGGAGGACAAGCAAGCTGGGGGCGTGATAGGGAAAGGAGGTAAAGTAGTGGAGAAGATAAGGGAGGAGACTGGGACCAAAATTAGGATTTTGACGGATAAGCTACCGGCTTGTGCCAGCGTTACGGAGGAGATTGTGGAGGTAAGAGGTTTATACCGTGAGTCCTTTAATTAGGGTTTATTTTTTCTGGTCTTGGGGTTCGTTGACTTCATAATTACATTCTAAAAATGTTGATCTTCCTTTTCACTGTGTCAGATTCTACATTTTCCTAGTTCAGGCAGCTCGTGAAAATATTTTGAAAGTGGGAACATTGTCCAACCATCAGACTTTCTAAAGCGTTTTCTTATCATTGTTACTATTTTCTTTTTGTTATACTTGAAATATTCATTCTTGTTCTTCTCTGTATATTTTGTAGATTGAAGGATCTGTTTTAGCAGTAAAGAAAGCGCTTGTTGCTGTCTCATACCGCCTCCAAGATTGCCCTGTCAATAAAACAAGGGTAAGCGAAAACAGAAGCATTGAACCAGTTCAACCAGAGACTTTACATAGACCTATGGAGGTACTTCCTCAGATGACTTTGCACAGACCTATTGACTTACATCCTGAGGATAATTTCCTCAGAGCTATGGAGGTACTTCCTCGGGAGAATTTTCATAGACACACGGAGGTGGTTCACCAGGACCAATTGCACAGATCGATTGCTTTTCTTCCTCAAGAATCATTTCATAGACATACTGAGGTTTCACATGAGGATTTACCTGATTCACAAATAGATCATCTTTCACGGCGTAGTCTCCTGGTACCTAGTATACCTAGTGGCTCTACCAGTTATGCAACCAGAGTTCATCCTTTGTCTCTGAAGTCCGAGAATGCCTCTCCTTTGGATACGAAAACGTTGCAGCAGGAAGTGGTTTTCAAAATTCTTTGCCTCAATGATAGGGTTGGGGGTGTTATTGGAAAGGGAGGTGCAAATATTAAGGCCCTTCAAAGTGATTCAGGAGCTACTGTTACCATTGGAGCTACAATCACTGATTGTGATGAACGGCTGGTTACTGTTACTGCATCAGAGGTCAGTCATGTTGTGATCTTCTATGACCTTATAAAGTTGCTTAAAGTTGTTTTTATTTCCGTTACTGATATGCTCTCATTGACTTGATATCTTTTAGAATCCGGAATCACAATATTCTCCCGCACAAAAGGCTGTTGTCCTTGTTTTTGTAAGAGCTTATGAGGCTTCCATTGAAAAAGGCCTAGATTCAGGCTCAGGTAAGGGTTCAAATGTCACTGCCCGGCTTGTTGTTCCTTCAAGCCAAGTTGGTTGTCTGTTAGGAAAAGGAGGGGCAACAATTTCTGAAATGCGTAAAGTGACTGGTACCAGCATTTGGATTTTGGGAACTGACCAGGTCCCCAAGTGTGTCGGTGGAAATGATCAAGTGATACAGGTGCGCTGGAGCTTTAGTTAATTATTTTATATAGACTTACTGATCTAAAACTAGCTTCTTTTTCTAAGAAATCTTTGCAAAAAAAGTGGTAAATTTCTTCGTTTTCCAAAATTTCAATCGAAGAGTTGTCTCTTAGAAATATGACCAAATGGTTCTAATACTGTAGAGGTTGGAGTTAAAAGGAAATCATGACAGCAGATCATTTCACTTTATGAAAACAGTTATTCTAATGTGTTCCCTCTCTGTTTCAACATATTCTGATTTTGGCCGAGGAAACACCTATATTTCCTTGTTGCAAATGCATTTTCGCTAGAGATATTGAAAAATGATATGAGCCTGGTGTTTCATAAGGCATGAGTTGCTTAATTGTTGGTATTTTTCTTTTTTAAAACAGATTTCAGGAGTGTATACGAATGTAAAAGATGCTATGTATCATGTGACTGGTAAACTAAGAGATAACCTATTTTCTACCTCATTGAAAACTGCCGGAGCAAAAAGCAGTTCCTCAGTTTTAATCGAGACCAGTCATTATGAAAGATTGATGGATAATTCCCCTCTTGAGTTGCAAGCATCAGGCAACTTTTCTCATAGTCTTTGTCGGAATACTTCATTGGTAATGGATAGCACAAATCCCTTTGGACATTCCTATAGCTCAGATCGCCCCCGTTCTGCAGGATTGTGGACATCAGAGGTAGGATTCTTTCCATTCTCTTAGATGAGAGTGTGTACATGTATGCACCCTAGTCTCACTCATGAACACAAACATATCTGCTGGAATTGAATTGTTGCACGGTTCTACTTACCTGTAGCTGGATTTTATTGCAGATGGCTACTGGATTGAATCCAAGGGGCATCACAGATAGCGGAAGAGGATTGACTTCTTTTAGAGGTGGACTAGAACTTGGCAGGTTGGTAGCTTACTGCAAAATTTGTATGTTGGAAAAATAAGAAGTTAGGTTTGATGATTGATGTTGATCTTCTATTGCTTTACTTAATGGTGTTATATACGAGGCCTAACAAAATTGGGAGTGGGGAATATAGAGAAGGAAGGCTTTTGGACAATATCTCATAAGTAATGACCCTTTCTTCTCATGTTTGCAGTGGAAACAGATCTGCTATTGTAACAAATACAACTGTAGAGATTAGAGTTCCTGAGAATGTTATTGACTCTGTTTATGGGGAGAAGGGTCGCAATCTAGCTCGCTTAAGAGAGGTAATAGTTTTTTCTAACTATTCATGCACTATTTTATTGGCATTGTTCAAAAAGGATGCTTGGAATAGTGTTTAGTTGGTTAGAGTGGTTCTGCTCCTAATTCTACAAAGATTATACATGCACCATCGAAACAACTCAACTCTTGATAGAACTTAATGAAGAACTTAAGACAGCAGTACCAGAAAAGCGGAAATCAAACCACATGACTATGAGAATAAAAGGGCAACCAAAGTTAAAATGTTTTCATTACATCCATCACACAAAAATTCCCTTGTGATATTTATCTTCGATTGAACTGTATAGAAACTCCTAAAAGTCTTTACTTAAGCATGCTTTCAACAAATCATTCCCCTTTAACAATTTAAAAAGTGAAACCCTTTTTTGTAATTAGTCATCGCTGATGCCAATACAACAACTTAAGAACATATTCTAAAGTCTTACTAAAATTAGTCTGTTCCAATTCCTGCATGTACAACAGTTAAGATCAAGCCTTATACCTTGAATTCTACAACAACAAAAATTTGAAACTCTCAATCTGTTTGAAAGCTCACACTGAATTTGGTACACCTTTTGGGTTATTGGTTTATCATGCATGCAAAAAAGAATTAGCAAATTAAAAGATCAAAAATTCTAAATGTCTTCCCTAACCAAGATACCATTATTGATGTCAAAATACAATATCTATGAGATATCTAATCTTAAATCAACATCAACTTTTCCTTTGGTGTACATCAATCAGATCTCTGGTGCCAAGGTCATAGTGCATGAACCTCAAATAGGAACAAGTGACAGGATTGTTGTTATATCTGGGACACCTGATCAAACCCAGGCGGCTCAGAGCCTCCTACAAGCATTCATCCTCACTGGTCCATCGCGCTGAAATCTTTCATTTAAACCTAATGTTTTCACAAAAGGGGAAGAAAAACTTGAAGCTGTTGCCTATTTGACTGTTTCTTTTTTTTTTAGTTTTCAAGCAGTGTACACTAGTCTAGCCATCTATGCAAGCCCTGCTCTTTGGGACAATAATTTGGTTCTAATCATTTACAATATGTTCTGTAGCGAATGTCTTATGGAGATCACTGTTTTCTATCATATCCTTCTTCTACTGTCTAGTTTTGAGTTTCTTTTATAACCACAGATAAGAATTTATATTTACTATGGTTAGTTGGCTTAGTGATGAGGGTCATGGACCTCTTATGTTGTTATTTTCACCCACAAAGGCCTCATTTTAAGCTTTGCTCTTGCTACCCTATTGCTCTTAGTGAGCTTAGCCTTATATCCATCCTCACAATTCACAAAGTGTAATTCAAATGAACATTCGATTACAATTTTGACACTAGATGTCTGATATAAAAACCCCCAAAAGGAGAGAATTCACCCATTCTTAGATTGTTCTATTGGAAATTTTGTTCTGGAACTCTTTAGTTGAAAATAAACTCTTAGGTTCGAGTACATACAAAATAAGCAGATGTTTTTGATCAAGTTGATTATATGATGGATTCTTTCAAGTATTTAACTATTTACTAAAGATAACATTTATACTCTGAAGTTTGGATATTGATGCTGTACTAAAAAATTATCCTTCATTGATATGTTTTTAGTACAGAAGATGTGTTTTCAGGCATGTGTTAGTAAACATAAATACTGATATAGCTTAGAATGACTCATCCTTTCTAGTGAAGATTTAGGTCACCCTTGTCTTGTCCATCTGTACATAGACAATAAATTGGCATCTCAGGTAATTGATATTCTCTCTCTCTTAAGTATTTCAATCTTATAATAGCTTTTAATGTTTTTTGATGGTTATGAAATGGTATGTTATCTGAACTATTCATTTTTTTCTTGAAGTACCCGTGTTCATGACATATTTGGACATGGGGAAGGTATATGAACTTTTTTTAGACAACGGAGCATATGCCCGTATCCATGTCTGCCGAAGTGCAGATAACATAGATGGAATTTGGACATTCAACAAACATTTTATTACACTCTCCTTTATCAAAATACGAACCCAGAACCTTTAAATTGAAAACTAAAGCTTTGGCATTTATGAGATACACTTGAGCCTTCATCCTCACTTGTCAATCGTGAATATATTTTCCATTCAAACCCAACATTTTTCACCAATTGAAGAAATTTCATTTCATTTCATTTCTTCCCCTTCGGTTTATAATTGTCCAATCATGTGCCAGTTTATGCCATTAAAAGCAAATGATAGATGAAGACATCAAACTTTGAATACAACCAAAAGAAAACATATACAAATCTGGGTGTACACACTCCGGAAGTTTTATAAAAGAGTATTCAAAAGTACATGTACTTATGCTGAAGCAAGATTTAGAACACGATCAACATTGAAAAAAATACATAGAATATCCATCAAACTTTTGCTGCAAAACTATAGTTGCAATTTATTTGTTTAGAAGTGCATTAGTTGCTGCTCTCGGCCGGTTTAGCTTTGAGTGTAATTTCCACATTGTCATGAACTCCTTGGAGCAATAACTCACCATCATATGCAACAACTTTACGTTTCTTTGCTGCTCTTAGTGTCCCAACTAATGCTTCAAAGATGTTTGCACACCTATCATCATTAAATAGCACCCCGAATGTGACCTTGAACACACCAAACAACAAATATTAATATATTTGTGCTGGAAAAACAGAAGTAGATTGTAGCATCATAGATGTCAAAAAATGAAATGGGAAATACCCAAATCATATGCCTTTGGCATTGCAGTTTCAGATGATGTGAAACATGCCTAAAACAATCAAACTTCAAATCTCAATGCAATGCATATGGTGAATATTGATGTAGGTGTTTTACAGTAGCCGTCTATATTCACCAAGAGATTAACATAAGAATATTGGACATAAAATACTTTCCATAAGATTTTCGAAGCTTATTTACTTGAATTCAGAAGAAATCAAAAGACCGAAAAACAGAATTCAATTAGCGCATGAACCACAAAAAGAGTTGTATATTTCATTGGTTTTGCAGAATGGACTGAATAGAACAAAGATTGTCACTGATTCTATAATAGGAAACGAGGAACTGTTTCGAGATCGGACTAGTCCTTCTTGGAGAATTAAACCAGTTCGTTTGAATGTTGATTATACGTAAATTATTAATAAATGTTATAGCAGTTCTCCTCCCCAAACCATTTTTTCCCTTCTTTGTTTTCATAGTTCACCATTAGGGAATTGAATCTATATGGAAAGTTTGAAGCATATGTAAAAAAGATGTAGCAGCAAACAGATCAGACTGTGATATAGCTAAATCAGGCAGCTTATAGAGGGAAAGATGGACAAACAAAATAGAGAGGTTGAAGCAAGCCAGATCCAGATCCAGATCAAAAATGAAAAACCCGGATCAGATAATAATAGGAAAAGAAGAAATGAAACCTTGTAAGAACCATCAGGTTGGATGTGGCCAAGTCTCTGGATTTCTTCCTTGAGTCGTTCCACCTCCTCTTCTACATTCATTGTGTTTAAGGATCTGGGTTTTCTTTTTCTCCCTCTCTTATCTGTTTGGCATCAACGTGATTCTTTTTTATAGGCAACTTTCTCAGAGGATGTAAAGATAGAAGGTGAAATTAAAATAAGCAGCTTTTTTTACTCTTTTTTGGGTGAGAATTTGGTGATTGGCTAACGTAAAGAGGGTTCACCCCATCCCCATTGGTGGGGGGAAAAGGAAATTATTTTCTGCCGTACGATGTGGGTTTGACTATGCCCACCCGATTAAGACCGTCCGACCAATCACCTCCTTTTTCTCTTCGGCTCTCATTTACTTGCCCCTTGATTTTAGTAGCTTAGGATCATACATCTTTTTTATTTTTTAAGCTTCAAGTCAAATTGGGCTACAACGAAAAATTAAATAACTAATTAAGCCTTTATAAAAATTTTACACCTAATTTAACATTTATAATTCAAATTACATTCAATTTGGCCCCTTTGTTAGTTTGACTAACAAATTTGATTTTTTTTATATAATATATATATATATATATTTAAAATTCTTAAAAGATCTACAAAATTATAAAAATTCATAAAAAAAATTAAAAATTAAAAATTAAAAATATTAATTTAATTTTTTTCTTATGTTCTTTTATTTTTTTATAAAAAAACACAAAATAATATTTTTTTTCTAAAACCCCAAATTTTCATTTCTTTCAAAAAAAAAGTCTCATAAATTCATAAATCAAGCATTAGCACCGATTCAACCATCGGTCACTTCCTTTTGTATAAAAAATCTCATTCTCCTTCTATATTTCTTCTCACTAGCATCGTCGTCTGTCACAGTGCCAACAATTTTAACTGCCGATTAAACTGATTTGAGGACTTGAAAATGTAGGGCTAAAGTTTAGGGATTTAAAAATTTTGGGATTTTGAAGAAAAAAAATGAAATTTTGGAATTTTATAGTTAAAAATATATTTTTAGAGAAATTATACAATTTTAAATATTATTTCATTATAAATATTTATTTATATTTTAATAATCATTACAAGTATTTTATATTTTGTGACTTTAAGTAAAACTTTTTTGTAATTTTATACATAATTTTAATTTTTTACACATTTAAATATTTTTAGATTTTTCTTGATTTTTTTTAAATTTTAAATATATTATTTTATAATTTTAAATATATTTTTTAAATTTTTTAAATGATTTACGGTTTTGATGACATGACACGTTGAGAATGTGCCACATGTCACCATCATAATAACTACTTTTGAGTTAAAGGTTAACTTAACGGAAGGGCTAAATTAATTGTAATTTGAATTTTGAGGGCTCAATTGAGTAAAATTTTTTCATAAGAGCTTAATTGATTTTTTTTTTAATTTTTCCTTGAAGGTCAATTTGACCTTTAATTTTTTTTTAATAATTGAGACAAAAAAACTAAGAAATGAAATGAATTAGAATAATTTAAATTATTATCTTAAATCTTTGGAAAAAAAATGATCATGAAAAATCAATATTGACATGTCGGATGGAGTATAATTTTTTTTAACACAAACAGTAAAATAAAGGTAGGATGAGTTTGCTACGCTCGACGAGTACCGATGAGCACTATTAATTTTATTTATAAATATTAAAAGTCTAAAGGATTCGCGGTATAATTATAAATTATTTAAAAATAAAAAATAAATTAATTAAAACATATTATTTTATTTTTATTTTTTAAACATAGATCAAAATACCTATCTATTTTTAAATTATAAAACTTTAATTTTTGTTCATTTAAAATTTATGTGCTACCGCCAAATGATGAAAAAACTCACAATCGAATGAAGCCTACATTCACTAAGGATCGAAAGAATACAACTTTTCATAAGTTACTGCGTAAGTGTAACAAATGAAGCCACAAATCACAATCGAATGAAGCCAACATTCACTGTCAACGGTTCTTTTACAATTTAAAAAGTAGACAATGAAAACTTGTAACAAATGATGGAAAAATATATTATCAAACCCACAATCGAAGTTACTGCATAAGTGTAACAAATTGTCCAATAAGGGAAAAGACCGTAGACAGTGAAAAAAAAGAATACAACTTAAAAGAGAGAATTTTTTTAGTTCGTGAGTCAGCGATGACGGCGACAACGACTTAAATTTTAAATGAACAAAAATTAAGGTTTTGTAATTTAGGGATAGATATGTATTTTGTTCTATGTTTAAAAGAAAATTAAAAATAAAATAATATGTTTTAATTATTTATCTTTTGATTTTTAAATAATTTATAATTATAGGACGAGTCCTTTAAATTTTTAATCTTTATAAATTAAATTAATGATACTCACCGATACTTGTCGTTAGTGATGTTCATCGAGCGTGGCGGAATTTTCCAATAAGGTAAAGAAAAGCTGTAATAATTTTGCACATTCGTCATAATTTTGAACTGAGTTGATGTAAACACAACACATTAGAAATTTATATTAAAGAAAAGGATTTCACGTAAAAAGTTATATTTTAAAAAAGGAGTATTCGATTTCCATTTCATCTTTTTGTCCTAAAACCTGAATTGGGTAGACTTATGTAGCGAGCTGTTTCAATTTCTTACTTTTCAGGGCTCAGTTCTGTTTCAAGTGTACAGTTCGGTCTTAGGTGATTATGATGTAAGAATCGCATGAAGCTTCTTAATTGTAGTGGATGAATTACCGAGGCTCTTATCATAACTTGCAGTCCAAGTAAAGAAGTGTTTGGTGGATACAAGGACGGACGCAAAACTTAAACTTTAAGTTAGGGGATAAACTTATAGATTTCTAGGAAAGGTGAACTTAGATTAATTTTAGGGAGGAGAGAAAATAAATTTTTAATAGAAAATACATAAAAAAATTACTTTTTTTAAATTATATAGAATTTCAAATTTTCAAAATTTTTATGCGCAGGCATAGAGGGGTACTACAAGAACCAAATTACTTTGCAGACTGGTTATTTTTTTAAGGAGGTTGTGTTACCCATTTCCCAAAAATCTTTAAAGGAAAGCAATCTCGTTGTTGGTAATAAAAGTAAAAAAAGAAAAAGGCAAGTTGCAGTATAATGAGAAGGAGAAGATCTAATGCGTCAAAAAGAAAGTTTTAATGGTTTATTGTTAATGAAAATTTAGAAAGGTTTAATTTTCACTATTACTTTAATTTCATCTAATGATTTAAAGTGATGTAAATTTAATGATTTTTTCCCCTAAAACAAATTAGGATACCTGAATCTGTCATAATTTCAAACACTACGTTTAATGTAAATGAATCTCTTTCTATATAATTTTCGTAGGATTAACATTTTTAATGAGGAAAATAATAAGCCTTTTAATTTTAGAGTTTTAAGTTATGGTTTAGGGTCTATGGATTTAGTGTGTAGAGTGTAGAATTTAATGTTTATGGTTAGAATTTAAGGTTTAAGGTTTAGGGTGTTAGGATTTAGGTTTTAAATTTTATAGAAGGGTTGTATAATTTTTTTTGCACATGTATCAAAATATAACTTTTTCAACAATTTAACTAATAAATTTATCATCAATATATCAAAAAAAACTTCTAAATTTATTAATATACCAGTATTGATCATACATGTAAATTTTTAAATATAGACCAAAAATAATATTTTATTAATATATTTTAAATGTTGAAATGTTTAAATAAAAAATTGGGTTATATTTTGATACACAAGTTGTGTAAAAATTTTACACAACAATTCTATAAAATTTAAAGAAAAAATTCCAAACCCTTACACCATAAACCCTAAACCTTATACTTTAAACCCTAAACTATAAATTCTAACCATAAATTTTAAATTCTACATCTTATACACTAAAACCTTAAACTCTAGACCTTAACCTAAATTTCTAAACACTATACTTAAAAAACTTGTGTATCAAAGTATTTTCTTAAAAAAATTTAACTATGAATAAGTATAAAACTATACATCTTTTTATTTAAGAGCTTAATAGTTTGTTTAGTTAAAATAAATGTCTAACAATTCATCCCATAGTCATTTTCAAGTCCATCTACATTGTTAGTTCAAACTTTGCAACTTGATTTTTAGCCTAACTCATTATTATAAGCGAAATCAAAGTGTTTTATAATTATTATTTTTAGAGTTAGAGTTAACGCCGTACAGAAGATTTTTAGACATATTTTTAGGTCTTGATTTTTTTTCTCGCAAAAAAAAATGGCAAAACATAAGTCAAAATTGATGCAAGAAAATAGATAAATTCTCGATATCAAAGAAATTGGGATTCACAATAATTCGATTTTCAAGAAAAAAAAAACAAATCAATTCTTGATATTTTCCAATAATTTTTTATTTGTTTTCCTAAAAAAAGGAAGGAAATGAAACAATGCCACATGTAGCTTATTCATTGAACAAATTTCTTTTACGACCTCAAAATGGAAACGGGATAAACAGTTAAACCTCTATTTTAACTAAAAATAACTTACACCTAAAATAAACAGTTTAAACACTTATTTTACCGTTAAACCGAAATGATTAGACTATTCAACTTACAACTTAACATTAACCTAAAATGTGACGGTGGGATTGCTAAACTATTAATTGCAAAAAGAGTTACCTGTATAGATAAAAAAAAAAACTAAACAATTTTACACCATTTTCTAACCGGTGATTAAGAATTAAGATCAAATCTACAGTTTAGATTAAAACGTTGCTTTACTTGAAACTTTTAAATTTTCTTCTTTTCCTTCTACGATTCTCATGTTCCTTAATGAATTTTATGAATCTCATCCCTTTTTTCCTTTCCACCTAAGATCATAGCAAAACATTAGCTTTGGTTTCGTGACCTACTTGCATCTGGTGATATTCGGAATTGTAATCATCGTATTGGAAGCCTGATCGGAAAGTTTGCCATTTGATATTTCGTCTTTCCATTTTCTTAAAAAATTTAAAAACAGGTTTCTCACTCCCATTGTTCTTTCTGGAACTATAAACAATGCAATTATAAGTTATAACCCTATATTATGATAGCTGGCTTGCAGACATCTAATGACAGAAGATAAAACCAACATAACAAGTCGCCGACTTTGGTCGGAGGGATTCCAAAGACTTCGAGGGAGAAAATAGACCAAGCAATCAAATGAATATAATCCCTCCAGATTTGATGAAAGAAACTTGAACCAAAATGCACGCTTACCTATTCATTCATCTTAGAAATCAACTGTCGGATAGAGGCCCGGCATATAACTACGCCCATTTCCATTTGAATCGGTATTAGCGTACGAGTGTGTCGATAGTTCACCAGAGTAAGATGACTTGCGAGATTTTGAGTTTCTTGGGGAAGCCGTATATGAATCATTTGAACCACTAGAAAAAATTGATGATGTTGGTAGTCCATGGATCTTTGGCAGGCCCGTCGGATCAGAATCCAAACTGTACCCACCCCTCTCAACTGCTTCAGCTTCCAATGGCAATTCGTCCAATGTCTATCCAAAAAAAATATTAAAAAGTATAAAAATGAAAACCAATAGATGTTGCTGCATGTACTTAACATTGAAATTAAGCAAAACCGTCAGGTAATTGACGACATATTGCATGCATGTAGGCATGGAAAATGACATTTGTTGTTTGTGCTTTCGACAAACAGATAAAAACTCGTGATCACTGTAGAGATTATGATATGTTGATATGATGATTATGCAGTAAAGAGGACGCACCCTGAAAGCCTGTTGAAGAACTCGGAGTGTTTCTCGAGTACGCTTTCTCCTAGAAGCAATCTCATCAGGTTCCTGTAACATTTCTTCAAACAGGTTCTCTCTGTTTTGGATCATAAAAAAGTACAGGATGCCCCACAGTCAACAAAGCACTAGTCAAAAGGTACAAATAATTTAAATCAAGCCAATTGGAACACAGAGCGCTGCATCACCTGTAAAGCTTTTTGATAAAGACATTGTGAAGTTCTCGTTTTGTATGGTTTACCTGGATATAGATATTATCAATAATCATGTATTGTGCTATTGTCGCAGCTTAACAGAGCAATATTGGTAAGAACTACGAAGACGAGGCTTGTACTTACAAGACTTATAACAGTTTCAGATTTCAATATAAGAAATATTTATGGCAAACATAACCTCTTAAATCTCAATTAAACTTACTGACCAAGTCAGCTCCGTGTTCTAAATGTACAAGTAAAACAGGATACAACATTCACGAGATCATGAAATTTACGACTGTTCTAACAAAACTAAACACATTAACCGCCCACAAAAAGAAAAGAACCTTGTTCAGTGTTCATGATGTAAGCTTCTCTCCATATTAAAATAGTGGAGGATGGAAATTGAAAAGGCAGCAAATATTGTTTAGGTCAATCCACATAGTTGCAAAACTTATATAACGTGAAAAATGGAAATTAATTTGCCTGGAAAGATTTATAATTTCCTAACTAGAGCAACACAATGCTTTTCAGAATTTCAGGACCTAGGATGTGAACGTAGATAAAACAGCAGAAGGAAAAAAAAAGGAAACTTAACTAGAAAACTTACTAGGTTTAAAACTTACCAAGAAGTGCATAATTGCTTTAGGCACAGTGTCCTCTATATTCTTCCTAACAATGTCGTAGTATGATCTTAAGAGCAATTTGGTGATAGTAATCTCAATAGCTTCAGTTTCTGAACGGTCTTCTGAAGGCCTCAAGACAGATGGGGGCTGAAAAGAAAAAAATGCTTGTCAAGAATGACTACTCATTATTTTTCCATTTAGCACTGGATCCATTCAGGGTTATCTGATGTGTATGCACCTCTCTTAAATGGATCATGGACAAGGCCTGTTCCATGTCATGAACAGGTTCATTGTGTTGTTTGTTTGTTGAGCTCTCTTTCACTGATGAACGGCTATCACTGCCACCAAATATTGATGAAATACCCCAGGTTGAACCACTTGTACCTGATAAACTCCACATGTAACACAACATTTTACTGTTATGCTGCTAGATAATTACATCAAAACACTGTGAGTGCTAACAAAAACCCAAAAAATCAAATCAGAAATCCACTAGAGAAAAGAAAAGGGGGCAGGGGGAAAACCATCAATGTTGGCCTTCTATCAGACAACAATCACAAATAGAACATCAGAATATCATATAAGAATTCAAAATGACAGCCTAAAATGCAATACCAGTGGAAGGAACTTTTTCAACATCTGCAACAGGACGGACTCCCTGCACTCAAACGGAGTAAAAAGTTGCAAGTTATTTATCATCAATAACAGACAGATGAGGGAGAAAAAGATTGGAAAAGCAAAAGGGAATGGCAGGGAAGGGAAGCATATATAGGGCAGCAGAAACACAAAATTTTCATGCCTGATCAGCCACAATGCCATTAACTTGTCTAGCAAGAATAGCCCGAGATTTAACACTTCTTTCAGAATTAGGTGCTTTATCCGTCTCTAATCCATCCTGATTAAGTCAAAGAAATAGAAAAGAATGAAAATAAAGATAAATAGTAGGAATAGCACCAGAGAAATGACTTTTGGTAGAGAACTACCTTTGATCTAGACATAGGCAAAGCAACCCTGGAATTCCTGATCTGCTGATTGGCAAGCTCTACGGCCTTGCTCCCACCAATAAAATTCGGGTGTGAAGTATTTATGTAATCCATCTGCAAAATTGAATGGCATATGTCAAAAATGGCACATAAATGTTTTGCACACCCACGGTACCAAGTTTCTATTTTGTAATAGAATTAGGAATGAAAACATAAAATAATATAAAATTCCCAATAGCACAGGCATACCTCCATTTCAATAATATAACCTATCATTGTCTCAGATGGCTCAAGGCCTTCTCGAAGAAAATTCCCGATCACTTGGTCCATATGCTTCCTCAAAAAAGGAAACCGCTGCAGTTCATTCACCATACAGCGATGGCTTATCTGGAAAGAGAACAATTCTATAAGTAAACTTAGATTGACAATGATAGAGATTTGGAACTACAATGACAGTCAGGAAGATAAAATCACCTTCATTAACTCATCATATATGAACCTGGCACATTGAAGGCTAGGATCTAGCAGACGTGCTATTTGCCTTCGAACAAGTACTTCAAATGGGACCTACATATAAAAGTTGAATTACATTAACACTAGGCTAAACATAAAATACTTCAAAGAAATACCTTGGGAAACAGCTATCAAGGTTTGTATTTAAAAAAATCTTAGACTATCCAATTAAATTAGAAGTTACTTGAACCTACTTCTGGCACAAATAATGCAGATCGAGGACCAGTTGCATTCTGAATGGCAGTTCGAATGTCATCATCAGTCAAGTCTTCACAAGGATCAACCTCCTGTAAAACAAATCAGTTAACAGAAAACTCAAAATCAGCACCACGGAGAACTATGCACATAAAGCCAATTGTATAGAGCACGTCTATCTATCAACAATTTCTAGATAAAGAGCATGAAGGTTTTATTTTATAATCAGAATAGAGGGAAGGTGAGAAATTAATCTTATTTATATCAAGAAACCAGACAACCATTTATTTTTGTAAGGTTGTCCTATTTCTTATCCTGTCCTTGAAGAGAGCATGCACAAAAGCACACATCACAAAGCCCACGGAAATGTTAATGATAGAATATAGTAATTACTGACCAATAATATTGTACAACGATGTAAATAGTAATTAAGGACCAACTCTTATACAATTACGTGAAGAAACACCCTAAAGATAAAGAGATGTATCCAAACAGAACGGAACCTCTAACATGGAACAGAAAACAAATCCAGTTAACTACAAATTCCTCAAGAGTGAAAAGCATGAGAATATCAAGGCACAAATCTCAGTCTACACACCTCTAAGCTCTTAACAAAGATTGATTGGAAAATATAATGAATCCTTGCTCCACCAGACAGCTCAGATGTAGACATTTCTTCATTTTTCCCCTCTACCATTGATGAAAAAGCTGTTTCCATCGAAGCATTGATTTATGGCATCAGTACAAATATACTAGAATGTATACCATAATTGTTTAAGAATATTAACAAGAAAATTTGACAGCCAAGCAAAATATTTACCTTCACAGTACTTTGAAAGAATATTCAGTAGAAGAGCTCCCTGACCAGCCTACAGGTTTTAAAATCATAATTGTCACAAGAAAATTATTTCAAATACTTTTCTCAACCAAGTTTGTGGTAGACAAATAAAGATGCATGCCTTTGATTCCGTGATTTCTCCATAGCTTGCATGCTCCTTTGCTAGAGACACCAATGCAGAACTAATGCGTGATTTCAGCCCAGGAAGAATTGCCTTGATATGTTGCACTAAAATCTACAATGGAAGCACCATAGAAAGACTCAACAATGAGATAAAAGAAATAGAGACATTCCCCCTATCCAAGCTATAGATGTATATAGTCATACAGAAGTGGTTCACAAGGCTGAACTAGAATTGCAGGAAAAAAAGTCCCCAACTAGCATAAAACCTTCAATAGATCCTATAAGCATCAAGGTGCTCGATTCAGGTCAAAGAACAAAGGAAATTAGGAATGCTCCAGATATGACAACATCAAGAATAGCTCTAAAGTCTAGAGTCTAGATAGAGTAGAAATGAAACTTTACGATTGGTTTCCACCAAATGCCGTGCATGAAGAAAGAGGTTTAATAGGATAAGTAATATTAATAGAACACATGGACATAGAACAAAGCATGGACATTCAAAACTGTGATTTATACTCCCATAAAGTTCCGAAACTTTATGTTCCAAATATTTTACCTGGTTCAACTTCTTTGCCAGCTGAGCCACACCACAGCGATCAGCAAGGCCATTATATACCTATAGCAAAAAGAAATAAGCAAATTGATGATGGGAACCGTATAAAACCATGAGCAATTGCTAAAGGATGGTGCAGCCATACCGGACGACTTCGGAAGAACTTTTCCTCTGCAACGAGGGCGTCCTTGATACTCCGGTTCATTAAAATATCCTGTTTAGATGTGCAATCAAACTATCAGCACAATAGGAAAATAAGCTGCCTGATAAGCAGTGTATGATTTACAATAGCGAAAATGAATGAAAGGTGGAAGTTAGGAGAAGTCCTAGAGCCACTGGATACTCCGAGCACTACAAGAGCGGACAATAGAACGAGCATGGTCCTACGACAAATGCTTCCAGCATGCCTGTACATTGCGTCATCGCCGCCCAGAAAGACTTAGTCCACCTTTCCCGCCTATCCCTCCCGCAAGAGAGGACTCGAAGCAAAACAATGATAATTTACTAACGACTAATTCATTTTTAATTGCTATTTTGGAGGTAAATAAAAAACGATTTTTCAGGCAGCAGTACCCATCCCATATCAATGCTCTTGCATACATTGTACAACTAATTGTTAAAATATGACTAACCATTAAAAAATAAGTCATCAAAAAGAAAGCTATGATCATTTCTAACCATGCAAAAAGATGGCAAGAAATGTAAATGTGCAGGAAGATCTCACCATATAAATAGCATGAAAAGATTACTTTGTCTGATTCAGTGGAACATTATGAAGAAAGACCAAAATGACATTAGAGCATCTCAAAATAGTGACTACAGAAAAATATTTAAGAAAAATAACCCTAAAAATGATGCATCATCCCATTAACAAAGTACTCAGAAATTATTTGCTTAAAAAGAGAGAGAGAGAGTACAAATATATCTTCGATTTTGTTAGGTTATACTCTTACCTCCTGACTACGATTCACAACACCTATGTAACCAAGTCGAAGGGGAATCACTTTTCCAAGCAGCAAGTTACGCGCATCAGTACCTCTGTCCATTATATCCAACTGATTCACATGCAAAATTGCAAATAAGCCAA
The DNA here is from genome assembly GCA_958450335.1 of Hibiscus tridactylites. Classification (NCBI taxonomy): domain Eukaryota; kingdom Viridiplantae; phylum Streptophyta; class Magnoliopsida; order Malvales; family Malvaceae; genus Hibiscus; species Hibiscus tridactylites. Next base: position 84,382,675 of record OY288278.1, on the reverse strand, counting down.
AGCTAGTCAGAAATTTAAAACAACTTATGATATGTATAGGCAATGCTATAATTTGAAATGAGATTTTCATGTTAAAAGATGCACCTTTGTAATAATCCCAATGGTTCTACTACCTGCCAGCAGAAAATTATCAAAGTTATTCAATTGAATAAACATCAACAGGAGCTCAAGCAGAAGTGGTTTTATTAGTAGAAGTACCATCAGGATCAGCATTTCCTGCAAGTTGAAGAGCATCAGAGTTTGCTAAATCTGAATTTGCTGGAGTAACAGCCAGAATAAGACAGCTTGGCTGTTTAATGTAAGACATGATCATGGTTCTAATTCGAGCTTCAATGTCAGAGGGTTGGTCGCCCACAGGAACTTTTGTGATTCCAGGCAAATCCACAAGAGTGATATCAAGAACATTTGGTGAGAAAATCTTAAGTCGAATCTGCTTGTCCGAGACACCTTTGTTTCCTCCAGCCTCCCTATCTGTCTCAGCCTGCAATCAGAATTCAGATTAGATTTATATAGCTGAAGGACTTTTCTTTAATACTGAAAAAGAAGAACCTCATCACTACAAATTGTAAACATTCTTTTTTTATCTCATAAAACAAATCATTGCGTGCAAGCAATAACAGGGTAGTGTTTGTTCAAATGCCTATGGGATAGGCACGGAATCTAGCTAAGATCATTAGGGAAGAACGCATAAATTTAGTGATTCTCTTTTCTACTCACTGTAAGGCCTAGAAGCTCCGATGTAGTGAATTTCAATATAATTGTCACCTAAAGCCTAATTACTCCTTTTTGCAAGCTCCCAATTTTCCCAATCACAACTTATTGTTTCAGCTACTCCTGCATCTTAATTGTGTCACATTTATATAATAAATATCTTTTGTTCTTTTGCGCTTCAAATTTATCTAAAAATATTCATCGTGCTTAAGCATCAAGCCAGCAAGGGAAAATTCAGAAATGCCTAACAGTTTTTTGAATTGAAGAAAGAAAATGCCTAACTTCATAATTCTCAATCATATAAAGCTAGCAGTACAGAACCTGAATCTCTCTGCGAATTTCCGAGAAGTCATAGAAGCGCTTTCCAGGCAAGTGAAGAAACTCGCCATACTCCTCCTCAGAACCATCAGGCTTACGTTTGGTCTGGAGGAGCTGAAGGACTAGCGGACGGCGCGTGCAGATATCAGAACCTCGAGGCAGGAAATCGCGGCCAACGAGGGACTCAAGCACGCTGGACTTACCACTACTCTGGCTTCCGACCACCGCCACCTGCGGCAACTCTATGCTGGACTGGCTACCAAGCTGAGCGAAGATGTCTTGTAGCTTGTTCACTATCGGAATGACGGAAGATCCCAACGGAGCCACCGATGATTGAGGCGGCGTCGATGCTGCCGCTGCTGCTTCTTCGGCCATTGACTTCCAGTGACTAATCGATGGATGAAAAAAATCAGAGATTTAGATATGAAGAATTTTATTTACCCTAGGGTTTTGGAGGAGAATCAAAATCTTCTTTTTCAAATTTTTTTTGTTAAAATGTATTGCGTTTACTTGGGATAGAAACAGATCTTGAGATTTTAATTAATTGATTGATTATTATGGGTAAAATATATCAATAGTCACTAAACTTTCATAAAATAAAATCACCATAAAATTTATGAAACTATACAAAATGATAACTAGATATTATAGCATAGTGAAACAATTTAATCAATTTAATGATATTTTGATGAAATTTGATAATCATTAGTTATATCTTGATAAATGTAATGATCATTTTATAATTTCTAAAAGGTTAGTGATCAAAACGATCAATATTTTATAATTTAGTGACTATTAGTGTATTTTAATCTATGTTTTCGCGTAACTGTTATTGCTAATTATTAATTAGTAATAGCGGCTAATAGTCAACAAATCCAACCACAGTCTGCCACGTGTTTGATAAAACCCGCACCACCGTCTTCAACCTTTATCTCTCAGATCTATAAATACGCATTTCCGAGGCTTAGGGATTATAAGCCTTAAAACCCTATCTCCAGAAATTTCTTTGAAATTAGTCGACGCTTAATCAATTCGCCAACATCCAACATGCCTCGCCGAAGCTCTGGTTAGTTTCTCATCTAATCTCCTTTCTTTCATTCCAGATCTATTAATTCCCGAATTTATTTATTTCGTCTTTACTTCATTTTCTTTGTGTTTAGCCGTGTATAATCCACACATAATTTAATCTGGTTTCTAGGATTAATCTTTGTTCCTCGATTTTAAGCTTTTTATTTGGCGTGATTAGTTTTATTCTGGGTTTTGCTTTAATTTTGGTTATTTGAAGAATTTGTTCTTTCTTTTTGGATAAATTTGTGTTCATTATCCAAGAAGCAGTTAAACTGCAACAAAAAAACAACTACGGTGCACAGTACAAAACATCCCAAACAAAAAAATCTCATACTAGTCCTACCCAACAAATCAAAAGAAAGAATTTATTTCTTTCTGCTTATCTTTTGGTTGATATATTTCCCCTTGTTCTTGTATCATTTCGATGTATGGGATTTTGTATTTTATTTAGAGCAGCTTTGTCATTTCATTTTTTTGGGTGTTTTATTTGCTCTTAATGTTTTACAGGAAGGTCTGCTTCTCGCCCAGCCCCTCGCCCTGCTCCTGCTCGCAGCCCACCACCTCAACCTGGTGATTTGGGTTTTTATATTTCGATTATGGTTCTATCGACCGATTAACATTGTTTTTTTTAATTGACTGTCATTGTTTAATTGTATTTAATTCTTATTGCTGCAGCTCATCATGCTCCTCCTCCAGCACCTGCTCAGAGTGGAGGTGGATCCATGCTCGGAGGAATAGGCTCAACCATAGCTCAGGGTATGTGAATAGATATACTTCTTAAACGGTGAACTTATTATTTATTTCTCTGGTTGGTTTGTGATGATTCCTTAGGTTAATTTTCTTCCTGTCTCCTTGTTACAGGTATGGCTTTTGGCACTGGTAGTGCTGTGGCCCACAGAGCTGTGGATGCTGTGATGGGACCCCGTACTATTCAACATGAAACTGTTGTTTCTGAGGCTGCAGCTGCCCCTGCAGCAGCCACCGCGAATAGTTTTTCTGGCTCTGATGCATGTAGCATCCACACCAAGGCATTCCAAGACGTATGTGAACATCATTCTCTGATATTCGATTACTTGATAGTTTAGTAGTTTGCTAGAATGTTTATAAGTTTTGCATGCTATGGTTGACTAGAACCTCAAATTAAATGAATGATTCCCATAATCTGTTGTGAGGTTTTATTGTGTCTGGATTACTTGATTTGGATGAAATTACAGTCAATTTTTTAGTAAGTAGATAAATCATTGTTTTGGTTTCAAGTTTTACACTAGTGGTCGATTCCATCAGTACTGATTCATCGTGGTAGCATGAATGATATTTGTTGTGTCAGACAGGAAACTTGAATCAAAACTCAAAAGCATGGTATTCCCATATTATAGTACATTAATTGTGTTTCCTTGGATTGAAGTTTGCCTAGTATCATTTCTTTATTTGGAATGAACCACATATGGTCCAAGTTTTTCAATTAAGTGGTTAAGCCATGTTTTAGTTTTTTACACTAGTGGTAGATGCTCATGTTAGCATGCACGACTTTGCAATCTGGTGTTAATGTTATACCGATGTTCTTATATACTTGTGTTACTTGTAGTGCCTGAACAGCTACGGAAACGAGATCAGCAAGTGTCAGTTCTACATGGACATGTTGGCCGAGTGCAAGAAGAACTCGGGGTCCGGGTTGGGTGCCTAAAAAGCTTATTGACCATTTCTTGTCGTGCCATTAGAATTGTCAGCTTTGGACTTTTACATTTGTTTTTCTCCCGTTGATGATGATGAAGCTGAACTCCATTCTTATCACTCGTGAATAATTGTTGAACCTTGATATTTGACATCCTTTCATTTTTACTTTTTAGTATTAAATCAAATGCAAATTGAAAAAATGATGTGGCTTGTAGCTGAGTTTAGTCCATACCTTTCTTTGAGATTAATTTCACTGTTTAATAAAATAAATATATGATTTGTGAAAAAAGCGTATCAAACGCATAGCTCGAATTTTACTATTGGGGGAGGGGACGATGGGCGAGTTAAAAATGATAGATAAGTACAGAGGAAAAATTAACGCACGACTCAAACTGAGAATTTGAACACAATAGAGGGGAAAAGATAAATATTTAAGCATTTTTAAGTTAACTACACGGCCTTTAGAAGGCAAGGAGATGGCAAAGTTCAGTTTATGGAGGAGGGAATTAAAATTGAAAATTGGGAAAGCTGCAAGTTTTATTAAGCCCGGGGAAGAGAAGTCAACAACAAAGTTCCAACCCTAAGCACAGCTTTTACTACATGTTTTTAATGATCAATGCATCTGTGCCTCTGCCTATTCTATCACAGTACCTCCCTAAGCTTCCCTCCTCCGGAATGGGTTCCTATTTACGTGTCTTTATTCTTAACGTTATCATCCATCACAATCCACCCTTGAGGAAGCTGGTGCAGAGTTTCTTCCATGCTTCCTTATGAGGCTCCACTGTCTCTAACTTCCCCTTCAACTCATCGCCATACGACTCCTGCATTCGAATCAATAAACCACCATCAACAACATCTATACAAGGACCTCAGTTGTTCCGATCGAATGGTGGATGTAATGTACCTCGATATAACAGTGTTGCGTGAGACGATCGATTAGATGAAACAGAATGTCTTTGGTGTACTCAGGGTGGCCTTGGATGCCCATCATATGATCTCCATACCTAAACATCTCGATTCCAGTTTTCTCAGACCATGCTATGATCTCTGCCTTGGGTGGAAGTTCTCGAACCTAGCATATATGTTCAATCATGTTTATAACATAAAACAAAAACCTTACTGGTTTCTACATTAAAGGATGAAAAGGGATCAAACCTCGTCTCGGTGGCACTCGATGATGGAAAGAGTGGGTGGAGTTTTCAGAGACGAGAAAAGCTTGGATGAGGAGGAGGATAAATGGATGGTTCTTACTCCAATGTCCCAACCTGAGATGGCCCGCCCGGTCTTCCCTCCCAGTGCACGGCTAAGAATCTGGCCCAAATAAACCACCACCAAAATACTTCAAGGCATAGACAATTGAATCCAATCACGTGACATGAACTTAACATGGCATTCGATTAGTATTCTAATCCCAGTATTTGTAAACATTTTTCTTTTCTTTTAAAACAAGGCACCCAGAACTCGCAAATGGGACAAACAAGGCAATGAAGTGGCAACCACGTGTTTTAGGATAAGCAAGAAGTTGTCTAGCCTACAGTTGTCATCGGTCACACACATTAACAAGGGGTCTGTTTGTCATCCCGGAAAATGACACTGTTAAAAAGAATTTAAGATGTTAAAAGTAAATCCTTGAATTTAACACATTATGTAACAACAAAAAAATAGAAAATTAACCTCATTAAAACTTGCAAATCCAAAGGAAACATGGGTACAAATGTTTTCACCGAAGTCGACAGATGGATGAGCAACGGGTGATGGACCACTCTGAAGTCTGAACCAGGCACAACAAGCCGGAACTTGCGAGGACCACGTATTATACCATCAACTCAGATCCTCAGTCACGTTTTATCGAACACATGATATACAATTAATGTGTTTTGTTTTTCTTTATCTCGTATCCTCATTTTTATTTATTTTTTTCATCGCTAATCAAATGCAATTTAAGATTCTGGATTGAAGTTTCTAATTAAATCACCATAGCGGTGGCAAAAATTAATATTAAAAAGGGATACAATAGATCTACCTGGTGGCCGAAGCAAATCCCGAGGACTTTCTTCTTCAAGGAATCCAATTTCTTCAGAAGAGAAACCAACCTACAGATCCAGACGTCATTGCCATGAGCATCATTGCAACTCCCGGTTATAACAAAGCCATCGAAACCGCCGATCTCGTCGTCGTCGGGAAACTCACCGTTCGCCACCCTGAAAACATCCCACGTCTCCCCTTCCTCCGCCAGCATTTCGACGAATACCCCGTAATACCCTCCGTACCTCTTCTTCACATAATCCGAATCCTCCGCGCACAGAAGAACAGCAAATTTCTTCGCAACACCCATGATTCGGAATCTCTCTCTCAAATATGTATATCACCCCCTCTCTATCTCTCTCGATTTATAGGCTAAAAAAGGCTATAGCCTTTAGAGAATAGAGAGAGAAAGAGATTCCGAATCTTTCTCTCTCTATAATCTGCAGAGTGGAGGGAGATGTGCAAAGACTTGGTTTTTTTTGGTAAGAAATGCAGAGATTTCTGGGTTTCTTATAAAATGGCAATATCGAAGTTTTGGTCAGCTGGAAATGGCAACAATAGCCTTCGACTTTACCCAGTGGATCTTAGCTGGCTCTACCCCTACGCCTACATTGAGGCCACCAACTTTTTTCAAAATCAATTTAATGAAGGAATACTAATATACTATCATATTTGCTGTTTTTACTTTTCATCGATTGTCTAATGTGTTGTTTATATTTTTAGAAGGTTTGATACGATAGTTGTATTTTGATAAAAATATTTGATATAATATAAAATTTTGAAAACAAATTAGATTATGTTTCATAATTAGTTGATAGTTGATAGTATAATATATTAGCGGATAGTTGATAGTATATTGCATTAGCTTATTTGATTAACGAATTGTAATTACTAATCATATAAAAGAATTTAGTAAAATTAATTTATAACTTATAGTTGGTTGATTATTTGATCAAGTAAATTGACATATAATGGTATTATTATGTTCAATACTCATTTGAATAAATTATTAGCTATTAATATAATATTACTAAGCATCTTTGAATGCGATAAAATTTATCTGCCCCTTTCGGTGCCTCTACTTATGCTTCAACACTAAAAAACACTATAAAATTAAATTTCAAGTCATAGCCCTAAATTTTAAATCTTAAACCATATACCCTAAAAATGCACCCAACCATAAATTCTATATCTTAAACCATATACCCTAAAAATGCACCCAACTCTAAATTTTCTAAACTCTAACCATAAACTCTAACATAAAACCTTATACCTAAATTTGAGTGTGGGAACATAAAAAGTACACCGAAAATGGGCAAAAGAATTCCATCCCTTTGAACAAGGTATATATTAAATGAAATTATTTTCTTATTATAATATAAAACTAACTTTTTATTTATGAAATTACATTTTTAATATAATTTAATTAAATATTACATTTTAATGTATATATTAATTTTTTATTTATGAACTTATTTTTTATAATTTATTTAGTTATCTAAATTTAGGTTATTTAGAGAGAGAAAATTATAATTGTCAAGGGTAAAAGAGTCTTTACAGTTTTTATATCATGAGTTTTTCAATTTGAGAGATTCACCCATGAAACCCTAAAATATTTAGAAAATTATATTTTTTTATATAATTTGTTTATAAAAAATTAAAAATGTATATAATTGACAACCTTTATAAATAAATTGACACCTATTTATATATAAAGTGACACCCTTTTATAAATAATTAACCCCTCTTAAATAATGTTTAAAAAATGACACCCCTTAGATAAATTCATGGATCCGCCTCTGATTTCACTCCAATCATTTGCTTACCAAACAACCAAATTAACTAATTTAACCGATAAAACTTCTAAAAATATTCAAATCTTTAATTTCGTTCAAAAAACTATTTACCAAACAGTACATCAATGTAATACTTGTATTTTGATAAACATATCTAATATAGTATTTGAATTATTATTTTATGTAAAATTATATAATCCATGAATTTTTATTGACTGATTTGGCACATACTAATGATGTTAAGCTATGTAACATAATAATATATAGAATGATAGTTCATGTTCAACACCTGTAAATATTAATTTTTTTTAAAATGTCATAACAATACACATACTGATGGTTCAGATATCGTATTGGACATTTTTTATAAAGTACAAATGCTACGTCATACGATTAACCATATACACAATTCAGAGAAATTGAGAATACCTTAATGGTTGATCATTTCATGACAAAAATTCCATTAAAAATAATGCAACACCACGTCAGATTAAGTAAAATGTGTGTTTTGCAGTGTGAGTGGGAAGATGAATCAATGAGAAGTGGAAGTATGAATCAATCAAATGCAAATGGTGCATTGCTAGTCAGGTTACAAAGTGCTACGTTTTGTTTCACCATTCATATAATATAAAGAATACTATATCATATACATTAGCGGTGGAAACTAAAACTTTTTACAAATGTTTTAGTTTTAGGGTTTAGTTTAGGTGTAGTGTTTAGAGTTTTTGGTATAGGAATTTAGAATTTAAGGATACACTATATTATAATCATAAACTGTAAATTCCAGCAACTATCTCTAAAATCAAAACTCATACACCTAAACCTCTAAACAATACACCTTAAACTAAGTTCTTAAACCTTAAAAATAAGGCGCATGTAGAAACTTTTAATTTTGACCGCTTATGTATCAAATAATTACTCTATAATATAATTCAACTCAAAACCTGGAATGTCAATTACTTTATTGTGAATTATCATATTTAATCGACACGACATTAAAACAGCTTAATTCTGTAGTTGTACAATCACAATTCCGACACATTTTTAGTGCTGTATTTTCAAATTACTGTTGTTTTTATGCTGTGTCATATTCAACGTGGTTATCATGAAATCCATGTAATCATATTTTAAAAGCATTTTCATTGTATTGGACTGACCTGAAAATAATATAGAATTCAAGATTATCATAAAACTAAACAAAATAAAGTATGCTACGTAGTACTATTCAATCACAAAGAAAAAGTCATACCAAATTTGATCTAACCATCCGTATTTTATGGGAACATTTGTGTATTTTTTATAAAACATTTTTATAATTGATAATTAATATTATTATAGCAGATCGAGTATAATTTGGTGTTGTCGTTAGTACAATATACAAGAGGATGTGAGATCGAACATGCTTAAACATTCAATATTTTACAATTTATGGGCGGGAAGGAGTTTGAATAGTATAGGCATAGAGGTCCATTATAAAGAAAGCTCTATCAACCTAATTGCTTAGTTCGCAATATTAAAATTCGACTCTAAATACTATTATTTATAAGATCTAACGCCTCATCCAACCTAAATAATTTATATTAATGTTATTTTTATATCAATAACTTTAGCGCTGTGTTTATTTATGACCCAAAGCACTATTCTAACTTCTAAGTGTGCAATTAAATCCCACTAATTAAGGGATGAAAGTGAAATATATATACATTAATGAAAAGGATAGAAAGATAAAATGTAAGGTGCTAATTGGAGGCAGCTCTTTTGATGACTTTACATGCATGGATTAGCTAATGAAACAAACGTTTTTATTTAATTATTAAACTGATAGCTTAAACAACAAAAGCCGTGGAATTAAAAAGATTAATTAAAATAGTAATATGACCTAATCACCGAGTTGTTCCAATGTTGTGAAACTTGTTCCAACCCCACCTGCAAACTCTATGGAATTTGACCTAACAAAACAATTCTTTTATTTTATTAGCAACAAAACCAATTACGTGAAATCCCATGTTCCAAACTCTGCCTTCCAAGGTAGGCGTTGCAAGGAATTTTGACTTGTAAACCGGATAAATTATTAGATAGACTCTATTTATCACGTCATCTATGATTCATTTAATAATATTCACTAATTTCAGGTCATTAATGGTCTCAACCAATAAAAATTACTCATTTTATTATTTTTTTTGATATTATATTTTTACCAAGTGAATTATTAATAATTTAATATAAAAGTAAATATAAGTGAATATTTACTTAGTAAAAATATAACATGGAAAAATAATGAGATGAGTGTTTTTATTGATTGGTACCATGTATGATGTGACGAGACGAGACTATGATATAATCTCTCTATTTCAGTGTAACTTTCAAGTAACTACCTATTTCTTAATTACACGTAGGAAATAGGTAAATATTCACCTTGAAAAAAAATAAGATGAAAATTTTTTATTGAGTAAAACCATGAATGACGTGATGAGTCAGGTCTATCTAATATTTTTTCCATAAATTGTTATTAAATGAGTTGTTTTGGAGATAGTGACACGTTAAATCACTAACAGATTATAATGACAAATGAAATGTGGCGGATTCTTGATTTATCATGCCATTAAGTGAAAATCATCATATATATATATATATAATCGTTATATATTTTTAATATTTTTTAACAAATTTTTCATTTTTTTGAATAATTGTATATATGATAAAGTACACAAATGGGCGCTATGTCCCTTAAGTAAAGTCAAAATTTTAAACTATCACGTTGTGAATGGAGAAATATAAGTTAAGAGAGTCACCTCATATAAAGCATCTACAAAACTTGATTCGAATTAGTAAATTAATAAATCAAATACTAATAGTTAAACAAAAAAATAAATTTGACTAATAAAATTTGTCTGTGACAATTATCGTGATAATGTGACCATAGATGTTACATTTCTCATGTCCATGTTGGTATATTAAGAGAGCTTAATTCATTTTTAAAAAAATTTAAAACTATACAAAAATAAAAGTTTTAAAAAACAATTATTGTTTTTTTAAATTAAGAACATGTGGAAAAATATTAAATAAAAAATTTCAAAATATGTCAAAACTATTAAATTTCTAAAAAATGTTATAATTTATAAAATATTTAAAAACTCACAAATTAAAAAAAATAAGTATTGAAAATTAAAACTGTGATACGAGATTTAGTATTCGTGAATAATTTCAAAATTTAAGAACCTTTTATATTGCAATTATTGTAGCAGTCTCTATTTATGATCCGAGAAAAACCTCAAAACTCTAAATTCAATAAATCGACAAGAACATAATTTTGATGTAGAAAATGAGAAGATGATGTTATTCTATGAAACATTCTCAACCGCAATTAAATGAATAACCTACATAATATGGCTCTAATTGACCCTTTAAAACATAATTATTTTGACAATTTAAAATGCGAAGACGACATATATCAAGTTAAAGGTGGCATATACACTTGGTTTAACCAGAGAGGTGGGGAGAACTCCATTCTTGAGAAATTAGACCGCATTCTGTGCTCTGCTGAGTGGAGTCTCAGCTTCCCTAAAGCTATGGGATTAATGAAAATTGCCATTGCTTCGGACCATGCTCCCCTTATTCTCCTCACCAAAGGACTTTCCAGAAAATATAAGAAAGATTTTAAGTTCGAGTCGAAATGGCTCCTTGAAGAGACTTGTTCCCAAGCTGTGACAGAAGGATGGGGTATTTCACCTGGGGAGAATATCATCTCTAGGTTCGGTAGGAAGATACGCAACACCAGATCCGTTTTTACCAAGTGGAGCAAAAATAATGCGAAAAAGAGGAACGAGAAGAAACTGAGACTCGAAGCGTCAATTAGGGATTTGCAGGGGAGAAGACTCTCAGAAACTGAATTAGAACAGTACAATTCTCTGAGGAAGGATCTGGATGCTGAATGGGAAGGCGAGGAGAGATATTGGCATCAGCGTTCCAAAGTTAGCTGGTTAAAATGGGGAGATAAGAACACCAAATTTTTCCATGCTACAACTATTCAACGCCGCAGAACAAATGCAATAGTTAAGTTGAAAGGCGATGATGGATCATGGATTGAGGATCCGGAACATATAGCTCTTCATCTTCAGCACCATTTCCAAAAGGTGTTCACAAAAGACCAATCTGTTGATTTTCATAGCATTAGGGAGTATATCCCGAACTTGATAACAGAGGAAATGAACAAAGAACTCACAAAGGAGATTACAGATGAAGAGATTAGGAAAGCAGTCTTCACCATGGGAGCAAAAAAAGCTCCAGGTCCTGATGGTTTTCCCGGTTGTTTCTACCAATCCTTTTGGAAACGGTGAAGGATGATCTAATTGGGATGATTCTCGTGTTCTTCAGGGAAGGAGATTTGGGATCAGGGCTTAACAAAACAAACATTGTTCTCATTCCCAAGACATCAAATCCCACAGAAGTTTCACATTTTAGACCTATAAGCCTCTGCAATTTTTCCCTCAAAGTCATCACCAAGATTCTTTCAACAAGGTTGAAAGTCATTCTCCCGGATATTATTCCCCCATCCCAATCAGCCTTTGTGCACGGTCGATCAATCCAAGACAACATAATACATGCAAATGAGGCTTTTCATGCCATTAAACGCGCAAGGAAAGGTAACGGGAGTATCATGGCTTTGAAGATCGACCTTGAGAAAGCTTATGATAAGGTTGATTGGGACTTGCTTCGCTTTGTGATGAGTAGGATGGATTTTGACGAATGGTGGATCAATAGAGTCATGAAATGTGTTACTACGGTCTTCTTCTCCTTGGTTGCTAATGGAGAACGTTTCGGGGAAATCCCAGCTGGCAGGGGACTTAGACAGGGAGATCCTTTATCACCCTTTCTCTTTATTTTCATTTCCAGTATTCTTACATGGATCATTGAGAAAGAAGCAGAAAAGAACCAGTTTTCGGGTCTAAGAATCAAGAGAAGATGCCCAGAGCTAAGTCATTTGCTTTTTGCCGATGATTGTCTTCTGTTCTCACAAGCAAATAAAGAAAGCTGCGAGGCTGTCTTACGGATTCTTCAGCTTTTTCAATCTTCCATAGGACAATCTGTTAACGTTCAGAAATCTTCTGTATTCTTCTCTCCCAATATAAGTAGTAGCCTTAAAGCTCAGTTGACAAACATATTGGGTTTCAAGCCTATGGAGGAAGATGCTAGATATTTGGGCCTACCGTCTATTTGGGGAAGAAGCAAGAAAGAAGCCTTGGGATTCATAAGAGAACGTGTGCAAAACAAACTGAAAGGTTGGAAAGCGAAATTCCTGAATCTAGCGGGCAAAGAAGTTCTCATCAAAGCTGTAACACAGGCTATTCCTTCCTACATTATGCAGTGTTTTCTCCTTCTTGTTACCTTTTGTGATGAGTTGAGTTCAATGGTCGCTAATTTCTAGTGGAATAACTGCTCAGGAAAGGACAAAAATGTTCATTGGATGTGCTGGAAAGACCTGTGCAAATCGAAGGATCAAGGCGGAATGGGGTTCAAGAATCTCAGAAGTTTCAATAGAGCCCTCATCACAAAGGTTGCCTGGAAAGTGATCAAGCATCCGGAATCACTTCTTGCTCAGACTCTTAGGGGAATCTATTTCCCAAGCGGGAACATTTTGGATGCCCCAAAGGGCACAAACCCCTCCTGGGCTTGGATAGGGATAAGGGAAGGAGTGAAGATCTTGAAGGATTGAGCCTTATGGAGAGTTGGAAATGGTAGGTATATTGCTACTTGAAAGGATAACTGGATTCCAGATCTACCTACCTTCATAATTTCCTCCCCTACCCCGCCAATCAACACTTCTCCAACTGTTAGCAGCCTCATGAACCCGGATGGTCGGTCATGGAATGAGACAAAGATTCAGAGTTTGTTTAGCCCAATGGAAGCTAAGGCAATTCTCTCAATTCCGATTGGTGGACCTTACATCCATGATTCTTTTATCTGGTCCGGGACAAAAAATGGTGATTATACAGCCCGATCCGGATATAGGTTTATTGAGGATTCCTCCAAGAACCGGGACACCTCTTCTCAAAGTGAGGATCCGAATGGCAACAAGAAGTTTTGGAATTCTATTTTGAGTCTTGGAGTCCCTGCAAAGATTCGATCTTTTCTCTGGAAATTATGTCATAACATTGTCCCGACGAAAGGTACCCTACCAGCACGATTCCATGGAAATTTTAAAGATTCTGACTGCTGTCCGCGTTGCGGAGAACATGGAGAATCGGTGGAACACCTTCTTTTCTTCTGCCCTTTTGCACAGGGAGTGTGGAAAGCTTCTGGTTTCAGCTATTCTCCCTCAATTGTTGGTTTTCCTGGTTTTCTGAAATGGTGGTGTAAAATCAACAGTTTGAGACAGAAAGGAATGTTCGAAGAAGGCTGCGCACTGATAGTTTTTCTCCTATGGTCTCTTTGGAAGTCTAGGAATGCGTTGGTTCATGAGAATCTAAGGGATCAACCTTGGGAGGTATGACTGAGAGCGGAACGAGCCTACATTGAATTTCAGAACTTACCTTCACCTTGTCAATCAAGGACCTCTCATATTGGTCAGGAACCAAAGTGCTGGACTCCACCACCTGTGGGTCCAATTAAGATAAATTGTGATGCCGCTTTTGACCATCTTATTGGGGCTGTGTCAGCCGCGGCTATTGCTCGTAACAGCTCCGGGTCCTTCCTTTATGGACTCTCCAACTCTTTTGTTGCTTCCTGCGCCGCAGCTGCGGAAGCTTTGGCCATAAGGCTTGGCATATCTATGGCTACCCAGTGTGGGTTCGACAATATCATTGTGGAAACTGATTGTAAAGCCGTGATTGATAGGATAAACAAGGGAACTCTGGCTGATTGGACCACAGCTGCTGTGGAGGAGGACATAAGAATGACCTCTTCCTCTTTCAAGTCTTGTATATTTTCCTTTGTTCCTAGGGTTTGTAACCAGGCGGCCGATCGGCTTGCCAAGTTTGCTAAGGGAAACCAAGGACCTATGTTTTGGGACATTGGTTCCGCCCCGTCTTGTCTCTCTTTCTTATGTAACCCTTCCTTTTGTTGTTGAATGAAAGTTATCCATTGAACAAAAAAAAAGGTAACCAAAAGAATCGTGTCGAAGAAAGCTTCGAAGACACAAAATAAATCAATCAATCTTGAAATGAAAATTACTTATGGCCAACATTGTTTTATTTTAAATCTTCGTCTTTGTTGTATGTACTTTCAAGATAAGAGAATGTCCTCTTTTACGGTCTAAAAGAGACTGTTAATTTTTTAAATTAAATCTCTAAATTAAAGAATAATTCTTTTAATTAAGAGTCTAAATTAATTAATAAAATAATTAACTAAAAATGAATATGGCCAGCATTGTAGACTAGTACATAAACTTAATTTTACTTCACTTTAACTTAAAAGATAATTTTTTAGTTAACCATTTAACCATGGCCCTGTTTGGTAAAGAGAGATTTAAGCAAAAATTAGAGGTTTGACCAGTCAAATCCGTTAATACTGTTGTTTGGTAAATAGCGGATTGAGGTGAAACCACTAATTTTGAAAAATTCATAATATGAACTTTTTGAGATTATAGGTTTGATATTAGAGTTGTAAAGACTCTTTTACCCTTACCAATTACCAAAAATCTCAAAATAACCTAAATTAAATATTTTCTCACCCTATTTATAATTAATCCTATTTACTTTTTATTATCCCATATTTATATGTGTATTTAAATTTATTAATTAATTAAATTATATTAAAATAATTATATAAATAATAAATTAATATATAAATCATTTAAATATGTTTAAAAAGTTATATTAAAAATAATTTTATAAATCGAAGTAATAATAATTAGATACAAAATATTGATAACTAATAAACTATTCAAACAAGTATTGAATATAAAGATGTCCTTATATGTCATTTTACTTGTTTAAATAATCTAACAGCTATCCGCTATCAATTAATTTTACCAAACACTTTTATACAATCAGCTAGTCAAATCAGCTAATGCAATCAGTTATCAACTATCAGCTAATACAATCCGCTATCAACTATCCACTAATTGTCAAACAGGACCTATATAAATCTTCCTTCTCTATCGTCTCAAATGTTTTCTCCCTTGTGAAATAGTTTTATTAGAAAGTTTAAATTAATTGATTTTTTTTCTCATTCGTGCACGTATCAAATTGTAAAAATAAAAACATTCCAAACACCTTGGCAAGATAAATTTCAAATTATCTCTTACCGATTCCTCTAATATATTTTGAATGGAATCTACCTTGCACTCCTATAGGCTAAAACGATGAGATGGGGAATAAACCAAATTTAAACCG
This sequence comes from Hibiscus tridactylites, assembly GCA_958450335.1. Classification (NCBI taxonomy): domain Eukaryota; kingdom Viridiplantae; phylum Streptophyta; class Magnoliopsida; order Malvales; family Malvaceae; genus Hibiscus; species Hibiscus tridactylites. The sequence continues at coordinate 84,366,750 of OY288278.1, read as the reverse complement.
ACGATGTCTTCCTATGCCACTTTGTTCCATATTTTATTCAATCATTTTTAAATTATAAGAAAGATTTGCAAAAAGCAATTGTACCCCCATGTCTCCAATGCAATATTGTCTCTATTGAAATTGTATTAGAGAAATGTCATTTTACTCAAATTGGCGAGAGATAATTTAATATTTGTTTGTAAATCATAGTCTAATGCCGTGATAAATTATCCACGAATGATAATTTATCATAAGGGCAAGAGAAAATGTGTCTTAAAGTAAAAGCGTATCACGAGGCAGAGAAAAAATGTGCCACAAAGACAAATAAAAATTAAAAAAATAAAATATATAAAAAATAATTACTAAATATAAGAAGTCAAGAGAAAATGAATGCTAACAGTCGACAATTAACACTAAATTGATGGTGTCATTGTTAGCTAATCAAAAATAAAAAAATATATAATAAGATAAGAGAAAAAAGAAAAAAATCTTTCAGTAAATTAAGATATCATGTTAGTACAATAACGATCTAAAACATAAAATTATATATTTATTTATATCACTGAATTAATTATTTCATAAAAGTATTTGACAAAATCTAAAGCAAACATATTTGACTGGTTAGTCAAGTTACTCATTTTTGTTCCCTTATTGTTACTTAGGTCATGGGTTCTAGACCCATTAGGAGAACTCTATTCTTTTCTCTGAAGTTTTTCTTTCCTCTCCCCTCTATGTAGGATTAGGATTATAATTTATAAAAAAAATACAAAATCTAATATTAATTACTCGAATTAAATGCAAAGCATATACTGTGCAAGACTGCCTAACACTGATTTTGTTGATCTGTTTTTTTTTCTTTTTAGAAAATTCTAGAACGAGTGACATACATCACTATACACTATTAACATTACACACCGCTACACACAATTAATCTTTAATAATTTTTAAATAAATATTAAAATTTTAAGAACTCGACCTACAATTAATCATATTTTTTTGTTGTCCTCCCGAATTCTTAGGGCTTTGCCCTGACTAATCTGGGTCGACCCATATCACACACCTGATTTTGATGGTTCACTAATTTTTATTTTTCAGATTAAATAATATATTTTCTACGATTTCATTTGAGTGCAGTTAAAAAAATGATTTCATTTGAGTTTCATGTCATTTAGTTTGCTTCTTTCCTTGTGTTGGTATCAATTGATTTGATGGCACTATATTTAGTAAATTCTTTAAAATATTACTATAACTGATACATCCATTACCATAATCCAGTAATCCACCTTTCTGTTTTTATTTTGAAAAATATATTTTATATGGAAAAAAAATAACACAAACGTGAGTGGTTTGGGAAGTTTATAAATAAAAACACAATTTAAATTTTTTATCTATAAAAACACAATTTATTATTTCGTATTTTTTTATTTTATAATCTTTATTAAATGATACAGTCAATGTATCTTTCATGTTCGTTTTACAATCGATACAACCTAATGTTTCAAGATTCGAAGTTGTCTCTCCAACAAAATTATATCTAAAGATTGAACACGAGTCTGAACAGAGACAAAGACAAAACTTCATAAAACTGGATTTTATGCGAATAGGAAATCAATGACACCAAAATAGTTTATGAATTAAAATGGTGGAAATTAATCAAATCATATTCCAAGGCTGAAGTAAGTGTTGAGAGACAATGTAAGCTTGTTAATGCAGGAAAGAAGATTTGTTGGTAGAGTGCTGGATTCTTAGTTTTATTGATCTCGGTTCGAATCAAGACGACCTTAAATATCGAATATTATAGCATATAACAGGTAAATGATCACAATTTACTAATAAATGACTTTAGAAACCAATGCTTAGTAAATCACTCATTAACAAACTTCTAAGAGTTGTGATGAACCAAAGGGGTAATTCAATTGGATATGAAGCTACATTGTGTGAGAAAAATGAGCTAAAGAATCAAACTTTCTGAGAACAAAGAAAATGTATAGAGCAGATGTTAAGGTACACTTTAGTATTTTAACCCATGTCCAAACTCGAAAACATGAGCATTTGAGGTCCTAAATCTAGTCAATTCAACAACCCTAAGGTAAACTGTGGATGCCTGCATCGAGTTCGAATTGGCCTAATGCATATTTAGCTACACTAGTGTTTTAACTCGTTCCTGAACTCGAAAAGACTGGCATTTTAGCACCTAAAAGTGTACAATTCAACTTAACACCAAAGCTGAACTATAACAAACAACTTACAACAACAAAGTTTAAGTTTCAAGTGAGCTAACTAATGCATTCTCCATACCATATTCTTGAGAATCCTGAAAAAAGCTGAGGCCTGCGTCGAGTTCTAATCGGTGAAATTCATCATCTTTCATAAAGAGCTTCAGCTTCTGCTTGCACAACTGCAATTGGTTTTCCAAAGAACTCCTCTCTGATTCATGTTTCATTACAATCCATTGCAGTGATTCAATGACTTGTTGATCATACTCGTGCTTCTGTTCTGCCACTCTCTTGAACTGATTAGCATCCATTTCCACCAAACTTTTCTCGTTCTGAAGGCGCAAAATCATGGTCATTGCCTCCTCCGCAGCGGATGAAGCGGCGAGCCTCTCATTCTCGAGATCTTGATAAGCGGCTTTTGTTCTTCTCCTTTCGATTTTAACCAATTTCCTCAGTGCCATTACATCGAATTCTTCGTCTTCGGGACAACATTCTTTTTCCTTCTCATCAGTAACCTCTTCTATAGCATATTTAGCTTCGAAATCAGTATCTTTCTTCACAATGTCTTTGCAATCATCTATAGGTTTCCTAACATTCGAATCAAAATGTTCGTTCGCCTCATGTTTCGAACGAATCCCGCCTCTCGAATCATTCGATTTCCCTCTAGCATCACATAGAAATTGAAGTATACCCTTATTGCACAAACCAAATTGCAAAACCTTAAACCCCAGACCAAACACCAAAACCAGCCCCAACACATTGAAAACATGCGAGAAACGACCAAACACCAAAAACCCAAATCCGAAAAACTCATTTCCGGAAAACAGAAACTTCAAACATGAAGCACAATCCATCACAAAAGTCCCCAAGAAAACCTGTAAAAACCCCTTATGCAACTCAATAACAGAGCAGACAATCACCAACAAATAAAACCGACCCAGAATCTGCATGTGGGTCCAATTTACGCCGTTCCACTCTTATCTATACACCCTTTTTAACAAATATTCTTGAAAGTCTCAAAAAGCTTGCAACATAAGCAACTAAACAGGTGATTCAGAATTTCAGATTTCACCCCAAGTTTTGATTTTTTTTCCTGGGGTGCTCTTCGTTTAGAATAATTTCACAAACAATGTAAAAACACTGACCTTCTACAACGGAGAAGAAGACCCATCGTTGTAAAGCATGAGGAAAATAGAGGGATTGTTGTTTATAGAGTGATGGCAGTTGTTTAGTAGAAGTGCGGATTCTATCGGGAACTGTGAAAGGGGACCGGGGGGAAGAAGCTAAGAAAAACGAGGGGGTTTTATTTAGTAGGAAATTCACGTGGGTAGAGAGTGGGAAAAAAAATTGATGCATAAATATCTTACAATGAAAAAATAGATAAATAAAGAATTGTGTTGAAACAGAATTTTCTGTTGATATAGAGTTTGGATTCTATCATTAAATACCCTCTATTCTTATCCTTAGAATATAAAAAAAAATAGAAATACATTGTTAGATCTGTTAATTGCCGTGGTGGAATTTGACTAAAGATTTTGTGAGGTAACTTTAAATTTTAAAAAAATAGAGATTTAGACTATTTTTTTTAAATGAAAGGTTTTATTTGCAATTTCTCGAAAGAATTAGGTTTAATTATTTTTTTTTAAAATTTTAAGGTATAATGAAATTTTTTAAAAATTAACAAAATATCTATCCATTTCTTCAATTCTTTCATTTGCTCTGAAGAAATTATAAAAAAAAATTAAGTTTCAAAGTTCTTTTTTTTGTTTTCTTTTTCGCGGCGGCGGTCGTTGACTGTTTTGCTAGTTATGTAGATAAATTTTTTTTTGCTGATGAATTTTAGTTTCATGTTTTTCTTGCTTCTTTTTTGTTTTATTTTGCCAGGTTTATACCATATCTACTTCTATGGCAGTTCTTTCGTCTGCTTGTATGTTTTTATGACAGTTTCAGTTTATCTTTTGATAGTTTAGAGTTCGGGTGACGAGTATCGTCGAACTTTTTGACAATGAAGGAGGTCGACATGTACATGTTATGATTCCCTTTTTTGTAATTGTGTAGATACACCAAGAACAAGTAACAAAAGAATTTTACTTTCATCAAAGAGTACTCAACACAAAGTAATAATTTTCTGGATTTAATTTCAAGAGTTTTTTCAAGTTCTTCTGATGATGTTAGGTTTGGTATTTTAACGTCTTTCACACTCTTAAATTTTATTGCATTTTTTGTTTTGTACTGAACTTCCAATGTTTGAGGTGTGATTCCTTTGTAAACTTTTTACTATTAAATATAATCCAGATTTAAAAAAAAAAAAAATTATAAAAGAGATTTAATTAAAAATTTTAAAATTTCTAAAACTTAATATGAATTTTTAAAAGTTTTGTAGGCCAAATTAACTTTTTTTAAAAAAAAATTAAGCGGTTGAAATCTAGTTTTTCAAATTTTGGGATCATGGCCCTCACATGTGACCATTATGTTCTGCCCCTGACTAATTGACCAGTGACTAAAAATTTTCACATTTACTTTGAAAATATAAATATACATCTATTTAATAAAAAATAAATACATTATTATCGGGTTTATTTGGATTAGAGTTCTTTTTAGTGTTTAATTTCTCTAGCTTTGAAACCTTTTAATTCGGGTTTTATAAAAAAAATGAATTTAAATTATTTTAAGTTGGATATTTAAAAAAAAACATTTGAGGATTTTCTTGATATACAAAGGTTATGTTTGGTAAACAACTATTTAAGCTAAAATATTAATTTAGATGTTTGGTAAATAGCATATTTAAGTGAAACCTCTAATTAAAAAAAATTGCTAATGTGAGCTTTTTGAAATTAGAAGTTATGACATAAGAATTTGTAAGGACTTTTTTACTTTTAACAATTACTAAAAATCTACAAATAACCTAAATTTAACAATTTCTATTATAATACATGATGACATTTGTAAGCTAATATTTTTTTTGTTTTTTTATCCTCTCATATTTATTTATTTTTATTTAAATAACTCACATATATTTTTGAAATGAAACATACTCTCGCATATAATTTAAATAATTATTTTTTCTTCAAATATATGATATTAATACATATGCTTCAAATTAGGGGTGTTCATTGTCGGATATCGGATCGGATCCGATCCGGTTTTTTCGGATACCCGGGTTTTCGGATCGGCAATATAGTGATCCGTATCCGATCCGGAAAAAATTGGATATCCGGTTTTTCAGATACCGGATAATCGGATCGGATATTCGGATATCCGATTATCCGAACATAATATTTGATTCAACTATTTTTTTCGAATTTGAAGGTCGTATTTATGAAAAATTCGAAATTTCGAATATAAAAAACAACAAATTGCTAAATATAACAAGATTCGCATCTATGAAAAATTTGATTTTTTAAATTTTCGAATATAACAAGCATCAAATTGTTAAATATAACAAGATTAATATTTTAAAAATATTAGATATTCAGATTTTCGGGTTTTCGGATAATCCGAAACTTGAAATATTGCGATCCGTATCCGATCCGGAAAATCTATAATCGAATCGGATCAACGGATAGTCGGATCGGATCGGTCGGATCGGATATTTTTGAACACCCCTACTTCAAATATCATTTAAATTTAATAATTAATTAAATTGTATTAAAAATAATTATATAAATAGTAAATTAATATATAGATCCTCCAAATATGTTTAGTAATGTTATATTAAAAAATTAATTTTTATAATATAATACAATTAATATTAATATATACAAAATATTGATAACTAATAAACTATTCAAACAAGTATTAAATTAATCATGTCCTTATATGTTATTTTGATTTTTTAAATAATCAAACATTTATAAGTTATTAGTTGATTTATCAAACACTTTTATACAATCAACTAATATAACCCGCTAGTCAAATCAACTAATGCAATAAGTTATCCTTAATTTAATACGCTATTAGCTATCAGCTATCCACTAATTGTCAAACATGAATATGACATTATCATCAAGAGTAGTATTAGTTATATCTATCATTCTTCTTCTGAGTTGTGATTAGGTTTTCTTTTATTCTCTTATATGGTCATATTTTATACTTTGTAGTTAGTTTATGCACTTTAGTGATTTTAGGTGGAACAATAGTTAACACAATTAGTGTAGTTCAGTTTTGTAGGCATTTTTTTCTCTCAATTCAATAAAATTAACTTCTGTTATTAGTTAAAAAATACAAATTATTTTAAGGATATACAATATTTTTAGTATTATGAGGCACTAGATCTCTTAAGCAATGTTATGGATGGAGTAAATTTAGTTAAAAAGTCACTCTTTAATAGGTCTCTACAATATTCGATCTAAATTAGTTAGCCAATAAATTAAATATTGATGGTTAAACAAAAAATCACATATTAACTATCAATATACAATATGAATTATTTGTTTATTTCTTAAAATAATTTTTAATTGATATTTACTTTTTTATCATATGTATAGTTAAATTAACATATTTAATTGTTTTATTATATTATTTTGATTACTTATTTTATAAAAATAATAATTGATATTTAATTATATATAAAGTTTCCAAAAATATCACACGTATAATTTTTTTTAGAAAATCATATTCAATATTTGTATTATTTAAGAGAAACTACTTGTAATCACACCAACATATTAAAAAACATTAATATTAATTATTTAATACACCTTATTCCATACATAAAATTAATCTGTGCATGCATAAATTAATTAAATTTATAGGGTAAACTACAACGGATGTCACTCAATTATGAGTAATGTTATATTTTGGTCACCCAATTATTAAAGGTTACATTTGGGTCACTCAATTGGGTAAGATTACATTTGGGTCACCCTTCATATTTAAAAAAAATATATTAATTTAGTCATTTTCTTCGAAATCAGTTGTATAGCATCGTTTACACTAGAGTACTTCATTTGAAATCATTAATTAATCTAATACACAAATTGATATATATTTTTTAAATATGAAAGGTAACCCAAATATAATCTTACTCATAACTTAGTGACCCAAGTGTAACTTTTAATAATTAGGTGACTTGAATGTAACCTTACCCATAATTGAGTAACACAAATGTAACTTTTAATAATTGGGTGACCCAAATATAACTTAACCCATAAATGAGTGACCTCTATTGTAGTTTACCCAAATTTATATTATTATTTTTTCTATTCACCGCAAATCGAGTGAGTAATCCTCCTTGGTTTTGTTGATCCATATAGGGGTAGACACTGGATACAATTTTTAAAATTACTTCATACCCAAGATGAGGAACGAACCCTCGGGCCTCGACCACTTGTTAAAGTAGGAAAGAATCTTAAAATTTATAATAGTTTTTAGAGTTAGCTATGAAGCATAAATTAGCTCTTGAGTCAATATAGATATTAGATCCAATGACATAGTTAGGGTCAAACATTGTGAGGAGCAAGAGTTTATCATATCTTTAAACTATGAGTTGGGAGGGACAAAAATCTTATTTGATTAATATTTAAACTAAAAAAACTAAAATTACTATTATACCGAAAATTTTAGAGGAGCAACAACTCTTATCATCCTGTTAATGACTTCTAGACTAATTAAATCGATCAATTTGTTGATAAATCTTTTAACTCTAAATACATCGTTTGACAAAAAATTTATAGCGAATCAATTACAAATACTAAAATGAATTGAGTCAATGTTCGAATCCAATTGGAGAACACATTGTTAATAAAGTTGGTGATACAATAAAAGATTTCGGTTGAAATGAAGTTTCAATTGATAATAAATGAATTTTTTTGGTTAAAAATAAAGAATATATATTATTTAACCTCATCGACCGAAATTACACTATAAATAAAAAAGAAAAACTTTAATATTAATAAGCATTAAACTCTAATAATAAAGTATATTAAAATTACATTTAATACATAAATATTCACCGTAAATAAATATTCATAATATATGTGGGTTTGTTTTATATGAATATAACATTTTATTAATATATATTACCAAAGATATTTTTATTTAAAACTCCTAATTTCTAACTATCCGTCGAGGGCAAGTAATAGGAGCAAGAAATTCAGTGCTGTCATTCTTTTCAGGCCAGATCCGAACATTTTCTACCGACTATAAATTAAGTATTAATATTTCACGTAAAGAAATACGTTTAAAAATTTTATATTATGAATAATTATCGGTAGAATAATAAATTACATATATAATCCTTATCAAATGCATATTTTTTTTGAATCGAAGGGGAACGCACCTAAATCACGTCTCATTAAAAAACCTCCCTAAACCTAATGGAGGAAAAAGAGTACGCGATCTAGGGCGATTGAAACAAAACAAGCAAAACAAAGATCCGAAAAACACCTCATAACCTGCTACAAGAGCACACCTAAACACCACTCCTAATGATATCAAATAGAAATATAAACTACAAACACCTAAAAAACCCCACCCCATGCTTTTCAAGAAACAAAATAAACATGCGCTCACACAAAACGCTAACCCTCATCCCAATCCACATTCAATTTTCCCATAATACTTACTGGAGGATCAAGAAAACGATAATACGATAAAGGGAGCTCCTTGGCCAACTTAGCAAAGGCATCCGCTACCGTATTTGCTTCTCGGCGAACCCACGAGAAACGGACCACCCAATTTCTAGACAGAATCGATGCCAACGAGCCCCGGAGGGATGACGGAAGATGTGTCGGATCACCCATTGCAAGCACCTCATACACCTCCTTATTATCCGTTTCAATAATCACACGAGTATGCCCTAACGCCCAAGCCGTTATAAGCCCCTCATGTACCGCCCACACTTCTGCTTCAAAGCTAGAACAAATGCCAATCTTCTTAACGAAACCAAAACGCCACCCTCGAATGCTATCGCGACCAACACCCCCACAAAATGCGAAACCTGAGGTAGTATTTACCGCGCCATCCACATTTACCTTCACCCATCCCACAATCGGTTTCACCCATCGCATCATTGGCCGCGAGTGCACCATCATATCCTCCCTGCGTCGATCCAAACGAGCCACCTGAATTGTGTCATTGCACACGCGTACAGCAGCCTGCAGTAACCCCTCCGAACCCATCTTAGTCGGCTCAAATATAAAGCAGTTTCTCCGCTTCCAAGCCATCCAAACAATGGCACCAAACAAAATGTCCCAATTCACGGTATCCCTAGGGAAGTAGCATTGATCTGAAAGATTGATCAACATCCACTCTTTAATATTCAGCTCAAAAAACCGTTGAAGTCGATCCGGCCGAACCACCCGACACCACACACTTTTTACCTCAAAACAGTCCCGTAGGACATGCGAAACATCTTCCATTGCAGCTCCACAAATCACACAGCTATTATCGTGTGCAAGATGTCGTCACACCCGTTCAGCGTTCGTTAAAAGTCTTCCATGACAAGCTTGCCACAAGAAGAACCTAATTCGCGGCAGCCCCTTGTACCTTGCCAGCACAGCCCATATGCGATCACCATCATCAGCAGCACTCGCTGCACGCAAGATATACGTCGAACGCACCGAGAACCGGCGTGAGGTCTCTAGATCCCAGCCCGGCCTATCAGCCACCGCGAACGCACCTGGTGGTTGCACCGCAGCTACCCCTCACACAGCGCCATCCACCTGCATCATCAACCATGGTGAAAATAGGGGTGTTTCGCTGGGCTTGCACCATTCCATCAGTACGATAATGGCGTAAAGGGCCCAGGTTAGCCACCCAAGCGTCGTCCCAAAAGTCTATCCCTCGCCCATCACCAACATTCCATACCAAATGATGCCGCATGTCGTCCCAAACCAAACAAATTCCTTTCCAAAGAGACGAACCAGCTCTACATGGCAGCACTGTTGGCAAAATCTCGTGTACCTTATACTTCGATTTCAAGGCTTGAACCCACATACGGCTCAGATTATCAACCATAGAAAAAAGCCAATTTTAATAAGAATGCATCATTCTGGTGCTCGATCCGCTTAAAACCTAAGCCTCCTGCCTCACTCGGTAAACAAACCGTTTCCCAATTCACAGCATGCATCCCCCTTGAATCACTACTATGCCCCCAAACAAAATTTCTGATAATTCGTTCAATAGCTTCACACACATTTTTAGGCAACCTTACCGACTGTAGTGCATATATAGGAATGGCGGCAAGAACCGACTTCGCAAGGACAATGCGCCCCGCAAAAGAAAGAAGCTGAATCTTCCACCCTGCTAACTTATCCGACACCTTTTGAACTAAATAGTCATAAGTTGCTTTAGTAATTTTACCGTGAATAAGAGGCACCCCTAAGTACCGACCAAGATTAACCACACATTGAAAGCCAAACGCGCTGCCAATATCCTCTTTTAAAGCTATATGCACATTATGCGAAAAGAAAATATTGGTCTTTGCGATACTAACCTTGTGCCCAGAACAAACACAGAAATCATTAAGAATCCGGTTGATCACATCAAATTGTTGTATCGAAGCCTCTGCAAACAAAATCAAATCATCTGCAAAAAATAAGTGCGATATCATTGGGGCCCCCGACGGAAATAAAAAGGTTTCCATGCCCCTTGATCAAACTCATTATGAATAGCATGGGCAAGTCTTTCCATGCAGAGCACAAATATATACGGCGAAAGCGGATCACCTTGGCGAATTCCCCTAGATGGCGTAAAACTCGAAGATTTACCCCCATTCCAGAGAACCTGTGTGGACACAGAAGATATGCAGCTCATAATCAACTTACGAAGATGTAATGGAAGCCCAATCTCCCCCAAAGTATCATCAATAAAAGACCACTTCAGCCTATCGTAAGCCTTTTCCAAATCTATTTTGATAGCAAACCACCATTTCTTCCCCTTTTTACGCCGCATAGAATGGATGATCTCTTGGGCCACAATAACATTATCCGTAATAGACCTGCCTGGTACAAAGCTAGTATGGTTTTCAGATATCCATGGCGGCAGAAACGGCTTCAAACGATTCACAATAACTTTACTCAAAATCTTATAGACCACTGTGCACAGACTGATGGGCTGGAACTGGGATAGGGACTCAGGCGATTCCACCTTGGGTATAAGAACAAGCAACGTTCGGTTTAAATCTGGATCAACTTTCCCTTTAATAAACATATCTTGTACAGCCTTACATATAGTATCCCCCACAACCGACCAATTCTGTTGATAGAACATCGCATGAAAACCATCCACACCTGGCGTTTTCGATGGGGCCATTTGAAACAGAGCCTGGCGAATTTCATCTTTAGTTACTGCTTGCTCTAAAAAACCCCTTTCACCATGAGACAGAGAAGTAAACTTCCCACAGCAATTATACGTATAACCCTGCACTCCCTCCGACGTGAATAAAGTACCAAAGAACTCTGCACTCATACGCTTCAGCACCACCGGATCTGAAACCCAATCCCCTTCCTCATTCCGCAAGGACATAATCGAGTTTCGTCTCCTTCTTCTGTTAGCAATCGCATGATAATATTTGGTGTTTCGATCACCACTTTTAATCCATTCACACCTCGCCTTCTGCCGCCAGAAACTCTCCTCTAGCATGATAATTTCTTCTAACTCTTTCTTAAGGGTTCTCTCAAGCTCACACAAAAAAGTTGAGTGCCGACGATCCAAAGCAGTCTCAATACCACGAATTCTAGCCAGCAACCGCCTTTTTTTCCTTCCCATCTCACGGAAAAAATTCTTACTCCAATCCGCCAACCCTCGTTGTAAATTCATTATATTATCGCCATAATTTACCGAGTTATCCCAAACTGACGCAACCACTGATTCAAAACCCTCGTCATGCTGCCAAGCAAAAATAAACTTAAACGGCTTATCATCCTCACGTGTCAACACTGAATCTGTCCGTAAAAGAATAGGACGGTGATCAGAACCTATCCGATCAAGATGTTGCACTAAAGTCCCTGGAAACACAGACGACCATTTCGTATTCATAAGAAAACGATCTAACCGCTGAAATAAATTCCCCCAAGCCCAGGTATACCGGGGGCCCTTAAACTCCACATCCATAAGAGCCTCATCAAAAATGAAATTCCGAAAGTCACGGCTAATGTAATTTCTCCCCACAACACCTCCACGACGATCCTCCATATGTAGAATAGCGTTAAAATCACCCCCTAAATTCCAAGGATGCTCATCGCCCGAATTAAGATCACGCAATTCCGGCCAAAGATATCGTCTATACTGAATTTGAGGACTAGCATAGACAATAGTCCAGAAGATGGGACAAGGAAGCATCTCTCCTTCAATCTTCACATGAACAAATTGATTTGAAACCGATAAAACATTAACCACCCAATTCCCATTCCAAGCAAGCCAGATACCTCCACTAAACCCCTGAGCTTCAATCCAAAAAGAAAACCGAAAACCCAAATTACTAATGATACGATCAGCCCTTTCCCCACTTACTCTAGTTTCCAGCAACGCCACAAAATCAGGCCTACACTCATTAACAAGCCTCCGAAAGCTATCCTTAAAAACGGAGCCCGCTGCCCTTTGTACATTCCAAACAGAGACACTAATCATTAAAACAAAATAAAGATGTAGGTAGTGGATACCAACCTAATCCACAACCATGGTGGCTGTCGATGCCCCCTCACCGCTAGCGTCCGTCACCCCGTCACACGACATGTTAACAATTTCATCCGCACCCTTCGTTCCTTGTCCGCGATCATCAACGCCCTCCTGCCCACCGTTCAAAGTATCCGGCGGTCTAGAATGTAGAGGGTTTTGCTGCAACGCGTCCAACTTGCTTGTTTCTGCTTGAACCCATGTAGAAAGAAGCGGTTTCGCCTGCGGTTGATCAACTTTCTTCTTTCCCCGTAAGAGAGGCTTAGCCACCCCACGACTGGACTTTTGAACACCTTGAAACTTCACCTTTGCGCCATTCTTGTTCGCCATGTGAACTTTACGACCATCATTACCTATAACAACCACCTTATGCGTCGAACCTGTTTCCGTCACCTCGCGTTTGCTCACACACGGGACATTCCCGGGGACAGTCGGTTGCACACTCATGGGGGGAACCACAACCACTTTCTAAGTACTCTGCTTACTTGATGAACTCCTTCGTTCCACTTGCTTCTTCAGTTTTTCTATAGTTTCGGCTTGTTTACCCTTAATCATCCTAGCCATGTCCCCGGAATCCTCAGCACAAGGAATATCCTCAACCCCCGTATCCTCTCTATCCAGATTATCATCATCCAAGTTCCGCAACAATTGAAAACGTGAGCTGCTCTTCCCCGCATCCTCATGTTTTCCCCCACCTCCATTACCTCCACTGGCTCGTGGTCGCCGTTTCTTATTTTCCACTACCATCCATGGTCCATACAATTCAGCCCGATCACTTCTGCGAGCCCTCTCAACCTCAGACTCAGGGGGTTTCTCCGCATTCTCTGTTACCTTAGTAGCACAAGATTCCATCGTATGCCCATATACCCCACAATGGAAACAAATTTGACTAAGCCCCTCATATTCAAGACGTTGCACAAAATTATCGATTCCAATGCACGAAAGAAGTGGCTTAGTAAGATCCACCATAACTGCCAGGCGTGCAAACTTACCTCTCTCACCGGCCATAATATTATAATCCACCTTCACCACCCTCCCAATGATATCAGCAATCCGCCGAAATAAGCTCTTTGTATAATACCGTATGGGTAACCCCAGAAGTCTTACCCAAACAACCACATGCGATGGGTGAGCCTTATCAGTCGAAAAACTCCTACTCCAAGGTTGAACGGTGAGATAACTGCCAAAGATTGTCCATGTTCCCGCGATTAAAACCTCAACATAGTCTTCTTCCTTTTCAAATTTCACCAAAAAATATTCGTTGTCAAGGTCAACCAACTGAATTCGCCCACCTAATTTCCATAAAAAATGCAACCGATTCCACAAAACTCTATAACTTATTACCCTCCCAAGAAGCCGGATTATCAGTGCCCGCCCCATACTTCGATCGATAGACTCATGGACACGATCAGAGAAACGGATAACTGGATATGGTCCATCTTCTTTAACTATAACATCCTCATCGAGGACAATGACATCAGCCACCGTAGCTTCCTGTGCCGACCGAGACTTTTCTTTCCCCTCCCCATTAAGCACCGTCGCATAGGATGGTTTATCATCTTTTTTTTTCCAATTCGTGAACATCCTGCATAGCATCATCCAGAACCCCACGCAGCGTCCCTTGTCCCACAACATCCAACCGTGTAGCATCATCCAGCATGTGGCCTTCAACAGATTCAGCCCCACGCACGTCCCCTACCCCAATCTCACCATCGCCGCTGGGCTCCTCCAGAATCCCCTCTTTCAACCGCTTACCTTCCCTTTGTACTTCCATGGCCACCGGCGATCCCGGTCGTTCCAGCACCCCCTCCGTCGAGATGGTCGAAACCATCAGATTTCCCACGCCTCCAATACCCTCTCTCCTAACGGGACTGTTCCCGTAACATCCATCATCTGGTGGCCGTCCGCCTGAGTCCGCAAACACCAGAGAATCCGACGAAACCCTAATCGGAATATTATGGTTCAGATTTTCGGTGGCCTTTTGAAAGCCCGGAGCCCTCATGACGAAACCCTAATCGATTTTTGTCGGTAATTTTAATTTCTGTTAATTTGAATATCTATCGAATTATCAAATGCATATTTGGTTTTTAGACTTGTGGATTTTAATTATTTCATTTAAATTTATATAAAAAATAAAAATATTATCATGATAATATTTTAAAGACAAAATAATTTACCAACAACCAGTTAGTCTAAGAGAACATGTGATGATTTCTTAAGCAAGGTAGAAGCTTGAATCCTAGCGTTGTGAATATAAAAAATTAAGTTGAAAGGGATGTCCTCATAATAGACATATGTAAAATTCGATTCGGATTAATCGGCTAATGAGTCAGATATCGTGGTTAATTAAAAAATAGTTTGACTAAACTTATAGTGTACTGGTAATGAATATCATTTTAGTTCCGGTTGATTTTAAGTTATGGATTTGAATTTTGATCATTAACAACTTTTTTTGTCTCTTATTTAGAAAAATGTTTTAATATTTTTCTAACCGGTTGATGTTGAATTTATTCGTGCCATTTATTTGATCATGTGCTTTATATCTAAATTAAAAAAAAACATCACACATACTGATTAACTTTGAGGAATTAGAAAAATAACGTAACTAAAAATAAGTGATAGGTGTAATAACAAGATATATTATTATTTTTAAATAGAGTTTAAATTTTAAAAATAATATTGTTAAAATAAATCACTAATCTCCCGTATAAACCACAAAACGTACTGCACCCAAAAAATAACTTAACAAATAAGACAAACGACAGTTCAACTTTCGGAGAAAAGTTTTGTCGGTTTCGACCTGATTAATTTGTTTCCTCGAAACTTGATGCAAGGACTAACTGATTTTTTTGTTTGAATGAAACTGATATATATTTTTTATCACATGGACTAACTAATATTATAATGTCAACAAAGTTTAATATTCACATGTTCTTAAGTTTTAAATATTTAAAGTGAAAAAAATTATAATTAGTTATTAAAGAAAATATATTCCTATGAATTAATATTGGTATAATAATAATTTTAGTCCTTAAAACATATGTATTTTATTCATTTCATCCTAATTTAAAATAATTCAATAATTTTAACCCTTTTCATATTCAAAAATTCAACGAGTGAAGTGATTATATTTATATCTAATAACATATACCATTAAGGTCATAATGAAGAATATAAATCCTCTAGCTCATTTTGGTGCCTCTATCTATGTCCCAACACTAAAAAAGTAAATTTAGAGTTTAGAGTTAGGGTTATAGTTTAAGATATATGGTTTAATGTTTAGGTTTTAGGATTTGTGATTTAGAATTTAGAAATTATGGTTATAATGTAGGGTTTAGTTTTTAAGGTTGTGTCATAAATAGGGGCACTAAAAAGTGATAGAGGATTTTTGTTCCATAATGAGTATGGTTCATTAGTTTGTCAGTTGTCTAATAGTGAAGTGAGTGTGTCTATTGAGCTATCATATCTGCCGATTATCGAGCTGGTGGACAATAGCATGAAGTGTGACAAGTGACCAAATGACATGTCAATAGGGTGTGGTGTTAAAAAATTTGAATACGAAGAGTTAAATTTATTAAATTATTTTTAAATATAATCAAATTAATAGAATATATAATTTTTAGAACTAAAATTTTTATTATACCAAAAAAAATTAATTTAATTTACAAAGTAACATATATACCCATAATTTTAATTAAATGGGTACATTTTATTTTTAAAATAATTTATTTATTACTGAACATATACTTAAATCACATGTGATATGTAATTTACCAAAATATAAAACCATTCTTTGAATCCTCTAATAACTTTGTTGGCGAGGGAGCATTGACCCACCACGCAAAGTCTAAACGATATTGAGGGAACCCGAAAACCCTTACGAAATGGGTTTTTCATCTTCTTCCAATTATTCTTTCGAGTATTTAGATTTTTTTAATTATGACTGTTGAGATGGGATGATAAACGGAAAAAGAATTTTTGGGATCAAATTATTATAATTTTTAAATATAAAAGATTAAATATATTAATTTATTTAGAACTAGAAATAAATTGATAAAATGTATAAATTTTAATACTAAAACTATTATTATATCATACCACATTATTGTTTTTGTTTAAATTTTCACAGCTAATGTTTAAAATGAAATGAAAACATAAAGTTAATGACTAAAATGTCAAAGTTAAATGTTAGATGACAATAACAAAAATATAATAATAATTGGATGATTAAATAAATTGTTCACGCTATATTTTCTAAACGGCGGGCGTTTGGTGGGCGAGTTTGTGACTTGATGCTGGTTATAACAGACTAACAGTACTATAATATTATAATGCTTGGTCAATGGATTAGCAGTTTTCTTCCACTTCTAGAATATGATATTTTTTAAGATAAAAAATATATTCTTTTGACCAAAAAATCATTTTCTTGAAAAGGAAAATATTTTCTGCATGGGTCATAAGCGTCTCATTTTTAACGTTTAGCTATAAAAATTTACGACTTTAATATTTGAGGTTAAATTTTAAAGTTTGAGAGTGCATGATTTAAATTTTAGAATGTAAAGTTTAAAATTTAAAGGATGTTTGATTCATAGAAAAGATCATTACTATATGTAATTTTTTTTTAAAAAAATTATTCTCATGTTTAGTTTGTATCCATTCTACCATGCCAGAAAATAATATTACCAACAGTAGCGCTTTTTTTACAAAATTTTAGAAATGTGATTCTCATCCAATCTTTAAGTATTTGTGATTCTTGTCATTTTGGACCGAAATACTCTTAAAAAAATATTCTATGAGGTTTTTTAAAGATTAGATTTTAATGTTTGAGATTAAATTTTAAAGTTTAAGAATAAATTATATGGTTTAAAGTTTAGAATTTAATGTCTTAAAAGGACACGTGCAACTCTTTCTGAAAAGTTTCCTTCCATAAATTTTAGAAACGAAAGGTCATAAAAATGACATATTAAAGTACAAAGTGGTTAAATTTAGGAGAAACATAAAGTAAACAATTCAAAATTTTTACAACAAACAATTGAAATGAAATCTAATTTCAAACTCGAGGAGCTGACAAAAGAGATGTAGATGCACATGCAGAAGAAGTCGATGATGAAGTAAACTGTGAGGACTCGGTGCTACCACTATAAGTACTGTGGCTTGAAAATTGGTTTAATGGGGGAACATTTAATGGAGGAGCGTAATACGTCGGCACCGGCATCTTCGACGGGAGAATCGGCAATGGAGCTTCAAAATTAAGTGCATGAATTGCTTGCTGTATTGTCGGCCTCGAATTCTCATCCGGGTGCGCCCACCATAGCCCCACGATCAACAATTGCTCGATTTCTTGCTCTGCAAACTCCCCTTTAAGCCTTGGGTCGCAAGCTTCGAGCAATTGGGCTCTTCCATAAAGATCCCAAATTCACTTTACCCTCACCGGCTTTCGGATCGATTGGTTTTCGTCCACAAGCGAGCTCCAACGCGACGACGCCATAGCTATAAACATCTGATTGTTTGCTAGCTTTTCCCGCCATATGACATTCTGGGGCAAGGTACCCCATTGTGCCAGCCAACACGGTCGTTTGCGACCCTTTCGAATGGTCCACGAGCCTCGCAAGACCGAAATCCCCGAGCTTGGCATTGAAATCAGAGTCCAACAAGACGTTGCTTGATTTGATATCTCTATGCACCACACATTGTTGCCACCCTTCGTGTAAGTAAAGCAGTCCCGAGGCTAGTCCTTGAGCGATTCTGAACCTTAAGTCCCATGGCAATAAGTTGTTTTGGTTGAAAAGGTGAGAATCTAAGCTACCATTGGGCATGAATTCGTAAACGAGGAGGAGCTCTTTGTTTTCGTGGCACCAGCCGATGAGTTGGACTAGATTTCGATGCCTTAATCGGCTTATGATCTTTACTTCGGATGCGTATTCCTTTATACCCTGTTTTGATCCACTTGAGACTCTTTTGATAGCAACATAGGAGTTTGAGTCCTTTAAAAATCCTTTATAAACACCCCCAAATCCTCCTTGGCCTAGTTTCCCGACGTCCCGGAAATCATCGGTCGCATGAACCAGTTCCTTGTACTTAAACTTCCTCGGTCCGGTCCCTCTCTCGAATTCATCCTCTATTGCCTCATCAATGGCATCACCATTGTCTTTATCTTTCAAAAACCTCTTCCTACAAAGAACAGAAAGCCAAACTAAAACCATCCCAACAACAGAAGCACCAGCTATCCCAAGCCCAACAGCTAGACCTGCCCTGCTTTTCCTTCTTTTGCGGTTACTTTCCGGTCCCGGTGGTGCATCCGTCGTATTACTAATGATCTCTAAGCTCGAACGGAAATCCCAAGAAGAAATTTTATGCAAGGCGGATGCATTTCCCGTGGCCGCTGAGAATCCGAAAGTTACCTTTTCGGGCAAGTAAAGCCTTAAATCGATGATAGCACTAAGGTGTTGCATGATTGTAGTATTATTTCTGAATCCAGTGAAGGAAACGCTTAAATTATGCGTTCTCGAATCATAACTAATCCATGCTTCATTTGTTCTCCCTCCACTGATATCACACCACCATGTTACATTAGCCACCGATCTCATGGAATCGACATCGATACCTACATGCTCATGCTCCGGATCAAAATAATTCTGATAAATATCGAACTCCACCGCAACGAATCTATCGACCGTTGTGTTTAGCTGCATACCATCACTTGCAAGGCCGAGATTACCACCTTTCGTGACATTATCGGGGATTTTCGAACCTTCGGGCGCAAGAAAGAATGCGACTCCATCTCCGTAAGCAGATTTGTTTCGCGAATCGATGACGAAGGTAAAATGGGTATTGAAATCAGTGAGGTTCCTAGAGGCTTCATCCCATAGGAGCATCGGTTCGTGGTATGTAGCTCGACCAACACTCGCAGTCATCTGAAGATCTCTCTGGTTTGCTGTAAGCTGAATGACTTGGCTAGCTAGCAGGGTAAGCATTTTCGTAACTGATGGTGTTGTTGTCATCGGTAGAGAAACTGGTGAAGTTGAAGGATATCGCGTTCGAGAACGGATAAATCAGGGAAAATAAAACGGCGACGATCGAGAGGTTTACGGTTTTCGAGCTGCCGGTGGCCATTAGTTGCAGGAAATTGAAGTTGGTGAAGGAAATAAGGTATCCTTTTTCACCTAATATGGCAATCTGTTGAAGAACATGTCTCGAAATTGCTGTCTCTTTTATTCATTAAGACAAGTGGTCGTTTTCTTCAATGTTGAAAGGTCCATTACGGTGTGCTATCAGCATGATGAAACTGTTTTAGAAAAAAAAATACTAAAAAAAGGGTTTTCCAATTGCATGTTGGATGACCAAAGTAGAATGGTGATTGGGAAGGACCAATGGAAATAATATAAATAAAAATGTGTGGACCAGAAAAGGAAAGACAGCGATGGAAGAGAGTAAATCCATGTGCAAAAACAAGTGTAAATGATGAAACACAAAAGAACAAATCTTACAACTTTCCGAATTGGTAGGCTAAGCAAGAGAGTAAAATGTTACCTACAAAAACAAATGATTTCACAGCAGTATGGGAACTGGGGGCAGCAAGCTTTTAACTTAAATTTCTGCCCAATTGCATTAATGTATGGATTTCCGATCTTTCTACTGCACAAAGCTTTTTTTTTACCTAGAAAAAAAAGACTCTATAAGAAGGAAGAGACTCGTAAATTTAAAAACTATAATTTTAATATTGGACCAAATGTACATGCTCATTGCACAAAGTTCTTTTCTTTTCTTTTATTCTATTCGGAATTCATTTCCTACATTTTCATCACTTCAATATTAATTTTCATGTTTAACTTAAAATTATGAATATTAATTAGGAATTTACGATCGCTGGTTATCACAAAACGACGTATAATATCATTTATCAAACTGAAATTTGTATATTTTATCGTAATTATATACTATATATTTGTTCAATGTTTTAATTATATATTAATATCACATGTCTTCTTCTTTTTATACAATAGTTAAATTATTCAGACATCTCAATTATAGTAAATAAAATTCGATTTGATTTGAAAAATATATTTTTTTTTATTTTGAATTATTTGAGTCAATTCGAATTAGTAGGTGAATTTACCAGTTTAAATTTTACTAATTCGAAAAACTGAATTTTCTTGCTTTGCAATTTGGCTTTTGATTTTTTTCTTCAATTCTTCCTCCGTTTTAAGTTTTATTTTTTACCGAATTTGAACCGCATGCTTCTCTTTCACTTTAAAATACTTATGTAACTCCGATTTCTCTTTTGACAACAATTTCTCTCCTTTTCAATTTAGCCCTTTAAACTTGTATGTTTTTCTTTGTTTCTTTAATTTTTTGTTTGTTTTAAATATATTTTGACTAAATTTAAATCAAATGTTCTGTACTCATTGTAGAATACCTAGGTAACTTTCGCAGTTGAATTGCATCACAAATCCATGCATGTATGAGCAGGTTCACTGCTCAGAAATTGTTCCCTTCCTTTTTGTTATTTGTTGGAGTATTGTTATTTAGATGAAGTCAAGGCTTGAACTTATCCATCATGCTTTTTTAGATGAGAATCGGTGTTAAAATATTCATAACTTTTATTGAATTTACCCTATGACTATTGACTAATATTCTCTTAGTTGCCAACACGTAACACTGTAACTCTTTCAGCCTCCTGTCGCCAAATAGCTGCAAACAAGTTTCTGGATTAGACATTTAAATTTCGCTTGGGCCGAGGATAAATACGCCACATAAACATTTGAAATAATCATATTTACAATTTGAATTATTATCTCACATACATACGGGTGTGAATATTTTTTTGTTTTCACATGCATCTAAATTTTATGTTATAAAATTTTAGTTTAGGTTTATAGTTTATAGGGTTTAGTGTAGATGCTAAAAATTTAGTGTCTATGGTTAGAATTTAGGATTTAAGTTAAGGTTTAAGTTTTAGGGTAATATAGTTAAAGATTTAGGTTTTAGCCTATGAACTTTAAATTTTAACCCTAAACCCTAATATCAACAACCCCTAAATTTAAAATCACTACACTTAAACCCTTAAATCTTAAACCATAAATGGAGTCCCTCAACCCTAAAATTAAGGCGCTTGTATAAATAAAGTTTCCATAAGCGCTTATGCATAGAATAATTACACATTTATATTTGGGTTATATTTTTTGATTTATATCCAATACACATGTGGTGGAAATTACAAGCGCCTTAATTTTAAGGTTTAAGGACTTAATTTAGGGTATAGAGTTTAGGTGTAGGAGTTTAGAATTTAGTGGCAATGTTTAGAATTTAGGGGTTAGTGGTTATGATTTAGGGTTTAGGTGTAGAGGTTTAGAATTTAGTGGCAATGTTTAGAATTTAGGGGTTAGTGGTTATGATTTAGGGTTCAGGTGTAGGGGTTTAGAATTTAGTGGTAATGTTTAGAATTTAGGGTTTACTGATTATGATTTAGGGTTTAGATGTTAGAGTTTAGGGTTTAGTGCAATATGTTGAAGATTTAAGTTTTAATCTATAAACTCTAAATTCTAACCATAAACCTTAAATTCTATTTACAATCCCTAAATTCTAAACTACTAAACCTAAACTCATAAACCCTAAATTAAGTCATTAAGCCCCACCGCCGGTGTTTCAAATAATTATCATGTATTTTTATTAAAAATTTATATTCGATACACAACCGGTGGAAAAAAAAGTTTCAGCAAGCTCATTGGTTTTAGGGTTTAAGTTTTAGATGTTATGACCTTATAATTTAAGGATAATTGTTAGAATTTAAGGTTAGAATTTAGAGTCTGGAGTGTAGTGTGATATAATTAGGCATTTAAGTTTTAATATATAAACCCTAAATTATAACCACAACTCATCAATTTTAAACCACAAAACCTAAAACCCCTAACTTTTAAACCCTAAAATCTAACTCTAACCCCTAAAACTAAGGCACTTGTGGAAACTTTTTGTTTCCGCCGCCTATGTATTGAATAATTACCCTTTTATTAAACAAAATATAATATTTCCATTTCGAGATTCAAACTCATACAAGATAGGGCAATATGGGCGTCCTTAGATTCCTAACACTAACATCCTAAATATTAAACTCTAAACTCTAAATTCTAAGCCTTTAATTATGAACTTCATAACATAAACACTTAAACTCTAAACCTCGATCTAAATCTCTAAACCCTAAAATTGAAAGGGTAGTGTATCAAACTATTTTATTTAAATTATCCAAAAAAGTAGTATTTTCTTTATATTATTCGTTAAAGATTTATACTTTATTTATATCTCCATCATATTTACACACATCATAAAAATAAATCATGAAAAGAAGCAAAATGTTTCCGTTCGGAACTTGTGGCACCAAATCTTGAGTCTCTCTTTGTTTTCGGCCATTGCAATTTGTTAGATCAAAACAAATGGAGTTGACACATAAAAGTCTAAAACTAGACGAGATAATAAAAGCAACAAGTCGATCAATCATTCACTTGCCATGAATATAGCTCTCCCCCCTGTTTTCACCTCATGAATTATCATTTCTTGGTGGTAATTTTTCTTTACTTCTAAACCTCAGAAATTTACTTCTCCTTGTTATCCAATTTCCCTATACTAACCACGACTAAAGCAGAAGCTGTGAATTGTGATTAGTATTGGCAGATGTTATTTATTCCTTTCTTCTTTTCCATTCATTGTATTCGATAACACGTTATGGATTTAGCCGAGGAAATACCATCTGGAGATGGAGAAACCGTGGGATTGGCTCGACAGTCGTCTGCTACCGTTCTCCCCGCCTCGGACAATCTTCAGACACATTTTCATGGTATGGTGAGACAGAAAGCGTATTTTTTCGATGGTCTCGGCAATTATTTCAACAAGGACTGGGATCTAGCAGAAGGTGCAGGCAAGGAGTTTTGCTGGTACCATGTAGAACTTCCAAAAGTTAAACAAAAGTGTTCTCAATCCGCTCAATACCTTATAGATGTTCTTTGTCCACCTTTAAAGCTCCAACACATTCTCTCACTCGTTAGCAACGGGCCGTTTTGCGGAAATGTCGACGGAACGCTCGTCTTTCGGGTTAATTCACCTGGCCCTGCCTCCAGTAGTTTTACATTTAAAATAGCCGCAATGATCACTGAGAATTCTGTGATTACCGTGTCTCTGGGGCGTGTTCCAAGATTAGGCTTCTCACCGGTCGGTCGATCTCTTCTCTCGGAGATTCCTAGTGTCGAGAATTCGTCTAATCATAGAAGAGAGAAGGGAGGGAATGAGATTGTTATTAAAGAACATGTCCTGGAGTTCTTATTAACAAGGAATCACTCCGAGGAGGCTGATAATCCTGTTCCGAAATCTATCTCGAACCTTGTAGTTCACATCATCGACATGCACGTGGATCACCTCCAGGACGTTGTTACCGAACTCGAGATGGAGCTCGAAGCAGTGGAGCTTGAGTTGGATAGAGGTAAATTTCATGTAACAGAATTTGTTCAGCCAAATAAACACTTGCCTGATTCCTTGCATGTTAAATTGGTTCATGGCTCACTCTGCTATGGACCGAAACAATTTCGAGTCCATAGCACACTTTACTTGGCAATGAAGTTATCCATATGCTTATTCTCAGGTGGATTCGATATGAAGATGAAGATGCTAGACGATAGACGATTCCCCAAAATGCATCTAAATTTGCAACGTCTCCTGCAGGTAATTTATCTCTGTAGAGTCTAATTGGACATCTATTCCGAGTTTCGGTTTAACGACTGTCCAATTAAACCCTCTCTGCTCATATTTGTTTCTCCGAATTTCAGGTCATTGCCCACGGGGAGCAAGTATTTCCCCGAGTCAAGGAAAAATGTTCTTCCAAACCATGGTTTCTAAGTCAAGACATCGACTCCCTCGAAGGGCTGATCGGACGCTTGAGGAGGCTGAAAGAGAACGTCGGGTTTCTAGCGAACCGTGTTACCGCGATTCAGACCGGTCTGGATACATGGCAGTCGGAGCAAATTAACAAAAAACTCTACTATCTCTCTTTCCTTTCAATTGTATTCCTTCCTTTATCCGTCATCACCGGAGGTAATACCTCAATTTTTATCTACATTTCTCCCTTACCATATCGAATTCGAGATACACATTGAACTCTTTGCATTCCATCGAATATTTTCAGTGTTCGGAATGAATGTGGGTGGAGTTCCATGGACCATGCAAAACGAGCCCGAAATAAAAGATGGTTTCATCAATGTCATGGTTCTTTGTGTGGTAATGTTGCTCCTGGTGTTGCTATGCTTCCTTTTTCCCCCTCTCTATACGAAAGCGATGGCCTGGTATAAGAAGCAGGCTCTCGTACGAAGTTTGTCTCATAACCGGAGATCGTCTATGCGGAGAACCGCCGGAATCCATGAAAGAGATTGTTGCCTCAGGATTTGACGAGAAGAAGTCATATGAACCATGTCTTATGCAAAGTGTATCATTGTGTAAATGCATATAGTTTCTTCATTTGCTAGTTGTTATCTAAGCTTAGAGGCCGGTTCTGTTGTATGCCTATGCCTCTTTTGAAGATTTAATTGTAAATATGATTCTGGTTTAAAATTAAAGTGCACAGAAATATTTGTTTAATGCTTAGTGCAATTTAATTTCGATGGTAATTGATTGTGAATTAACATTTCGGTTGTTTTCTATATTTATTATTTAGAATATCTTAATATTATGTACGTTTATAAAAAGAAAGAAAAACCATTCAAGTATAGGTTAATATTTGAATATGCATTATCTAATTGCCGTACAATTCTGATTACGTAGTCAAAGAACTACAAAAGAAGATTAACTACAAAAGAGGTGATGTAGTTATTTGACGAGGTAATTAGAATTGCGTACTAAAATAATGATTGTTTGTTTCGTTCACTACTCTTACATCACTTTTTGCGTCTCGTCGAATAGAGACAGTAAAATTTTATAACGGTTGTTGGGTTTCTATGGTCTCAAAAGAATATTTTGATGTTCTTTGCACCTTTGAATTTTATGTATTTTTTGTTATATCTGTATGAATTTTTTGATGAACATAATCACTATATCTCTTGTATTTGCTGAACTTTTCATTGTTTGTAATAAAACTCAATTATCCATGTTTCAAAAAATTGATAGTGTTTGAACTTATCAAGTGGTCTTGTGGGAAAAAATATTGTTATTCCTAGGTGATTCGGGCTCGAGTAGCTTATCTGCATGGTGTGTGCATTTTATTAAAAAGCTAGGATTAATGAACTGATACAATCTTATAATCACACCCAAAAATAAAAAAAAATGATCACAACCCATCTTTAGTGATTACAAACGTCTATCAATATTCTCGAGAGTACAAAACCAAAACAAACCAACAAAATAAAATAATATATGTTACACATAAAAGACAACATCAAATCCAACATTAAAAATAATTTTTTTAAAAGCATACAAGAATAGACAAATGTTTTAATACAAGAAAAGACAAAATATCTACTATTTTAACCTGAAATAAAATAATATAAAGTCTAACAAAATATCAACCTAAATAAACTCGATTAGAATTTTTTTATATTTTAATTTAATTATCGATTCAAATTTTAAATCATAAACTCTTAATATAAAATAATATTTTTTAAAAAGTCTAAGGTGCGTAAAGTCATTAAAGTTTTAAAAATTAAAATTAATTAAACACTTAAATATTTTTTCACCCAATTGAACATTCAGTCAATAAATTTGATCAATTAAGTCATTTAAACAAATTTAACCATCAATTTTTAACGATTTTTTCTTGTGATATTATTATCACGTGACACACTATAGTTATGTCATGTGACTTTTACAGATTTTATAATAAATTATTTTTTATAATTTTTGTAAGTGTTTTTAAATTTTTTTAATAATTTTTAAATAAATAATTTTTTTTAGAAATGTCAAGTGACAACAATGTAACATGACATGTTGTATCAATTGATTCAAAATTTAACGGTTAACGTTAGTCAACAAAGTGAATTGATAAAATTTTAGAATATAAAGGATGAATTGAGTGCAAAAAGAATATAAGGATTAAATCGACCCTTTTAAAAAATTTAAAAGGCTTATGATACTAGGCCTAATAAAAATATGAGTTATATTTTGATACACAAACTGTATAAATCATTCTATAAAATTTAAATCTCAAACCCTAACACTATAAAACTTAAACTTTAAACCCTAAATTTTAAATTTTAACCATAAACCTTAAATTTTATACCATATACACTAAACCTATAAACCCTAAACTTTGTAATTGAAATACTTGTATATCAAAATATTTTTATAAAAATATATGTTTTAGAAACCGAGCTCCCAAGGGCCAAGGCGAAGCGACCATTTTGTTAATTTTGCAATTACTACTATCATTAAACCCTAAAAATTTCCCCAAATTACTTTTTATTCTTATAAAATAATAAAACCCTAAAAGACGCTCCAATCGTCGACAGCTCTCTGTGCCTCTCTTTCTCTAAACCCTCATAACCCTAAAACTCTCCCAAGCTCCATTCTGTTGTTGAGGCTCACCCTTTCTTAAATAAGCAGCTTAAGAAATTGAACGGTAATTCTTCTTGCCTTTCAATCTGTTTGTATATATTTGTTACCATTTTGCATCAAGTTTTAGAGTATTGAAGTTTCATGCTTCAATCGTTATAATGTAATCCGATTACAGCATTGTCACTTATAAAGTTTACATCTTTGATTACTTTTTGTGTTTTGATTCGTTTTTTGTTAAGAAAGTTGATTTTGATGCATAGTTATTATTGCAGAAGGTTTTTAGATATTGGATTGTTAATGGGTAGCAAGAAAAGAAGTACTAAATCTGAGGTAGAAGCTCTTGAGGGTCAAACTGATTTAGCTATGGATAATACGGTTTCGGTGCCTTCCGGTAAGAAAATTAAGATGGATAACAAAAAAGATGCAGAGGTGGGAGATGGGGTTGCTTCGTCTTCTGCTGCTGCTGGTTCCGTTAAACCAATGGAGAGGAAAAAGAAGAGGAAACAAATGGACAAAGAGAGACGGCATTCGGTTTTAGAAAATGAGGAGCCTCAGCCAAAACAAATGATTGTTCAATCTAAAGGAAATGATGCACCCGATCCTGTGGCCTCTTCATCTAGTAGTAGTTTGCCCGAGTTCCATATCAGTATTTTTAAGGACTTGGCCTCAGCAGATTCTTCGGTGAGAGAAGCAGCAGTGGAAACAATGGTGTCAGAGTTGCAGGAGGTTCAGAAGGCATTTGATAGGCTTGAGAATAAGGAATTGGTTGAGGGTGTTTTGAAACTGGAAGCTCAAAAGGATGATGGCTTGGATAACTGTGCATCATCTTTGAGATATGCTGTGCGGAGGTTGATACGCGGTGTTTCTTCGTCAAGAGAGGTTTGATATGCTATCTTTATTATTTGTCTCACATGAATTCATGTAGCTACTTGATGTTTTAAACTTTGTATTTTGCATTTCATTGTGGAAGTCATAGCTTCCCTATTTCTTCAATTTGCATATCGATGCTTTGCTTTACCCTTGTGTGAAAAATACAGCAGTCTTACCTAGAACACTTGGAACGATCAACTTAAGTATGCTTTCCATGTGTTGCCTAAGTTATCTTTTGAATCTAGTCTGACATCTGGCACCTGAAGTGTACTTGTGATCTTCAAAATATACTTGACCAACCATAAACAACTTAAATTGGCTTCTGGCTGATATATGTTTTTCAACTTGTTTTGCAGTGTGTTAGACAGGGTTTTGCATTGGGTTTGACTGCTTTGGTGGCCACAATTCCTAGCATCAAAGTGGACTCCTTGTTGAAACTTATAGTTAATTTATTGGAGGTCTCGTCATCAATGAAGGGTCAGGTAGGCTTGCTTTCCTCAACTCATTTCAGGTTGTCATCTACTCTAACATTCAATAACTAGCTTCTATTCTGTAGGAAGTAAGGGATTGCCTTCTGGGTCGCTTATTTGCATATGGTGCTATTGCCCGATCCGACAGACTCACTAAAGAGTGGTTTTCTGATAAAGATACTTGCATCATCAAGGAATTTATGAGTGCTCTTATTTCCCTTGCTTTCAAAAAACGATATTTGCAGGAGCCTTCAGTTTCCATCATTTTAGAAATTGTTGAAAAGGTATTTTCTGATTGACATGATTTTTTCTTCACGACGTTCCTACTTTTTTCTGCCAGGATGTGGGGGATCTGTAACAATTCTGAACCTATGCTAACTTAATATTTGTCTAGTTAGATGTAAGCAATTTTTTTAAATTTTTAAGTCAATATTATATTAATAATATTTGGTGGTTGCAACTTGCAATGCTTCTAAGCAGCAGCGGAGCCCCTCTTTGATTAGGAGAGGCTGTTGCCCCTCCCAATTTTTTGGTATAATAGCATTTTAGGTCCTTTTTAGTTTAATATTAGTCAAATAAGGTCTCTGCCCCTCCCAATTTTTAGATTTGAGTACTTAATTGATCCTTAGCCCCTCCCAATGTTTAATCCTAGCTCCGTCCTTGCTTCTAAGTGCATCATTATAAAGAATCTCTTTTACTCCCTTGCTTTCGTTTTTTTGTGCTTTACTAGTTCATTTATTTGATCTTTATAACCTCCAATAACTGTATACATACGTTGATTAGCAATCATCATGCTGGCAGTTCCATGTATTCTCATTTGTATGTATGTATATCTTGTCAAGGTTCATGTCAGTATTGAAACTGTTCTTATTGCAATTTATGAATGTGTTTAATGTGTTAAGTAGATGTTTCAGTTTTATGTAACACTTCTACATGTTGCAGCTGCCCGCTGAAGCATTGTTTGATCATATTCTTGAAGCTCCTGGAGTTCCTCAGTGGTTTGAAGAAGCTGTTGATGTTGGAAATCCTGATGCTTTGTTGTTAGCTTTAAAAATTCATGAAAAAACATCCATTGACAGCAAATTCAGCAAACTTTTGCCAAATCCATTCAGCCCAAGCAAACTTTTCTCTGCAGACTATTTATCCTCAATTAGTAACTGCTTGAAGGTAATTTTGACGCATCTATACACTGATATTAATAAAATAAGGTTTAAATATGTTCTAAAGTTTTGTTTTGGACATAATATGGCAGGAATCCACATTTTGCCAACCCCGGGTCCATAGTTTGTGGTCTGTTCTGGTAAATATACTCTTACCTGATACTGTTCTGCAGACCGAAGATGCAGCATCTGCTTCTAATTCCTTCAAAAAGCACAAAAAGGGTCGCAAGTCTAGCTCTTCTGAAGAAGAAATTGCAAATAATGTCCAATCTTTCTGTGATGTTGTTATTGAAAGATCCCTCCTCCTGTCATCACATGATCGTAAACACTTAGCATTCGATATTCTGCTTCTTCTCCTGCCTAGATTACCATCTTCTTTTATACCGATTGCTTTGTCCTCCAAAGTTGTTCAGTGCTTGATGGATATACTTTCCACAAAAGATTCCTGGCTGTATAAAGTTGCACAGCATTTTCTTAAAGAATTATTTGACTGGGTTAGGAATGATGATGTCAGACGAGTGGCTGTTATTCTTGCCTTCCAGAAGCACAGCAGTGGAAAATTTGATTGCATTACGAAGACAAAAACAGTTAAAGATTTGATGGAAGAGTTCAAAACAGAGACTGGTTGCATGCTGTTTGTTCAGAACTTGATTAACTTGTTTTTGGATGAAGGTCATGCTTCTGAGGAACCTTCAGATCAGAGTCAAACAACTGATGAGAATTCTGAGATAGGCTCGATTGAGGACAAGGATTCTGTTGGAATTGTGGGGAATGCTGATTTTTTGAAAGGCTGGGTCATAGAATCACTTCCCAGTGTTCTGAAACATTTAAAGTTGGACCCTGAAGCAAGATTCCGAGTGCAAAGGGAAATATTGAAGTTTCTATCTGTTCAAGGTCTATTCTCTGCATCTCTTGGTAATGAAGTTACTTCATTTGAATTACAGGAGAAATTTAGATGGCCGAAAGCAACCACCTCGACTGCTCTTTGCAAAATGTGCATAGAACAACTCCAATCACTTCTGGCAAGTGCTCAAAAGGTTGAAGAGCCACGATCTCTGGCTAATGCACTTGAGCCAAATGACCTTGGTTCCTACTTCATGCGGTTCTTTAGCACCTTACGCAACATTC
Organism: Hibiscus tridactylites; assembly: GCA_958450335.1. Taxonomy (NCBI): domain Eukaryota; kingdom Viridiplantae; phylum Streptophyta; class Magnoliopsida; order Malvales; family Malvaceae; genus Hibiscus; species Hibiscus tridactylites. Next base: position 84,335,787 of record OY288278.1, on the reverse strand, counting down.
CTTCAGTTTCTTTATTTCGAACTTTGAGTGATGAAGACAAACAGTCCGTCACAAAATTGCTAGAAATGGAGAGTAAACTTTATAAAGAGGTAAGCTTGATCTCATCCTTTACTGTTAAAAATAAATGCTATTGGCATGTTCCCAATTTTGAGATTATTTTCTTTAATAAATCCAAGTTCTCAAACAATTTGTATTATACCTTTCTTGTGGTGTCTTGCTATGGTTAGGGTAAGTGGTCTTACTCCCTTGTAATTATTTTTTAGCACTTGGGTTCGTGGTTTATTGATGTGGAGGCCAATGGCTTTATCCTTGGTGAATAACAATAAGAATGAATTCTTTAACTTTTGATCTTGTGTTTATGAATTTGTTTGCTACTTACTCTTGCAACTATATCCAGTTTCTAAATGCTTAATTAATGGCAGGAAAGGAACTGCAGGCTCGGCAATGATGCAAATAAATTGCATGCATTGAGGTACTTGCTCATCCTATTGCTACTCCAGGTGCTCCTCCGACCTGGGGAATTCTGCGATGCAGCTTCTGAGCTTATAATATGTTGTAAGAAAGCTTTTGCAGCTCCTGATGATCCTGACTCGTCTGGAGAAGACGAGTCGAATGGTGATGCAGCACCAGAATTGATGGATGTTCTTGTTGATACTTTACTTTCCTTGCTGCCACAGTCATCAACACCTATGCGTTCTGCTATTGAGCAGGTGCGCAACAAGTCATTTTTATGTGATGTCAAAGATCATCCATGTACCTTTATTTGGTTTTGCAATACCTTAATTATTTATTTTACCCTTTAATGTTTGTTGCCGTCGCTTATTGATTCTATTCATGATTTCTTTCTTCATTTTATTAGAGCAACTTGGAGTTCTTTTCCATTTTTCTTTCTGTCTTAACACAAATCATTTATATTTTACTTGGCATGTATTTATATAGGTTTTCAGATATTTCTGTGGTGATGTTACTGATGACGGACTGCTGAGGATGTTGCGGATAATTAAGAAAGAACTAAAACCTGCTAGACATCAGGAAGCAGGCAGTGAAGATGATGACGATGATGATGACCTTCTTGGTATTGAAGAAGATGAAGATATAGATGAAGCTGAGACCGTTGAAACAGCTGACAGTGACGAACAATCGGAAGACTCTGAGGCAGTAGTTGGTGGTGAGAGGGATGATAAAGATCCTCCTGAAGATTCTGATGAGTCTGATGGAGGAATGGATGATGATGCTATGTTCCGCATGGACACTTATCTTGCTCAGATCTTTAAAGAGAAAAAAAATCAGGCGGGTGGTGAAACTGCTCAGTCCCAGCTTGTCCTGTTCAAACTCCGAGTTCTTTCACTTCTGGAAATTTACTTGCATGAAAATCGAGGCAAGTGTTACCACTTGCCACCTATGATGACCATTTGCTTCCAAGTTCATTATGTGTCATTTCCCATCGGTTTTGTCTATTTGTTGTTATTGTGTGAGCTTAGAAATGTTAATTTTTATGGTCTGAACTTCATTCAAGAAGTGTTTCTATCTTACCTTAAAACTTACGTAAAGATTCTAAGAAGTGTGTATTTATGATCTTTCCAATTCAGGTAAGCCCCAGGTCCTGACTGTATACTCAAACTTGGCTCAGGCATTTGTTAATCCACATACTACAGAAGGTAGTGAACAACTCGGACAGCGTGTATGGGGAATTATCCAAAGAAAGGTATTCAAAGAAAAGAAGTTGCCGAAGGATGAATCTGTGCCGCTGTCTACGCTTGAATCTTTATTGGAGAAAAACTTGAAGTTGGCATCAAAAGCATTCAAGAGAAAGAAATCCGCAAGCACCCTATCCAAGAAGAAGCTGACAGCCTCATTGAACAGATACAAAATGGTGGTTTCACTTGCTCAGAATTCAGCATACTGGCTATTGAAGATCATTGAAGCAAGAAATTTCTCTGATGCTGAGTTGCAGGGAGTTTTTGGTCTCTTACAAACTATTCTGGAGGGGTATTTTGACAGTAAAAAATCCCAAATAAAATCTGGATTCTTGAAAGAAATATTTAAAAGAAATCCTAGGATTGGTCATCAACTCTTCGGCTTCCTGCTAGAAAACTGTGGCAATGCAAAATCAGACTTTCGGCGGGTTGAGGCTCTTGATTTGGTGGTTGAAGTATTGAAGTCACAGGTTCCCGTGAATTCTAATGAAGGCAACCTGGAGGCATCAAAGAAATTTTTGAAAAGCCATCTGCAGAGTCTCGGTCGACTTATAGAGACCTTAGTGAAAAAGATGCCCGAAAAGAAGTCCAGAAAGACTGAAGTGCATAAATGTTGTGATAAGATCTTCCAGATGATAACATTACTAGACTTAACCAAGACTTTCCTGAAATGTTTGGGACCCGACACCTGTTCCGCTTGCGAGTCTCAACTCGGCCCTGTTTTCCTGAAGCTGAAGAATCTCAAATGAGAGCCAGGTATCAGATAACTGATATTTGTGGAAACAACTTACCAAGGAATTTGGCTTTGTCTTCCATATGGTGCTTGTTCTTCTCACAGTAGGTAAACTATTGTCACTGCAATCAGTATGTATAGCTTCAAAAAGATATCTTCTGATTGTTGCTGAAACCTCCATAGGGGAGATTCAAGAATTGTCAATTAGTTTTTTGTTCCTTTATCATATAAGTTTCACTTTGTGATAATTTGTTGACATCCAGGCTTAATTTACCCAATAAACTTTTAGGAATTTTGTTTATTTTTTATGTTAAATCAAAGCTGATTTATCTTTATTTCCTAATCTATGCATGTTTTGCTGGGATTTGGATGATGAAAATATGAACACCCATTGCTGCTGTTACTGTCAGCAATGCATTTTCAAAGCTTTGTAAGTTGACTATGTCAACGAATTGATAATACCATCCAATCAAAAAGTAATTTGAATTCCAACAGTACGAATGAAGCAAATTGGATCAAAAAGATTTTCGAACAAATTAAATTAATCAATAGATTATATAAAAAAATAAATATATTCGATCCCTGCGTATTATAATAATAATAATAATAATAGAAGAAACATGCTTTTTTGTACAACAAAAACAAGGTTTGTAGCTATTATCATCAAACTGATAGCAGAGTCATTGGTTTGCTTTCTTTCAATAAACTGTCTAGGAAGGAGCAGCAGTTTCCAATCAATTTTCATCTCTTAGGGCAGGCAAGGCAAGGAAAGGCAATACCATCATCCGGCGAGTTCCAGTTTGTCTTGGATTCAGATCATCAACTCAATCATTTAAGTAAATTTTCATATGGTTAAAATTCTAGTATTATTAAATCAAATTCAGAGTTGGAAGTTGCAATTATGGTATTTCCATCAGCTTTTGAGTTGGGTGGCAGTTGCCGTCCCTCATCAATTAATTCCCCCAAAATCTGTAGAGGGAGGGGCGGGGGTTCACTTTCACTCTCTCTTCCATCATTTTCCCAACCTCCACATTCCACTCTTTTGCTCAAATTTGAGTGGGTTTCCATTCAAAGCATTTTGGATTCATTTGTAAAATTGCCTCTATTGTGTTGATGCCAAATACAAAAAAGTATTTTCCCTTCCCCTACCTATCTTCCACCAAATCCCTACCTCTTTTTCACTGCAATTCCCCACTAAAATCCCCCTTTCTCTCTTCCAAAGGGAACAACCATTACAAATTCACACAACATTTAAAGAACCCCACAACTACAACAACACAGAAAAAAAGGGGAAAAGGGTTCAATCTTCAGCATTTAAGACTACTTAGAATCCACGTCTATTTTTTCCCTTCTATTTGTTAGCAAATGTTAGCAAAATCTAACTTCCTCTACACAACCCCCAACCAACTCCTCTCCCAAAATCTTACTTCACAGGCTTCAAAATTGAACAACTCATCCTTTCATTCCAAAAGATTTTTAAGACCGGACATCATCGGCATCGGAATCCCTTCCTGAAGAACTCCCAGAATCTGAATCTGTAAAGATAACATTACAACATAAGGATCATTTTTTTCCTTTATAGATGAACACTCATTCTAGAAAAACTCAGATTGAGTAGAGACATACCACTTGAAGATGAAGAATCACTGCTCGAACTGCTGGAGCTGCTAGAACTGCTACTGGCATGATCATTATCCTTCTCAATCTCCACGGGTGGGAAACTAGTCATTGGCATTTCATCCCCAATATCTACGTCTTCCTCTCCAACATCACCGCCTTTCTTTGGCTTCTTCATCTCCATTGCAACCTCAATCTTCTCCGTAATTGCCTCCTCCTGCATTTTCCCAGATTTTCCAATCAGAACAACCATAAACTCATCGAATTCATACCATAAAGTAATAATTAATTACCACCCATCAAGCATGCTTACCCTATGGCTGTCATTAGATACCGCATTGTTCCCCATCAATGCTTGCCGCTTAATCTTGCTGACCATCTTCTTGTAATTAGTGACGAACCGGTCCAACTCCCACAACGTCTCCGTATCCATTGCCTCGATATCAAGTTCAATCTCATCCCCGTCCTGCCTCAAATGTCCATTCCTTCTCCTTATAATCTGAACCACATTATCCATCTTCTCCTGCGGTAAGCTCTGTAATCCCATCCCCAACTTCTGCTTCTCCTCCATACTCATTTCCCGCTTGTTCGGATCCTTAGCCTTTGGCTTCGGCTGCTTCAATTGCTTCACCGGAGGTGGCCTTACTGGTGAAGCCCCCATGGCTGGCGCCTGCAATTGCATCTGTGGTTGTGGTGGTGGTAGATTCTGATTTGAAACAAAGCCCAAACCACCTCCAATTCTATCAGATCTTGCAACAAAATTAGCTGAATCTTCCCTGTCAACCATTATCCTTTCAGCCTCCCGTTCCCTACCTTTCTGCAACCTATCAGCTTCGCCGTGATCCCAAGAACTCGCCTGCAACTCTTCCTCGTAATAACCCCTTTCGTGCGGCTCGTCTTGCTCCTCCAATTTCAAGCACAAAGGCCGGAACAACTCCTCAAATCTCACAAGCAATTGCTCAGCCAACACACAAACCTCATGCCCCTTAGGGTTATACATCATGGCGTTATTGAAAGTGAGCCTTACATCCGCTGCAAATTCCAAGGGAGACCCATAAAATTTTTTTGCCATCCTCGATTTCACCGTGCCCAGATCCATTGGTTTCTTGATTATATCGTAATAGTCATGAAGACCCATTCCGACAACATCCACAGGCGAATTGAAGATGTACCCATGCTTGTTTTTCATCAATTTGTTCAAGATTTGGGAACAACTTTTCATCAAATAACCCGTGGATGGTTTTCCATTCTCTTGAGGGTTCAGTCTCTTCGATTCTTTGCTGAAATTTGAGGGGAAAGGCCGTTTGTTGCCGGAAATGTTCTTCTTAGGTAATGCTTTCTTGTTGGAGCTGGTCGACTCAATTCTATTCCTCAATTCACGAATCTGCCCTAACTCGGCAACCAACTGAATTCTCAGATCATTCAACTCTTTCCTCGAATAAGAGTTGATACGGAAGCTAACATAGCCGCCAGAGTTGAAATCATTCAGCTTCCGATTAATTGATGACGCATCGTCAGAAGCTGCAGATTGGGTCACGGTAGGAGAATCATCGACAACATGGCCGGCAACGTCATCAGGTGCCAAATGATGGTGAAATTGATGCTTCTTATTGAATTTAGGGTTAGGGTTTGGTTTTGTTCCACTGAAGGGAACCTTGCCCATAAATTTCGCAACACTGCCTTTCGGCTGCGATGACCAATTTGAATCACCTCGATTAGCTAACACTGCAGATGCCATTAAACTATCGGGAGCCGGTAGAGTTCCGGCGAGGGATTCCCGGTTCGGATCGACAGATCAAAACCATGAAAGGAAGAGCGTTGACAACACGCGCCACCTGAATAACCACCGCCGGGAATTTAAAATGAAAAAAGCCTGGAACTTATTTCTTTTGGAGAGAGATGGAGAAATTAAACTTGAAGACTGGGTTTGGGATCTACCCCTTTGCTGAGCGAGGAACAAGAGAAGGCTAGGCTCGGTTCTTAAAGGCGATGAGATCTGCCCGGTTTAGTTTGGGGCAATATTTTGACCGTTAGATAGAATCATTTTGTTGGTCGGAGGGTCTTTAGAGGTTTGGAAGGTGACCGGAGGGCTGCCCGGGTGATCTGGCGTGAATGGTGGTGATGAGGGATATGAGTACACGTGGCAAGTAAGAGACCGTGGATGGGGGTCGTAGATTTGGCTTCAGGTTTGGGGTGAATTTGAGGTGCATGTGGCGTGAATTTAGGGTTTTTATGGCGGAGGGTGCGGCCCCCACCACCAGGTGATGACGTGGACGGAAAGCCAACTGGGTGGTCCGGCTTTAGCCGGAAGCCTCACGGCATGTGTGTTTTCCAATGGCGTGAAACGTCAAGGGCACTGTGGTAAATAACTGCTATTATTATATTACTTAATTGAAAGATGATAATAAGAATGAGCAAATCAATCGCTCTAAGTTCCCTAAAAATGTTCTCACCGTTCTTCGATTCAGGTGTTCAACTACTCTCCGTATCCGTATGTTCAAAGATATTTTTTTCTTAAATTATTTTTTCAGATCTTTCAACTTTGAAATATTTAGATTATTGTAATTTCCTCATCTTAGACTATATGATATAAGAAAATTTTACAATGTGTGACAAACATTGTTGCACACTATTAACGCTGAACACCGCTGAATATCATTGAGTTAATTAATAAAAATTAAAAATTTCAAAGGGCTCAACATATAATTAATAATTATTTAATTCAATTAAATTATTTTCTATATATATTGAATTTTTAAATAAAGGTAAACTATATATTTAGGACCTCACATATTTCCGTATTTCTATTTTGGTACTCAAATTATTTTTTAGCAAAATGGTACCTAAAGTTACGTATTGTTTCTATTTTGGTACTATGACTATTAAAAATAACAGGTTCAGTCCCTAAAACTTATACAATCTATTAATTTAGTTTAAAATATTATCAATTTAAACATCATTTTTAACTTTTGAATTAAAATTGTAAATTTATTCTTTCTTCTTTCATTCCAAATATGAAAAATTAGTTATTGAACATCTTCATTGTCACTACAGTTTCCCGCAGGAACTTGCTCATGGTGTTTATCGGTCAGAGAATGCAATTCTCAAATTAGTCACCATTCAAAGCAATTATTCCCTAAATCTAAATAACAGCTAGCCGTCATTTTGTTTCTCTCGTCTTCACATTCTTACCCCATTTTCACTACCCAAAGCAACCCACACACCACCTCATTTAGCACCGTTAATCGCAATATGGCCACCGTTGCCAACAGTACAGCAGTGGTGTAACCACGCTTCAATGTTGGGTCTCGTCACCTTTGTGCTGTTATCTTAGCTTGCTTCTATTGTCTACGTTCTTCTGGTCATCCGCACAACGCCAGTGAAGACGCCGGAAGAGATGTCGAAAGACGTGAAAACGATGGCAATTTGAACAAGCAGGTATATGTTTATGAGGAGGAGGTTTTTGTGATAATGGCTGGTGAGGAAAGGCCTACGTTCTTGGCCACCGCTGTATCCACCAAAGCTTCCTCCTTTGATGGTGAAAATAAAAACTTTAATACCGCGAAAGATCAGAGACAGCTGACAGTGGTGGTGTGAAAGTGAAAGAAGAAATCGGTAATTCATGATATCATCACAATTTAATTACTGGAAATGGGTTATTCAAAATGAAGAAGATTTCAAATTTCCTGTATCAAATTTTGATTTTTGATAGAAAAATCTTTTTATTTTTAGAGGGGAACGATTTCTTAAAATAATTTTGAATGGTGACTAATTTGAGAATAGCATTCTCTCACCGATAAATACCATGAGCAAACCAAATTCCTGCAGTGACAATAAAGAAGATGCTTAACTTTTCATACTTCAATGGAAGAAGAAGAAAGAATAAATTTACATTTTTAATCCAAAATTAAAAATGATGTTTAAATTGATAATATTTTGGACTAAATTAGTAGTTGTATAAGTTTTAGGGACTAAAATTGTTATTTTTAATAGTCGTGGTACCAAAATAGAAACAATACGTAACGTTAGGTGCCATTTTTCTAAAAAAAATTAGTTTAGGTACCAAATAGAAATATAAAAATAGGTGAGGTACTAAATATGTAGTCTACACTTATTTAAAAATTTTAAAAATTAATATATATATATATATAATATATATATATATATATGGAAAATAATTTAATTGATTTTTTTAACCTGTTTGGCAATTAGCGGATAGCTGATAGCTGATAGCGGATTACATTAGCTGATAGCTGATAGTTGATTGCATTAGCTGATTTGACTAGCGGATTGTATTAGCTGATTGTATAAAAGTGTTTGGTAAAATTAGCTGATAGCTGTTTGATTATTTAAACAAGCAAAATGACATATAAGGACATGATTATATTTAATACTTGTTTGAATAATTTATCTGTTATTAATATTTTGTATCTAATAAATATTAATTAGATTTGTAAAAATTATTTTTTAATATAATTTTCCTAAAGGTATTTGGAATATTTATATATTAATTTATTATTTATATAATTATTAAATTTTTTATATGCACATATAAATATGTGATAATAAAAAAATAGAATTAACTTACAAATGCCACCATATAAATTAGTAATAACAATAAATAAGTCCAATATTTAATATGTTATTATTTATATTAAAAAATATTATTATTTAATTTAGGTTATTTGGAAATTTTTGGTAATTGTTAAGGGTAAAAGAGTAATTACAACTCTAATATCAAACCTCTAATCCCAAAAAGCTCATATTAGGAGCTTTTTCAAAATTAGCTTTTTCACCCCAATCCGCTCTTTCAATCCGCTATTTACCAAACATCAATATTAGCGGATTTGACTAGTCAAACCTCTAATTATACCTCAAACCTCTAATTTTTGCCCAAACCGCTATTTACCAAACAGGACCAATAACTATTAATTGTATATTGAAAACTTAAAATTTTTAATTTTTATTAATTAATTTAATGATGTTCAGCGGTGTTCGTCGCACGTGATAGACTCATCCTATGATATATCGCTTAAACAAGTTCGCTTGCATATCCTCATATATATATATATATATATATATATATATATATATATATATATAATAATAATATAATCGAACTAAATTCAATCTACTGTATTAAATTGCTTTTCACTTCGGAAACTAATTTGCAGATTACATGCTAAGTTTGCAGTTGATATTGGGAATATTTAAAATTTTAAAATCAAAACGTATCTATGAACCAAGGTTATTAGTTCGATATTTGTAAACATATCATACTTTCTCCCGTATGTAATAAAATATGCATACTTTATTTGGAATATTTAAGTTAGCATACTCTATTTGTATGTTTTTAATTAGTAACCATCTTTGCTTTGGTGGTCTCTTTTCCCAAATTTTACCTTAACACATCTGCCTAATGCAAAGTCAGATTATTGTCCTCTATTGTTGGACTTTACTCCCAATCAGAATAATAGACCACACTCGCATTTCAAGTTTGAAGTTGTTTGGCTCCTCAAAGACTCTTGTGAGGGGGAGGTTAAGAGATTATAGGAGACATATGTGGGATCGATTTCAGAATGTTTACGTTCTATTAGCATCGGCTTGGACCTCTGGTTTCGTAAGCTAAGAACTAGTTGTAAAGTCTCGACAAAGGATTTAACTAAGCGTCTGGAACATCTTGTTGAATTACATCCTACGGATGATGTGTTGGGAGAGATATGGAAGTGAAATTGAATCTCAACTTAGAGGCAGATAAATCAGAATTATATTGGGAGCAGTGTGCTCATGCGAATTGGCTCCGTAATGGTGACAAAAATACGTTGTATTCCCATCGCCATGCTTCTCAAAGGAAATGAAAAAATCGGATCTCCTCTCTTGTTAACGATCGAGGTGTTCTTTGCGAGTCATCTGAGATGCTTGAAGCTACTGCTCGTGAGTATTTCGAATCCCTATATACTTCATCTGGTATCTCAGACTGTTCTAGAATTTTGAATGGTGTTTTGCCAAAAGTCAGTACTACTTCTAATAAGTTTCTTATGCGACCTTACTTTAGTGAAGAAATTTTTTTAGCTGTGAAATCTATGGGCCCGCTGAAGGCTGTCGGTAAGGATGGGCTTGGCAATGTTTTCTACTAATGTTTTTGGCACATTATTGGCGAGGGTGTTACAAATTATTGTATTGAGGTTTTATCTGGTGTATATAATATGCGAGAGATTAATCATACTCATATAGTCCTTACTCCAAAAGTCTTTGATCCCTCCTACATAGGTCACTATCGACCCATAAGTTTGTGCAACGTACTTTTCAAAATTGTGTCCAAAGTAATAGCTAATCACTTCCAATTTGTTCTATCTGATTGCATTAATGAGGCTCAGAGTGTCTTTGTACCAGGGCGTTTAATTTCGGACAATATAATGGTGGCGTATGAGGTCTTAAACTCACTCCAAAAGAAGAGGTTCGACAAATTAGGCCACTTTGCTTTGAAGCTTGACATGTCTAAGGCGTATGACCACATTGAATGAGGCTTTATTCAAATGCTTCTTAACAAGATGGTTTTGCCCCAAAATCGATTGATTGCGTTTCTCAGTGTATATTTACTGTTACATATTTCGTGGTTCTTAACGGGATAGTTGGTGATCATTTTTCACCTTCTTGGGGGCTTAGATAGCAGGATCCCTTAAGTCCATTTCTTTTTCTTGTTTGTAGCAAAAGCCTCTCTTCTTTGTTACGACAAAGAAATCTGGATGGTAGACTTCATGATTTTAAGATCAATCGATATGCTCCAACTGTCACCCATTTGCTTTTTGTTGATAACAACCTCGTCTTTGGAAAGGCTAAGAATTATGGAGCGGTGCAGCTTAAACAACTCCTTCATGAGTACAATGTTTGTTCCGGACAGGTGATCAATTATGATAAATCAGGCTTATTCTTTTCCACTAATGTGATTGAATCAAACCGTGATGATGTTAAATGTATCTTAGGTGTCGCACATACGACTTCTTTGGAGAAATATATGGGTCTCCCAGCTCTTGTAGATCGAAATAAGAAAGAAGCATTCCATAACATGTTTGACAGAGTCCAATCGCGCATCTCAAATTCGTGTGTCTTTCCTTTCTCGCAAGGTGGTAAGGAAGTTTTCATTAAATCTATCTTGCAAGCCATACTCGTATACGCGATGAGTGTTTTCCTTCTCCTGAAGACCCTTTATCGCAAAATTGAGAGTGTTATGTCGAAATACTGGTGGCAGAAGTCCCACAACAATAGAGGAATGTACTGGTACACCTGGGAATTTTTATGTCGACCAAAGGAAATTGGAGGCTTTGGATTTCGAGATATGCTGAAATTTAATGTTGCCTTATTGGCCAAGCAGGCTTGGCGACTTCTTATGAGTCCTGCTTCCATGGTAGGTCATATGTTTAAAGCTAAGTACTACCCCAATTCTTCCTTTATGCTATTACGCATGGGCTCATGACCGTCCCTCATTTGACTGAGCATTTGGAGTGCCCGAGGCCTGCTAAAGAAAGGCATACGATGGAAGGTTGGTAATGGTCGTTCTATCTCAATTTGGAATGATTGTTGGCTGTCTGGTCTTATTCCTCATCGAATTGAATCACAACCGGTCTCTAAATTGCAATGGGTTTAAGACCTCTTCCTTCCAGACACTCATTCATGGAATACAAATTTAATTTACAATATTTTTTCTCAACATGAAGCAACCCGGATCCTCTCCATTCCTCTATCTGGTTTCTCCCAAGATGGTTGTCTAGTGTGGAGTGGTGAACATAATGAATTATATACCTTTCGTAGTGGATACATATTGTTGTTGAATTCCTCCTTGTTTCTCAGTTCAAACGCATCTTTGTTTAACAAACTTTGGTCTATTCAATGTCCCCAGAAGATTAAGCTACATGTTTGGCATCTACTTTGAAAGTTTGTTTCTACTAAGCATTTTCTTTATAATCGTTGACTTACTAATGATTCTATATGTCCCAATTTCAATTTAGATAATGAAACAATATAACATATGTTATACGCGATTGTCATGTTGCTAGATTAGTCTGGTTCCAATTAAGGTTTTTCTGGCCAGTTTATGCACTGTCTATCTGTAACACCCGGGTTTAGGGGTTAGGTGAAAATAATATTTTAATATTATTTGGGCTCGGTTTTTATAATCAAAATGATTCTTTAAAATTTCGGGTTTCGTTTTCAAATTAGTTGATTTAATGTTTGACCAAGTTTTGAAATTTAATCCCAAATAGCCATAGATGGTGTGCCCTTGTGAATATCCCATTTCATTAAAGGCAATGTGGTCTTTTAGCCTTTGAATTTAAACAAACAATTAAAAAAACACCCATTTTCTCACCATCTTCTACTATTCACCTTCTTCCTCTAACGTGAAAAAGGGTTTCCCTCTCCAATCTACTATTTCATTCAAAAGCTCCCCCATTTCAACTCCAAATTGAAAGGTAATGGTATTTTTGACTTTCCCTCATCCCCTCTCCATGAAAGTACCTTTTATTTACATTTTCATGAAGGTTTTAGAAAATGAAATTTTTGAAAGTTTGGATTAAAAATAGAAACTTTATGATGTTAAGTGAAGTATTTTGATTTAATATGCTTAGTTATGGTATATAGAAGTCAAATGGTATAACATATGTGAATTTCAAATGATTTTGGGTAATTTCGGATTTGGGCAAACATGAGGTTTTTGGAGGGTTTTGGGTGAGTTTTGAAGGTTGTTTTAGGTGGGTTTTGATAGGCTTTTGATAGTGCTATGGATAGAGGTTGAATTGGAATCATTTGTGGGTATAATGGAAGTTGAAATCATGGTTTTTGGGCATGGTCTTGGGGCCATCCGAATTGGTGAAAAATGGAAATTGTTCATGCTTGCAACATGGTAGTTTGTGGTTGAATTGCATTCCGGGTTAGTTTCGATGATGAGATATTGATTGTGGATGTTTTGTTTGTGTTTGGGATTGATTAAAATCGAGTTTGGGCGTCGGTGAAGCATCGGAAGTGAATCCGGGAAGTTGAAGGTGGTTGCTCGCTTGGTCTTTGAGCGTGGAAGCTTAGGTGAGTGGTTAATTGTTTTAAATGGTTTTAAAATAGTTGGTTCGAGTATATGGACTAGGTTGGGCTTGGTAGACCCACCTAGAGTTAGGATTAGGGTGGTAGCCTAATCCTAAGCTTGATCTAGAGCCTTTGGATGAACTCAATTATGTGGTTGTGTATGTCTCGTATGAAATGTGATATGAATGCTTATGTATATTATATTATACATGTGAGATGAGATATGACTTGTGATGCTTGAGACATGCATGACGATGGTTGTTGGTGAGTACGTGCTAAGCACGAGATTTATTGATATGAGTAATGTGAAATGAGTAAATGTTGGCACTAGTATACTTGAATACAAATGATCGATCATTAGGATGTTAGTGTGTACACATGAGTCAAAAGTCGCGCGTGGCCTTGGTGGCGTTGAGTCACCAAGGAGGAGTACGGGTTCGCCCGGAAATTGTATTTAAATATAGTCGGTGATGAGTGGAATCCCATCGACGGGGCGTGAGGATGAGTGGAATCCCCTCCGCGAGACCGGTGATGAGTGAAATCCCACCGTGAGGTAATGTGGTTGTTGGATGTGAGTTCCAACATGTCTATCCGCGTATTCGGGTCATATCTAGGTGCCAATGTTGTTTGATGAGTATATCAATGTGTTGAGGTTTATAATCTTTAATGGAATACTTGAATGTGAATACATGTATTGTGGATTTGAGCTTATGATCATGGCATTTATAATGTACATTGCTCATGCATCTTTATCTTATGACTCTTGTGGATCCTTGGTATGTTTGTGTAATGCCTTGGCTAGATCGTGCTCGCACCCTGCAATGTTGAGGTTTGTTTTTAGAGCTTACCCTCACTAAGCATCATTGCTTACGCTCTCTTTGTTCAACATTGCAGATCCTTAGTTCGCGGGTTGCTCGAGCAAGTGGAGGGCCTCCAAGTGTGGTTGTTAGCCTTGAGTACTTCAAGTATGAGTTTTTGATGTTGAACATGCAATAGTCTAAGCAATGGGACATGTGTTGTTTTGGTGACTATGTTGTGGTTGATGTTGCTTGGGAGCATGTTAGACTCTTTATATGTGTTGGCTATTTTACTTGGAATTTATGCCTTGCTTGATATTTTGTTGCATGTTGCTATTTTGAAGTTGTCTAAGTGTTGACCTTTGAATGCTTAACTCCTTAAATGATGTTGTATGAATGCATGCCTTGTGATGTCTTGCCTTAGTGTTTAGACTTGTCTTAATCTTGTTAAAGCATGCTAGTATTTTTGGGTCGCCTTAGGTTTATGTGTTGTAAGGTTAAGGGTGTTTGGTGGTGTTTTGGGGCACCTTTGCGCCTTAAAACAGCCAAAACGAATCTGCAGACAGGGAGCGTTTCGGAACGGGTCACCCTATTCCGATACGGTCCCTTTGCAATTGGCCTGCCGTTTCGAAACGGATGGGGGTCGTTTCGGAACATTTTTGCTACTGGAATTTTAAGAAATTGACGAGATAAAGGCGTTCCAAAACGGGCCTTTGAGGTTTCGAAACGGTCAAATCTCATTGACCACGAGAAATTGACCATCAGGGTCGTTTCGATACGGGTCACCCCTGTTTCGAAACGGTCACCCTATGGTTGACCCTGGCCTGTTGACTAAGTCAAGGCGTTTCGGAACACCCTAAGGGCGTTTCGAATCGGCCTGCTGTAAAGTACTAAAATGAGCTGTTTAAATGTTTTGTTGGTCGGAGTATGATACATTGTTTGTATTTCCCGCTGCTGTACTTCACATAGGTTTTAATTATGCCTATAGACAAGATAAAATAAAAAGGAATTTTCTGGGTCTCTAACCGAGAGAAAGCCTTATTGGGTTTCGTTTCGGTTTTCCCCGTGTGACCCACTCGGATCGGTCATCCGACCAGACCGGGACGAGGGGGTTACACTATCTCTTTCAAGGAATGGTTATCATGGATCTTTGCTACTTTGCCTAATGTTGGTTTTATAGAGATTGTAATAACTATGTGGTCTCTATGGCATGCAAGAAATAAGAAGAGTCACGAGGGCATAAGACAATCATACGAGAATATTGTTGCATTCTTCAAACTATACTGTAAAGAGCTCAAAATTCTGGTACCTCGGTTCTAGACGATATGTGCCTCTATGTCTCTCCGTTGGCAAGCTCCTGATGCTGCGTTGTGTAAAGTAAATTTTGATGCCAATTCTTCTGTGGCTACTAATACATCTTGGTTCTGTGTGGTGATTAGGAATGCATCGGGAGAAGTGATGGGAGCAAGCAGACGATTCTCTCATCATGTAGCATCAGTCTTTGCCGCGGAAGCAATTGCAGCTTTTCATGTAATTTTACTCCTTGCTGATTTAGGTTTCTGTTATGTAGTCATCCAAGGAGATTCGCTATTAGTTATTAAGAAGTTACAATCACTAGCCCCTAATTCTTTAGAAATTAGTGTTATTATACATGAAATTAAAGAAAGGGCAATTTTTTTAGTAATTATTCATTATGTTATACCCTCGGTCGATAAATCAGGTGGCCTATCTGATAGCTCGGGACTCGTCGCTTGATTTCGGTGATCGATTCTGGGTGGAGGAGCTCCCTCCTTGTGCGATGCATGCAGATGAGCTCCCTTCATCACCCGACTTCATGTCTTTCGTCCCTAAAGAATTTTTCGGCACCACTTGATCTATCTTTCTGGGTCAACTTTTCCTCTCGCTCTATGGTTGCTTCTATGTTCAGCGTTGCCGGTCTAAAAAGGATTTGCTTCACTGGCTTCTTTACTTTGTGTTTTTTTCTTGTTGTTTAACTTGTGCCTTTTCGTTTTCTTGTCTTATTTTAGATTTTTCTTTTTTTGACTTGTTTTTAATAAATGAAGCCATTTCAAGTAAAAAATAAGTAATGACCATTAATTATTAATAAAAAATATAATAAAATTACAAAATTAATATGCAAAAATTAGAGTATGCTAATTACAGTAATTGATCAATTTTTCTAAAAACATCAAAGTGCACAAACTAGTTATTAAAGAATACCATAGGATTTAGGAATATTAGTGGGACGGGTTTTGCGGAGATTCGCCCCACTTCACATTTAATTGGGTAGGAATGGTTACAAATCATGCGGGTTGTGGGGGCGAGGATGAAGATAAAAATTAAACTTGTCATAGGTGGTGGAGAAGGCGTGAATATGTCATTGTACCCACCCGCCCCGTATCATCCCATTCGCCCAAACAGATCTTATAACAAGTTATTATAAATATTATTAAAAATATAATATTAGTTTGAATCATAGTCAAATTTTAAGTAATTCATATTGACTTGTCTTGAGATATTAATGAAAAATTCAATATATAAATATTTATGATAAATGTCTATTGATCATAACAAATTTAAGGTAATTCATATCGATCATATTATTAAAAATTCATATTGACTTGTTTTGATATATATATATATATATATATATATATATATATATATATATATATATATATATATATATATATATATATATAATCTCTGTTTCATTTAAAGTCAATTTTAAGATAATTTATATTGACTTATCTTGGAATATTTATGAATATATATATATATGCATTGATTTTTTCTTTGTTGTTGCCTGCTATTAAGCTTTTTTCGGAAGTTTCTTTTTTTTCTCTTTAGTCATCACCATAAGTATGTTATTCTTCTATTTTTTAATTTTATTTTCCTAATATTGTATGCTATTAAGATTCTATTGGTATTTGTTCTTATTTTTTAAAGGTTATTTTTTTCATTGTTATTTTCTTTTTAGTTCTTTCTATAATGTTTATTTGTTACAACAATTGAAATATTATTTTATATGTTATTTTTGGTCCTTTATAATAGACTTTAATATTTTTTTAGTCCAAACTTTTGTGTTGTACAAAATTTAAGTTCGTATATTATTATTTTTTAAAATTTTGATAGTTAGAATAATGTCACATATGTGGTGAGAGTCAGAACGACAGATGTTTCATGCTTTTTTCCACAACAAATTTGATTTATATTTATTTAACTAATATGTATAAATATATTATATGAATGGGTCATGGACGGATAAAGAGGGGATCAGATGGGTCATAGGACCCACGTGGGTGATGGGGCGAGTATGGTTTTAGTCTTGAGGATTGCGAGGTGGGGATGGTTTTAGATTTTGTATTCGTAGTGAGTCATGGGGCGGGTGAAGATGAAAATTCTTGACAAGGATGTATGTGGGAAGAGTACCCTTCGCACTTTCCCCACCCAATTGACATCCTAATAGGACCATATAAGGAAAGGGTTAAAACTCAATCAAACAACTCGAGAAAAAAATAATTTATACAAACAAACACCAATGTCATAAGTAAAAGATAAACATCATCATTGATATCGTAAAAAATACATATAACCATTACTGTGAACGCATATCAATATAAAGAAACTAGTCTGAGGTTAAAAGTAAGGGGAAGATTAATAAAATAACTAGATAATTACTAATTGTAGAGGTGATATCAAATTCAACCCTAAAAAAATATACTTTAAATATTAAAAAGGGTGTGCCACAAGAGTAAAAAGAATGTGTTGTAAGAATATAAAAAAAACATCACAAAAGTAAAAAAAAAACATACTACAAAAGTATAAAAAAAATCCACTTTTCATTAGGAAAATGAAAGAATTGTTAAATCAAACCATACAAAAGCGCAAAATATGCAAAAACAAAAATTAAAGAGATAAAAAAAGGAAAATGATAAATAATAAAAGATAATGTGGAAGAGAGCAGAGCAATTAATAAGCTATGTCAAGGGGGGCTTGCCCTAAAAAATTTAAAAAATTACATAATAAGTCTTTTAGAAAAAAAATAAGTTGACCCTTCAAATATTTAAAATTTATATTAAAAGTTATATTTTTCTGAATATTATTAATTAAAATCTCTAGAAATTTAATTTTGTTCCCTTTGATTTTTTTTGGTGTAATGATAATTTAAGTCTCTCTAAATTAAAATATTAGATAAATTTAGCCATATCCTTCGATTCTAATTTTTGAGTTTAAATATTTAACAAAATTTTTATATATTTTTTAAAATTCAATAATTTGGCTCCTCTTGACATTCGATCATGGTTAAAGAGAGATTTTGTAATTTATACATTGTATCAACAAAATTGAAAAATATTACAATAAATTATTATTCTATGTATTGACAATGAAAATAATATTCGACAAGCGATATTATAATATCATAATGTTATATATATATATATATATATATATAACAATATAATTGAGAGACACGTGAAAACATTATAATATTGCTTATGATTTTTTTCATCATTATTGTATAAAATAAAAATCGATTTATAATATATTAGTTACATGATACTTTGGAGTCAACATTATTGTAAGAACAATCACGGACCCAACAAATGAATAGTAAAACGAGTAAGGAGCATACAAAAATGTTAGTCATAGTTGTAAATCTCATGGTTATTAAGGGAATGGAAGGGTCTTTTTGTCTAATGATAATTTTAGCCCCTACTAATTTAAATATTTATCGAATTAAATCTTATCTCATATAAAATTTAAATCAATTACTCAATAAATTCATGTTAAATTTCAAATTAAATGATTTTATATCTTTCATCGACTAGCCATGACTCTATCATGGTTCATGGATAGTTGTTATATGTTATGTGTGAAATTGAAGTATTTTTCCTTCAGCAATTTCGAATTATAGTTTTTTATATTAAAAATCAATAAAGTTTTATTTGGTTTATTCTTTAGATTGAGAAAAAATGTTTATTTTTTATTTAGTAAAGAAAAACGCAAAACGACGCCGAATTGAGGGCCAACTAATAGAGAGCAAGGCAAAACTGGCGGGATCCAACGTTGATTTTGGCGGAGATCAGCATTGCAATTGGCGGGATGTTAATTTTTACAAGGATAAATTTGGAATTAAATCGGGATTACGGCCTCCAATGCTGATTGTTCGTACAGAGCGCGTGGGAAAATAATAAATTGTTAAATTGGAGCTGATGGACTGGACCCCAGGGGAAGTTGAGGGCGCGTTGGAATACTTTGTCAAAGCGAGGGTAATTATGGTATATAATAAAGGCTGACAATTATAGACTATGATTTTTTTAAGATAAAATATTTTTATTTTTTACAAACAACTTTAGTTTAGAATTTAAAAAGTTTAGTTTAGATTTTAAGATTTAGATTTTAAGGTTTTAAATTTAAGATTTGAGTTTAAAATTTAGAGTTTAAGGTTTATGAGGTATAATTTAAGGTTTTAGTATTTAGGATTAAATATTAAAAAAATTGCTAATAAAAGATTAAATTTTTTATTGTGAAGTTAAAATAAAAATAATTTATGTAGAAAAAATACATTATCCATGTATCAAATATTAACTCTTTTAAATTTAATAAAAATCCCTTTCACTTCTCTTTGGTTGAAAATGCATTATTAATTCTCCATAATTCAGGTGAAAGAGGTTACATAAGGATGATATTCGGTTTAATTTTGCTAATTTAATATAAAATATAATATTTAATATTTATATCATAAATATTTGGTGTATTCTTTTTCCTCTATTTAGATTTAGAAAGTTTTTTAATGATGCATATGATAATAACCTTTATTTATCTAAAAATAAATAAATTTTTAGAGTATTGATAAAACACACTGCACTTCTAAAAAAAATACTTATAAACTTTAAAAATAATATTACTAAGAGGACGACAATAAACTCCTAATATGGGTAATAAAACAAACATAAAAGTTATCTTTATATTTTTCATCTTTAGTATATCTTTTAAAATCAAATGTGGAACAATCTCAATTTTTAATGAATTTAAATAGGAAATTTTTACTACGCTTGACGAATAATGATGAGCACCACTAACGACGAGTATCGGTGAGCATATTAATTCAATTTAAAAAGATTAAAAATTTAAAAGACTCACCGTATAATTATAAATTAGGGTAAACTACACCGATGGTCCCCAAACAATTACCGTTTTCCTATTTTGGTCCCTAAACTATGTTTTTCGGTAAAACCATCCCTTCTGTTACATAGTTCTCCTGTTTTGGTTCCCGACGTTAAATAATTAACGTTTTTGCTGACATGGCATTTTTTAAAAATATTTTTTAATAATTTCTCTCTCCTCTTAAAAAATACCACGTCAGCAAAACCGTTAGCTATTTAACGTCAGGGACCAAAACAGGAGAACTATGTAACAAAAGGGACGATTTTGCCAAAAAACATAGTTTAGGGACCAAAATAGAAAAACGGTAATAGTTTGGGGACCACCGGTGTAGTTTTCCATATAAATTATTTAAAATTCAAAAGGTAAATTAATTAAAATATATTATTTTATTTTAAAATTTTCTTTTAAAATAGATCAAAATACCTATCTACCCCTATATTAAAAAACCACAATTTTTGTTCATTTGAAATTCAAGTCGTCGTCGCTGCCTCCACGCCCTCTGATGGTGTAAAATGACTACCGGGTGGAGGAGATACATAGCTCGTATCTTCAATCAGTTTCACAATGCTCTCTGGTAGGATTGCCATTAATTCGAGACATGTTTACAAGGGAAAAGGGAAATATGCGGGACAATCCCTTTGAACCGTTGGAGCTATATTTATAATTTTGATATATGTTTAAAAGAAAATTAAAAATAAAATAATATGTTTTAATTAATTTACCTTTTAATTTTTAAATAATTTATAATTATACAGTTAGTCATTTAAATTTTTAATCTTTATAAATTGAATTAATGGTGCTCGTTGGTGCTCGTTGTTAGTGGTGCTCATCGATACTCGTTGAGCGTGACAGACTCATCCATTTAAATAATTTTTTTAGATTGTGCCAACTATCCAAGCATATCAATGTTGTATAAAACTTGATGCATTTGGATTAATCAATAATTTCTTATGATATAGTAATATGAAAATAACAATTATGTTTAAGATCAGGGGTCCCATTACAATTCCATGATTATTTAATGGGACAATGTTATGAATTAAACACAATAATAATGAAAAAAAATATTGTTCTTTTCCTATTGTTCTTTACTTAAGGAGCCAATTTGGTACTTTATTCCTAACTTGGGTACTTAATTTTTTTATTAGACAAATCCTAGTTGTAGAATTTTCAAATTTTAATTGTTAAAGTGAAGTACTATATATGTGTGTGTTTTTAAAGTGATAGGGTTTTTCATCAATAATTTTTTTAACTGTTTGATGTGATTATAAGATAATATATGTTTACCTTTTTATTGAAGATAATATATTTTTATTAATTTTAACTTTTTAATAATAATACATATTGTGCAGATAAATTGTTTAAACTCGAATCACCTAAAATTTCTTAGTGAGCAAATTTTTGTCTCTTGACCCCCAAAAATAGAATATTTACAAAGGAAGAATTTTGATGGGGTTGGGTGAGGGATGTAAGAGATTTGAAGACTGGGTATTGAGTTTTGAAGAAGTGGTGGGTATTTGTACCTTTCTTCTACTTATCTTTAGAACATTCTTTTTCAATGCTCTGACATTTACATTGTCATAATGCCACGAGAAAAGGACCTTTCTTTATGAAAATTACACAAACGGGGCAATTTCAAAATTAAACATATTAGTTAATTATACTTTTTACCCCAAAGTTTGAACCGTGATTTGATCAAACTTCATTTTTTTGTCTCCAACATTTCATTCAAAAGTTGAACTTTATGTACATGTATATAATGTCATTGATTAACCTTTGATTATGTTCATTATTTTTCTTATTTTGTTTTGGCGAATCATGTTTATGATCTTAATCCTAATCCTACTTAGAGGAGAGGTAAAAGAGTTATAGGAAAAAGAAAGGATACTCCTAGTGACTCTAAAACTCGTGATCTAAGAGAATATAAGGGAACAAAGGTGACAAACTTAGCTAACCGACCAAATGTGCATGCTCATTATTCTTATTATTTGAATGCTTTGAAGGGGGAAACTTCAAATTATGTTAATTTCTATTTTGGCCACTCAATTATTTTTTTGGCAAATGGTACCTAACGTTATTGTTTTGTTTCTGTTTTCATACATGCTGTGAAAAATTAACTACAAAATTGACGTGACATTTTCTTATTAGGAAAGATAAAATGAAAAAATGGAAAAGTCACGCCAGCTTTAAGATTAATTTTTAACGGTAGTGTACTAAAATAGAAACAAAATGTAACATTAGGTATCATTTTATCAAAAAAATTAGGTGGGTGACGAAAACAAAAACACAGGAATACGTGAGGCACCAAACATGTAGTTTACTCTATTTTTTTTAGGAATCCTATGTGTACATAAAGATACAAGTGCTAGAAAAGGGATAGTTTTATGTGGGGATTTTATGGTCACAATTTTGCTTGAATTGTAAGAGATTTAGGGTCATCCATTGTTGGAGCCACCTACTGTCAAGTGGTGAGCCATCAAAGCCATTTTGGCCCCCCAATTTCTACTGTCTAAAATGATTGAATTGTGTCTCTGGATCTTCAGTTAGGTACTAACATGCCAACATGCAATAAGTCATGATTCGATGTTTTTTTTAACATTCAATGTACAATATTTATACTATTCAGATTCTTTTTCACCCACAAATATTAAGTAGGATAATATTGAGTGTTAAAGACCTTCTCATACATTAGACCAACGTCAATACCAATCGAACTATACTCAATCGAGCATGATTCGATGTTAGTTGTGCTTTATGATGATGGTCAATCCACATGATCTGTTGTTGATAACTTAACAATGACATAAACATGTGACAGTTTTCATCTTGTTTTCATCTTCATCTTCATTTTCATTATACACACATGTAAAGCTCCATCTCCATCAAAACACCTGCAATGATGATATCTGTTAAAAACTGTCTTCTCCAAAGAAGATCTAAACCAGAAAGAAAACCCACAGACAGAATCCCTGGTTCTTCCCAATTTTCGACAGTGAAAAATGGATCAAAATCTGTACAAATTCATCAAACTTTCTTCAGAAATGGTTTTTGTTCTGGAATATGAAATGGTTTATGCATGACAAAAGAGAAGAAGCAAATGAATTGGATCAAGGAAGAGAATATATAGTGTGGAAAGTGGGGGGAAATAAGAAAGATTTTTGGTACAAAGATTACATCATAAACTGTAGTGCTTTCACATCAATATCAAGTTGTATATATATAAGCATTCATATAGTATAATATACATTTTTTAAAGACAATTATTATGATGCTGTCTCTTTGAGCATTAACTTGATTGAAAATCCCTATAAAATATTGTCAAGTTATGCGTGGCGAAAAGCAAAGCAAAGCTCAATGCTTTTCTTTTTCACCTTGGTGTACTGTTTTCTATCCTAAGTTTCCTGGATGTGGCTTTTTCAACATTTGTTCAGATTCGGACAAGTCTGGTCTGCTCTGATAAACCAGTAGTTTCTCTTCTTCTTTTTTTCTTTTTAATATGTAAAAATATTATTATTATAATCTTGTTCAATGGCTCACTCAAAGCAAATCAGGACATGTATAAAAATTCTCTGCTTTTTTCGATGATTCTATTTCTCCAACACTACAAAATAATACAAAATTAAATTTCAAACCTTACCTTAAATTTATAAATTTTAAACCCTACCCCCTATATCTTAAAAAATACACTCTACCCTAAATTCTCTAAACCCTAACCATAAACCCTACCCTACATTCCATAAACCTTAACCATAAACCCTAACGTAAATTCCCTAAACCCTAACTATAAAACCTACCGTATATTTCCTAAACCTTAACCATAAACCCTAACCTGAATTCCCTAAACCCTAACTATAAAACCTACCCTAAATCATAAATCATACCCTTATACCCTAAAATATACACCATACCCTAATTTTCTTAAACCCTAACCACAAACCTTAAACCAAATTTTTAGTGTAAATACATAAATAAGGGCACCGAAAATAGAAAGATTTCTATTTATCAGGACATTATTTTCACATTCTTTTTCTCTTTAATTTAGTTAAACCTGTGGTGGGTCATGTCATGTGTGTTATATTGAGAATTTAAAAACTGTTCTATTGTAAGAAAAAATTAACTTCTATTAGCTTAATTAGTACATGATGTGTGTCTGTTGTAAATTTACAGAAGATGTAGGTTCGAAAATGGGCGGAGCCACACTCATAATTGAGGTGTCTGTTGACACCCAAAATTTTTGGAAAATTATATTTTTTATGTAATTTGTATATAAAAAATTTAAAAATATATATAATTGACACCCCTTTTATAAATAAATTGACACCCATTTGTAAATAATTAACTCCTTTAAAGTATCGTTCAAGAAAATGACACCCCTTAGATAAATTCCTGGCTCCGCCCCTGTCCGAATGTACTGAAATGCATAATATTCTTTTTCAAATTTCAAATGATAATTAATTAAGGAATGTAATTAGAGATCGGTTATATTTATATATACAAAAATTTAAGTATCATGTTTTTTTAATAGTCGTAAGGGGATTACAAGATCGTATATATTCATACATATTCTTAACCCTTTGATAAATGTCAAACACCTTGCAGGCAAAGCGATTTGAACCTAAGTCTCCTAGGATGAACATCATCCTCTTTTGACTTTTCTACTAAGACCACTTGTTTGGGTTCAAGTATTATGTTTTTTTTAATATGCTTATCATATAAATTGATACTAAAAAATTTAATACTTTCTTAAATTTTCACTTGAACTTAAAAAAAATTAAATTAATACATCACTTAACGTCTCAACATCTAAATAGGTTGCTGACGTGATATTCACCGGTGAAAATAATGATCTATCACATGTCACAACTTGATTGACTTTTAAAACAATACAATTAACATTATGTAAGAATTTGAGAATATTTCCTAAGTTTAGATACCAAATTGAGAATTATTTCCAAATTCAAGTACCACTTTAAGTTCAAGAAGTTAGGCACCAATTTAAAAAGAGTTACAAAGTTCAGATACCAATTGTTATCTGTGGAGCATTCAGCTGGTGGTGCATGATAATCTTAAATCGTTTCTCGTAGTGTGGGAAAACCAGCCGATTGAAGTTACAGTAAAGCCCGTGTGGAGATTAGCATTTTTCGAGATAGTGTGGACTGTTTAGCTATGCAGAAACGAGGTTATATTCAAGTTTTTGGTAGGTTCCTTCAACATTTGGCGACATCAGGTCCCTCTTTTCTAACCCCAAATGGACACTTTCGTTTGCCTACAGGGGATTTAATTGTGAAGCACATATTCTGGCAAAACAGGGGTTGGATAGTGTTGTGAAATTTGTTTGGGTGGACGAGCAAGTTTGAGTGGGGATGGTTAATTTCATTTACACAGGGTAATATCTTGCTTAGCGCTATTTGTAGACTGTCTATGTAAGTTTTGAATCGTGGTTTGTATTTCGTTGTATTTTTTCGGTTAATTCAATAAAATTAGACACTTTTTTTTTCTATTTAAGTTTAGATGGAGTTTTTAATGAGGTATTTTTCTTTTAAAATATCATGTGAATAATAGATACATAGTCCGAGCCTGGCGAAACCTAAATTCACAATTACAATTAGGGGTGTAAACGAGCCGAGTCGAGCTCGAGTAGTGCTAAGCTCGACTCGTCTCGTTAAGATTTCGAGTCGAGTTCGAGCTTGCGTAATTTCTAACGAGCTTGAGAAATCTGAGCTCAACTCGTTTAGAACTCGAGTCGAGTTTGAGCTTGATTCGAGCCCAATCGAGTGAAGTATTGACTGATCTTTGATCGCATTGGACTCGAGTAACTCTTCATCTATCACGTCTCATTTAAAATCCTATGAAGAAAAAACTTTGATACACAAGTTTTGTAAACTCAAGCTTGTTAATTTTAGGGTTTAGGGTTAGGGTTTAGAGGTTTAGGTTGTTGGGTTTAGAATTTAGGATTTAGATTTTAGTGTTTAATACTTATGTTTAGGGTTTATATTTAGAGTTTTAAGTTTAAAATTTTAGATTTTAAATTATAAAAAATAAAAAATTTAGTATATTATATTTTCGAGTACCTCATGAGCTTTTCGAGTCGGGTATCTAGTAGCTCGACTCGCCAAGAACTCGAGCCGAGTTCAAGCTCGAATCGAGTCTAATCGAGTCGAGTTTTAACCAATATTTAACTAAATCGAACTCGAGTAGCTCGCGACCTGTCTCGTCTCATTTATAGTCCTAATTACAATCAATTGATATTGTTATTTTTGCAAGGTACAATTATAAGTGGGCGGGCCTTACCAAAATTATGGACTTCAAAACTGTAAAAATGTTGGGCCCAAGGACGAAAACAGCCTGCCAGACATTGTTCTCCTCTGCCCAAATATAAGATATAAAATATGTAACAATTATATCTGAAACATTGGTAAATTACAAATTTCATTGGTTTTGTTCTCTTTTATTTTGATTACTAAAATTTAACTTAATTATTAAATTTTTGATTTGTTTATTTTAACCACTCAAACTTTAAATAAAAAAAAAGTTGATAGTCATGTGTGACTGTGTAAATATAAACTACCTTTGTTGATATGTTAGTCACATATTATCTACGTTATTTCGTCTCTCTTTTCTTATTCATTTTTATTTTATATTTTCTCGCAAAAAAGAAAGTCTCACACTTTGATCCCTTTTCTACATCGTAATATAAATGATGGTCTTATCTTCACTTGAGACACCGATAAACTTACATCATCATTTTCTATCATTCTATTATTTTAAATTTATTCAAAAATTACTTTAAAATTGATGGAACTCAACTAAGAATCTAAAACTATCACTTCGATGTACGCATTTATAATGTCCCAACAACTTCATCGCACACTTTTATTTCCTGACAATTTGTTTTTGTAACTGCTTCATATTGAGTGCCGCTGACCGAATAATTTGTTGTCTTTTTAAACACGAATCTGGTCTAGTTAGGTCGCAATGTGATATTTTAGGATTAACTATTCCTTTGTTTAGGTTAAAAAGTGGGTTTTAAAATGTTATGGGAAGTGTAAAAAATAGGAAAAACTATACGGATGGTCACCCAATTAATTTTTTCGTCAAAAACATTCCTCACGTTAAATATCTTTCCTATTTTGATATGTCTCTGTTAAAAACACTAACACTAAAATTTTATTTAACTAATCAAGTGGTATTACGTCCAAACACAACTTGTGAAGGCTAGGAATCTGAAACCAACCCCCATAGCATGAAAGGACAACTAGGGGTGATAATGAGTCTGACCGGCTCGCGAGCTACTCGGGCTCGGCTCGGTCAAAACTCGGTCAAAGCTCGGCTCGAGTGAGCTCGACTCGGACTCGGGCTTGGCTCGAAACCTTAACAAGCCGAGCCGAGCTTACCCAGGCTCGGCTCGAAATGCTCGTGAACAGGCTCGGAATCTACATATGCACTAAAAAAAATTTATGTGTTTGTACATTCTTTCATTAGTTGATTGTTGTTTGATTTTGTATTTTCTTTAATTATGTGTTTGTATTATAATAATTTTATTGATTATTTGGATTAATCTAATTTTTTGAATTTTCTCCTTTCCGGTCATTGAATTTCGTTTTAGTGTTGGTTATGAAAGAGATTTTTAACGAATATTTTATATAAAAAACTATAGCAAAATTTTTCATTTCGAGCCGAGCCGAGCCCGAGCCGAGCCTGACGAGCTTTGAGCCCGAGCCGAGCCCAATAGAATTGTTTTCGAGCCGAGCTCGACCCTAAAATTCCGAGCTCGGCGAGCCTCGAGCCCGAGCCGAGCCTGGCCAGGCTCGGGCTCAGCTCGTTATCACCCCTAAGGGTAACACTAAAACCAATAGTGCTAAGTTTAACATTTGAGTCAAATCTACCAACATTTATATTTAACATATATTATGTTACCAACAACACAAAATAAAATATAAAAGCTAGGGAAGTGATTGAGCACAAGACCTCATTGATAAAAATTTAAATATTTAATCACCAAGTTAAACTAAGAAGTTGTTAAATTATATTAAACTAAATTTTGATTAAAATTTAAAATCAAACTAGATTTAATTTTTTCACTTTGTTCGATAATGAATAAATTAATTAAATAATCATGTACTTACTTTTTATAAAACTAAATAATAAATTAGATTAAAAAATAATATAATAATATTTATTTATGATAGAATATAAAATTTTAAATTTGTTGTGAATAAAATAAAGAAGAACAAGAAGAACAAATAGATGAGAGGAAGAGGGAGATTTGTATTATTCTCAAAATATATAAAATGTATACAATGCCTTCAATGAATCATCTATTTATAGGCATAAGAAGTACATAATACATTAAACTCTAATTCATAGAGATAATATTCCTAATAATAAATAAATCAAACTCCTTTGATAAAGTTCTAATCATGATAGACATCCACATAGATAAATATTCATAACACTCCCCCTTGGATGTCTATGAAGATAATGTGCCTCGTTAAAACCTTACTAAGATAAAAACCCAGTGGGAAAAAAATTCTTTAGTGAAGGAAAAAGAGTACACACATCTTTGATACGCATAACTTGTTGCCTCATTAAAAACCTTACCAGGAAAACTCATTGGGACAAAACCTCGGTTAAGGGGAAAAGAGTGCAACGCGTATTTACTCCCCCTCATGAAAACATAATAGAAGATCTTTCAATCTTCATAATTTAATCTTGAATATCATTTTTCTAAAGATCGCGAGGGATGAAACTTTGGAGTAATATGTTCCATGATGTATCAACTTTCAAACTGAGATATACATCTTGTTTTATCTTCACACAATATAGCTTTTATCATATCTTGTAAAAGTAAATCCACATATCTTTTGGATATGTTGGGTCAATAATCTTAGCCAAACACATTTTTTGGCTTGCCTCGTGCATAACAATTATTTTTACGACATTTGAGGAGGCATCAACGAATGTTTGAAGATCTAAATGTAATGATCTTTGTATATTCATAGATATTTCTTGACCAACTAATATATAGTGCTTCAAGACCAAGAAAATATATAATTATCTTTATTCACATCCAACAATCTTACAACTATTGGGATACTCAATAGATATGCTCTATTCATATTGAATCTTCTTTAAGATTCTTTCAGCTTATGTCTATTCATAGACAAAAGAAATATATAAAAATGCTCGATCTTCAGGTCGAGATAAACTTGATGTCAAGATTCAAGTACTTGTATTGAAAGTACTTCATGAGTTTCCAATTTGAAGCTCTTTAGGAGTTCTAAAATTATCATAATGGATCTTGATCCAAACTCCTTTATAAAATACATAAGGAAATCTGATCATTCTTATATTATTTTCTCAATTAGTATTCACTAAGGCGATTATACCAAATGCGCCAAAAATATTCATGAGACATGTCTAAATAAATTTCCTCAGAAATTTCCAAATGCTTATAGCATTTTAGATCCTTCAAGGATAAATATGGATCCACAAATAATTAGACGCATGTAAAATTTTCAAAACTGCCAAAGTAATTGCATCCACCATGAAGTAATTAAAACTTTTCATAAATCACAGTTCAAGTCGTATTTACGACTACTTATTTGTGCCTCACTTGCATTACACCTTTAAGTGTTTGGACTGGTGGTCCAAATACTTCTATTTTAGAAGTTCAAAGCGTCTTTCAACATTGGCCAATTCAATATCTATACGTCTGGATAGATTTTATACAAGATCCTCGATTTCTTTCTTTACTTCTATAGAAGTATTTTATGTAAAATTGTTTGTAAAATCGTTGTCGACAACTTTTCAATTTTTCTGGTTCCATTCTCGTAATGACATAACTCATCGAGATCTCTTCAAGATTTCAATCTTTATTTTAGGTACCTGAAACTCTTCTAGAGTTTTATTATTTGTTATGTCTTGGGTCTCTTCAGGAGCACCCGCCTCCAATATATGACCATCTCATATTACTTTCTATTTACGAGAATTTTGATCATTGGAACCATTTCAACTATCATGCTTCAGGCATGATTTACATTCTCTCGCTCTAACATGTAATTTAAACTTAGAGCATTTCAGCTGGTATATGAGACTTAATTACTCTCATTGGGTCAGTAAATATGTCTGGCAGTTGACATGTAATAACATGAATTATCTTATGAACTTCTAGTTCATATACGAGGATCTAGATAATGATAATTCATTTTCCTATATCCAGCTGATTATTATCTCCCCCTGATGTTGAGAAAAATCATGTCATAAATGATTCTCCAATTAATGTTTAAGAATTTAAACATAAAAGGAGACTCGTACTCAATATATATTCTCAACCCTTTTTATTTACCCATTTTGTGCGATGTGGTGGAGCAATTCATATCGCACATTCAAAAATCATAAAATGGGAAATGTATGGTTTCTGACCAAAAACCAATCATAACGGGGAGTTTATTATAACTCGTTGGCTTGATGCGTATAAGTGTTGCTATATGGAAACACCATATAAATAATAACTCTTTTGTTCTCATAGTTTAGCTATTAAATAGGAGGCATCCAATTGAAATTTTGTTAAACTATATTTTTCATAATCAATAGGCTTTGTAACAACTGATATAGCCTAAAATATAAACCAACTAGCTTTTCAAGACGAATAGTCTAACTGCATAATCTGAATATTTTTAGAATCAATCTCACAAACTTCTGGTTGTAAGTCGATAAAACAATGTAGATGCATCTACTAAAATCATATAAAACTTTCCACATTTGTGGATATATGGGCCCATATTTCATTCAGATATGCAAGACATACAGTCTCAACTTCAATACAAGAACTTTAAGTTCTAATTCTTTTGGTAAGTGGGATCATATATATCCTTTGAGAACAAACAACACAAGAACTTCAGGTTCTTTTAGTAAGTGGAATTTAATCAATTTCTTTAAGCAACACAAGAACTTCACGTTCTTTAATAAATGGAATTTAATCCATTCCTTTGAGAATAAGCACCACAAGAACTACAGGTTCTTTTAATACATGTGCATGTAAATCTCAATAATTTTTGCACCATTAATTAGGATGGTCTAACCGATCATGCCAACTATATATATGTGTGTATATATCTCTGAATTTGTAAACTCCTTGTTTACCATAACATGTAATTCAATCTCACTCGTACATGTCTAGTACGGCCATCAAAATTGTTCCTTTAAATAAGAATATATTTAGCTCTTTCGGAGCTTTCAATTGAAATTATCTTTTGGTAGTAATATATAGCTCTTCTAGAGCTTTCAACTGACTTTTTGGCTACCAAAACTTATATCAATATTGGCTTATTTCAAATGCCAATTGATAACATATGTTATCTATAATTCCCAAATGGATAGTTTGCGAACTCATATTGCTCTCTTTATGACTTTGACGAGTATAACGCACTGTGAATATGGAATAAAGTTCCATTTGACAATAACATATTTGCTCAACCAGAGCCTTTTGTGATATTAGTACTTCCGGATATAGTACTTACATTATTCCCTTGCATTTTAATCGAGAAATGCATAATTGTGCACCTTTCAAAATGTGCTTTGTTTCATTTAATTCAGGTAATGAAAATATGTACTTTGTATCATTCACTTCGAGGAATGAAAAATATAAAATATAGCACATCATATCAAGTCGATTATCTATCAGAGATAAACTTTCAAGTGCTCTTCCGGAGTATTGATATTTTAGTACTTTGAGAAATACTACTCATATTTCCCCTTGCATTTAAATGGGAAAAATATTTCTTATGCTTAAGTACAATATGAGTACTTGCATTATCTGCTAGGCATAAATAGCCACAATTCTAGGCATAAATAGCCACAATTCATTGTATATTTTATTCCGGAAGTAATCATATTCTTCAAATAATAAATTAACATAAAACGTAAATAAATAATATGTGAAATAAATAAAGATAAAGCAAACTAACATAAATAAATAATAAATAAAACAAATTAACCTTAAAAAAATAAATAAATAATTATTCATGTTAGAGGTTATAAGGGAAATAAAATAAATGGTAAATTATTCCCTTCAAGGGTTATGAGAAAATTAACAATATCCAATTGAGTTGGACCAATAACGCCATAATTATTTTCGCCATAAACAAATTTTGTTTATATTTTATTTCATTTATCATTCATGATTATGGATAAAGTCCATAATACTTTGGCGTTTGACAAGTACGAAACCAATGGTTTATAACATCACATTGGTAAAAGGATTTCACTTCCTTAGAATGATCTTTATCACTCTTGTCATCCTTATAACTTCGCTACCAGCGGGTAGAAGTATTCTTAAAATGACTATATTTTTCATGTGTATATTCATAGCCTCGACCACGACCACAACTTTTAATGTGATTTTTTATTCCTTCCATAATATAATCTCACATTCACTTCAGGGAATGGAGTAGAGCCAGTGGGCCTTTAAAACCTTTTTCACATATCCTTATCACAGAGAACAAAGATTTAATCCTCGTACGCGGCATTGTTAAACCTGTCCACAAGGTCCTTTAAAAACCTCCTTTGAGACCAGTAGCCTCGCAGAACGGGATGTCCAGCCAATTATACTTGGATTATATCGAAATTATGTCTCTAATTGAATAATAATTTACCATGTTTGCATTCACTTCAGGGAATGAAACAGATCCAATAATTGCATGGAATAAACATCATGCTTGCATTCACTTCAGGGAATGCCCCATCATTGATAATTGCATGGAATAAACATCATGCTTGCATTCACTTCAAGGAATGCCTCCCATAAAACTTTTTGGATCAAGACGAATTTTCGTAACTTGAAATTGGGAGAAGTCTATGGTCGAGTTTTTCGACGAAGAAGAAATATTGCTTTCAAGCAAATATAGACTTTATAATAATCTTCTTGTAAATCTAAAATCATCATGATTTATCGCACTTTAAAATTGTATTTTAAAAGATAAAAATAAAATATAGTTTATCGATATTGAATTTCGTCTCAAAGACAATGATGACGTAGCAAATGAACCA
This sequence comes from Hibiscus tridactylites, assembly GCA_958450335.1. NCBI lineage: Eukaryota > Viridiplantae > Streptophyta > Magnoliopsida > Malvales > Malvaceae > Hibiscus > Hibiscus tridactylites. The sequence continues at coordinate 84,302,650 of OY288278.1, read as the reverse complement.
AGGCATCTTCTCATAATCTTTTTTACACCATGTCTCTTTCCAACTCATTTGAATACATGTAAAACTCAAAACACGGTTAAAAGCATCAATTTTTATCAATAGAATAAAAAAATTTTATTTGAGACTAGATCAAAAAATATAAAAGTAGTCATAGATCAAGTTGAATAAACATAACTATAATTGATGTGATCAAATTATAAACAACCATAGTTAAAATCAAGCGACATTTTGATGAATATATAAACACATTAAAGTAACATATTCCTTTTGCCTTTGATTCACATACAAAGTAATTGATACAAATAATAAAGTTGTTTTATATCTCGAATTTATTCATATAAATTACCATAATAATAATAATAATAATAATAATAATAATAATAATAATAATAATGATAAAACAAATATATAACAATCACATGACAACACAATCCTTGAATTGAATCAATTATAAATTAGAATGGAATAATAAAAACTTTGAATAAAACTAATATAAATGATGGTCTTATCTTCACTTGAGACACCGATAAACTTACATCATCATTTTCTATCATTCTATTATTTTAAATTTATTCAAAAATTACTTTAAAATTGATGGAACTCAACTAAGAATCTAAAACTATCACTTCGATGTACGCATTTATAATGTCCCAACAACTTCATCGCACACTTTTATTTCCTGACAATTTGTTTTTGTAACTGCTTCATATTGAGTGCCGCTGACCGAATAATTTGTTGTCTTTTTAAACACGAATCTGGTCTAGTTAGGTCGCAATGTGATATTTTAGGATTAACTATTCCTTTGTTTAGGTTAAAAAGTGGGTTTTAAAATGTTATGGGAAGTGTAAAAAATAGGAAAAACTATACGGATGGTCACCCAATTAATTTTTTCGTCAAAAACATTCCTCACGTTAAATATCTTTCCTATTTTGATATGTCTCTGTTAAAAACACTAACACTAAAATTTTATTTAACTAATCAAGTGGTATTACGTCCAAACACAACTTGTGAAGGCTAGGAATCTGAAACCAACCCCCATAGCATGAAAGGACAACTAGGGGTGATAATGAGTCTGACCGGCTCGCGAGCTACTCGGGCTCGGCTCGGTCAAAACTCGGTCAAAGCTCGGCTCGAGTGAGCTCGACTCGGACTCGGGCTTGGCTCGAAACCTTAACAAGCCGAGCCGAGCTTACCCAGGCTCGGCTCGAAATGCTCGTGAACAGGCTCGGAATCTACATATGCACTAAAAAAAATTTATGTGTTTGTACATTCTTTCATTAGTTGATTGTTGTTTGATTTTGTATTTTCTTTAATTATGTGTTTGTATTATAATAATTTTATTGATTATTTGGATTAATCTAATTTTTTGAATTTTCTCCTTTCCGGTCATTGAATTTCGTTTTAGTGTTGGTTATGAAAGAGATTTTTAACGAATATTTTATATAAAAAACTATAGCAAAATTTTTCATTTCGAGCCGAGCCGAGCCCGAGCCGAGCCTGACGAGCTTTGAGCCCGAGCCGAGCCCAATAGAATTGTTTTCGAGCCGAGCTCGACCCTAAAATTCCGAGCTCGGCGAGCCTCGAGCCCGAGCCGAGCCTGGCCAGGCTCGGGCTCAGCTCGTTATCACCCCTAAGGGTAACACTAAAACCAATAGTGCTAAGTTTAACATTTGAGTCAAATCTACCAACATTTATATTTAACATATATTATGTTACCAACAACACAAAATAAAATATAAAAGCTAGGGAAGTGATTGAGCACAAGACCTCATTGATAAAAATTTAAATATTTAATCACCAAGTTAAACTAAGAAGTTGTTAAATTATATTAAACTAAATTTTGATTAAAATTTAAAATCAAACTAGATTTAATTTTTTCACTTTGTTCGATAATGAATAAATTAATTAAATAATCATGTACTTACTTTTTATAAAACTAAATAATAAATTAGATTAAAAAATAATATAATAATATTTATTTATGATAGAATATAAAATTTTAAATTTGTTGTGAATAAAATAAAGAAGAACAAGAAGAACAAATAGATGAGAGGAAGAGGGAGATTTGTATTATTCTCAAAATATATAAAATGTATACAATGCCTTCAATGAATCATCTATTTATAGGCATAAGAAGTACATAATACATTAAACTCTAATTCATAGAGATAATATTCCTAATAATAAATAAATCAAACTCCTTTGATAAAGTTCTAATCATGATAGACATCCACATAGATAAATATTCATAACACTCCCCCTTGGATGTCTATGAAGATAATGTGCCTCGTTAAAACCTTACTAAGATAAAAACCCAGTGGGAAAAAAATTCTTTAGTGAAGGAAAAAGAGTACACACATCTTTGATACGCATAACTTGTTGCCTCATTAAAAACCTTACCAGGAAAACTCATTGGGACAAAACCTCGGTTAAGGGGAAAAGAGTGCAACGCGTATTTACTCCCCCTCATGAAAACATAATAGAAGATCTTTCAATCTTCATAATTTAATCTTGAATATCATTTTTCTAAAGATCGCGAGGGATGAAACTTTGGAGTAATATGTTCCATGATGTATCAACTTTCAAACTGAGATATACATCTTGTTTTATCTTCACACAATATAGCTTTTATCATATCTTGTAAAAGTAAATCCACATATCTTTTGGATATGTTGGGTCAATAATCTTAGCCAAACACATTTTTTGGCTTGCCTCGTGCATAACAATTATTTTTACGACATTTGAGGAGGCATCAACGAATGTTTGAAGATCTAAATGTAATGATCTTTGTATATTCATAGATATTTCTTGACCAACTAATATATAGTGCTTCAAGACCAAGAAAATATATAATTATCTTTATTCACATCCAACAATCTTACAACTATTGGGATACTCAATAGATATGCTCTATTCATATTGAATCTTCTTTAAGATTCTTTCAGCTTATGTCTATTCATAGACAAAAGAAATATATAAAAATGCTCGATCTTCAGGTCGAGATAAACTTGATGTCAAGATTCAAGTACTTGTATTGAAAGTACTTCATGAGTTTCCAATTTGAAGCTCTTTAGGAGTTCTAAAATTATCATAATGGATCTTGATCCAAACTCCTTTATAAAATACATAAGGAAATCTGATCATTCTTATATTATTTTCTCAATTAGTATTCACTAAGGCGATTATACCAAATGCGCCAAAAATATTCATGAGACATGTCTAAATAAATTTCCTCAGAAATTTCCAAATGCTTATAGCATTTTAGATCCTTCAAGGATAAATATGGATCCACAAATAATTAGACGCATGTAAAATTTTCAAAACTGCCAAAGTAATTGCATCCACCATGAAGTAATTAAAACTTTTCATAAATCACAGTTCAAGTCGTATTTACGACTACTTATTTGTGCCTCACTTGCATTACACCTTTAAGTGTTTGGACTGGTGGTCCAAATACTTCTATTTTAGAAGTTCAAAGCGTCTTTCAACATTGGCCAATTCAATATCTATACGTCTGGATAGATTTTATACAAGATCCTCGATTTCTTTCTTTACTTCTATAGAAGTATTTTATGTAAAATTGTTTGTAAAATCGTTGTCGACAACTTTTCAATTTTTCTGGTTCCATTCTCGTAATGACATAACTCATCGAGATCTCTTCAAGATTTCAATCTTTATTTTAGGTACCTGAAACTCTTCTAGAGTTTTATTATTTGTTATGTCTTGGGTCTCTTCAGGAGCACCCGCCTCCAATATATGACCATCTCATATTACTTTCTATTTACGAGAATTTTGATCATTGGAACCATTTCAACTATCATGCTTCAGGCATGATTTACATTCTCTCGCTCTAACATGTAATTTAAACTTAGAGCATTTCAGCTGGTATATGAGACTTAATTACTCTCATTGGGTCAGTAAATATGTCTGGCAGTTGACATGTAATAACATGAATTATCTTATGAACTTCTAGTTCATATACGAGGATCTAGATAATGATAATTCATTTTCCTATATCCAGCTGATTATTATCTCCCCCTGATGTTGAGAAAAATCATGTCATAAATGATTCTCCAATTAATGTTTAAGAATTTAAACATAAAAGGAGACTCGTACTCAATATATATTCTCAACCCTTTTTATTTACCCATTTTGTGCGATGTGGTGGAGCAATTCATATCGCACATTCAAAAATCATAAAATGGGAAATGTATGGTTTCTGACCAAAAACCAATCATAACGGGGAGTTTATTATAACTCGTTGGCTTGATGCGTATAAGTGTTGCTATATGGAAACACCATATAAATAATAACTCTTTTGTTCTCATAGTTTAGCTATTAAATAGGAGGCATCCAATTGAAATTTTGTTAAACTATATTTTTCATAATCAATAGGCTTTGTAACAACTGATATAGCCTAAAATATAAACCAACTAGCTTTTCAAGACGAATAGTCTAACTGCATAATCTGAATATTTTTAGAATCAATCTCACAAACTTCTGGTTGTAAGTCGATAAAACAATGTAGATGCATCTACTAAAATCATATAAAACTTTCCACATTTGTGGATATATGGGCCCATATTTCATTCAGATATGCAAGACATACAGTCTCAACTTCAATACAAGAACTTTAAGTTCTAATTCTTTTGGTAAGTGGGATCATATATATCCTTTGAGAACAAACAACACAAGAACTTCAGGTTCTTTTAGTAAGTGGAATTTAATCAATTTCTTTAAGCAACACAAGAACTTCACGTTCTTTAATAAATGGAATTTAATCCATTCCTTTGAGAATAAGCACCACAAGAACTACAGGTTCTTTTAATACATGTGCATGTAAATCTCAATAATTTTTGCACCATTAATTAGGATGGTCTAACCGATCATGCCAACTATATATATGTGTGTATATATCTCTGAATTTGTAAACTCCTTGTTTACCATAACATGTAATTCAATCTCACTCGTACATGTCTAGTACGGCCATCAAAATTGTTCCTTTAAATAAGAATATATTTAGCTCTTTCGGAGCTTTCAATTGAAATTATCTTTTGGTAGTAATATATAGCTCTTCTAGAGCTTTCAACTGACTTTTTGGCTACCAAAACTTATATCAATATTGGCTTATTTCAAATGCCAATTGATAACATATGTTATCTATAATTCCCAAATGGATAGTTTGCGAACTCATATTGCTCTCTTTATGACTTTGACGAGTATAACGCACTGTGAATATGGAATAAAGTTCCATTTGACAATAACATATTTGCTCAACCAGAGCCTTTTGTGATATTAGTACTTCCGGATATAGTACTTACATTATTCCCTTGCATTTTAATCGAGAAATGCATAATTGTGCACCTTTCAAAATGTGCTTTGTTTCATTTAATTCAGGTAATGAAAATATGTACTTTGTATCATTCACTTCGAGGAATGAAAAATATAAAATATAGCACATCATATCAAGTCGATTATCTATCAGAGATAAACTTTCAAGTGCTCTTCCGGAGTATTGATATTTTAGTACTTTGAGAAATACTACTCATATTTCCCCTTGCATTTAAATGGGAAAAATATTTCTTATGCTTAAGTACAATATGAGTACTTGCATTATCTGCTAGGCATAAATAGCCACAATTCTAGGCATAAATAGCCACAATTCATTGTATATTTTATTCCGGAAGTAATCATATTCTTCAAATAATAAATTAACATAAAACGTAAATAAATAATATGTGAAATAAATAAAGATAAAGCAAACTAACATAAATAAATAATAAATAAAACAAATTAACCTTAAAAAAATAAATAAATAATTATTCATGTTAGAGGTTATAAGGGAAATAAAATAAATGGTAAATTATTCCCTTCAAGGGTTATGAGAAAATTAACAATATCCAATTGAGTTGGACCAATAACGCCATAATTATTTTCGCCATAAACAAATTTTGTTTATATTTTATTTCATTTATCATTCATGATTATGGATAAAGTCCATAATACTTTGGCGTTTGACAAGTACGAAACCAATGGTTTATAACATCACATTGGTAAAAGGATTTCACTTCCTTAGAATGATCTTTATCACTCTTGTCATCCTTATAACTTCGCTACCAGCGGGTAGAAGTATTCTTAAAATGACTATATTTTTCATGTGTATATTCATAGCCTCGACCACGACCACAACTTTTAATGTGATTTTTTATTCCTTCCATAATATAATCTCACATTCACTTCAGGGAATGGAGTAGAGCCAGTGGGCCTTTAAAACCTTTTTCACATATCCTTATCACAGAGAACAAAGATTTAATCCTCGTACGCGGCATTGTTAAACCTGTCCACAAGGTCCTTTAAAAACCTCCTTTGAGACCAGTAGCCTCGCAGAACGGGATGTCCAGCCAATTATACTTGGATTATATCGAAATTATGTCTCTAATTGAATAATAATTTACCATGTTTGCATTCACTTCAGGGAATGAAACAGATCCAATAATTGCATGGAATAAACATCATGCTTGCATTCACTTCAGGGAATGCCCCATCATTGATAATTGCATGGAATAAACATCATGCTTGCATTCACTTCAAGGAATGCCTCCCATAAAACTTTTTGGATCAAGACGAATTTTCGTAACTTGAAATTGGGAGAAGTCTATGGTCGAGTTTTTCGACGAAGAAGAAATATTGCTTTCAAGCAAATATAGACTTTATAATAATCTTCTTGTAAATCTAAAATCATCATGATTTATCGCACTTTAAAATTGTATTTTAAAAGATAAAAATAAAATATAGTTTATCGATATTGAATTTCGTCTCAAAGACAATGATGACGTAGCAAATGAACCAAGGCATCTTCTCATAATCTTTTTTACACCATGTCTCTTTCCAACTCATTTGAATACATGTAAAACTCAAAACACGGTTAAAAGCATCAATTTTTATCAATAGAATAAAAAAATTTTATTTGAGACTAGATCAAAAAATATAAAAGTAGTCATAGATCAAGTTGAATAAACATAACTATAATTGATGTGATCAAATTATAAACAACCATAGTTAAAATCAAGCGACATTTTGATGAATATATAAACACATTAAAGTAACATATTCCTTTTGCCTTTGATTCACATACAAAGTAATTGATACAAATAATAAAGTTGTTTTATATCTCGAATTTATTCATATAAATTACCATAATAATAATAATAATAATAATAATAATAATAATAATAATAATAATGATAAAACAAATATATAACAATCACATGACAACACAATCCTTGAATTGAATCAATTATAAATTAGAATGGAATAATAAAAACTTTGAATAAAACTAATATACTGTGTAATAAAATGTTCTAACTTGTGCGCCCAATAGCATTTAGCCGAAATCCTTGAGGGCTTTAATTTGGTTTGCTTTATCAATCCATCTAATGAAGTACGACGATAATTTTAATTTTCGTTAATTCAAGAGTTACTTCAAGTATGAATAAAATAATAATAAATTAAAATAATAACCAAATAATAGATATGAATATACTAACTTTTGGAGAATGATAAATCAATCATTATATTAGTATATAAATAAGTAAAACATACCATACTTTCCAAGGTAAGCTGAATATATGATAGATGTAGTCACCAATATCAAATTGAAATTCTTTTCGAGAACCACCAACAATAATCACAGTAGTTGAGCGAGCGAGATCGTGCTGATAACGTGTTGTGAATAAAATAAAGAAGAACAAGAAGAACAAATAGATGAGAGGAAGAGGGAGATTTGTATTATTCTCAAAATATATAAAATGTATACAATGCCTTCAATGAATCATCTATTTATAGGCATAAGAAGTACATAATACATTAAACTCTAATTCATAGAGATAATATTCCTAATAATAAATAAATCAAACTCCTTTGATAAAGTTCTAATCATGATAGACATCCACATAGATAAATATTCATAACAAAATTTTATTTATTTATTATTTTAAATGATTTAAAATTAGGAACTAAATAAATATTTTTAAATATTTTAAATTTTATATTTACAATAAATAAATATTATTTAAAAATAATTATTTAAACCCAAATTTTAAGTCATTTAAATAATTAATAAATATAATTTAAAATTTTATATTCTATCATAAATAAATATTATTAATTTAATACTAATTTTATAAAATAAATAAATAAATATTTAATTAGTTTTGTTATTATCGAGCAAAGTGAAAAAAATAAATCTAGTTTATTTTTTAATTGTCAATACAATTTAGTTAAATATTATTTAAGTTAAACTTATAACAATTTATTAGTTTAACTTGTTGGTTAAATATTTAATTTTTTTATCAATGAGGTCTTGTGTTCGAATCATTCCTCCAATTTTTATATTTTATTTTGTGTTTTTCGTAACTTAATATACGTTAAATATAAATGTTAGTGGAATTGAAACAAAAACTTGGCCTAGTACAGTTGGTTTGTGCGTTGCCATTTCATGTTGTGGCCTGTGGGGTGCTAATTTGACTCCTAGCCTTCACACGTTATTTTTTTTCATTTTTCTTTGATTTTCTTGAATTAATATGGTGAAAACACGTGTCACCGATTGGTTGGTTGAATTAAATTAAACAAAAATAATATGGAGATGAGAGAGAAATTATTAAAAATTATTTAAAAAAATACTAGGTCCTCATTGCCGTTAGTTTTTTTAACAGAGAGAGATCAAAATAGAAAAAAATATTTAACGTGAGGAAAAATTTTGACGAAAAAATTAATTGGGTAACTAAAACAGAAAATGGTGATAGTTGAGTGACTACCCATGTAGTTTTCCCTAAAATATATAGTTTGTTAATTAAAGTATTCTATATTGTTGTTAAAATATATTGTTGAAAGTTCATTTATTTTTGATATTATACTGGACAATATAAAATAAATTGGCCTAAATGGTACTCCTTTCGTCTCATAAAAATGTCCTTTATTGACTTTTTGAAACTTAAAAATTTAAAATTTGACTATTATTATATTAAATATTTTAAATAATTAAAATTTATAAAATATATATTTGAAAACTACTCGATTAGAGGTTTTTAAAATATATTTTTTATATTTTTATCAATGATACATTTTAAATAATTATGAGTCAAAGTTGAAAAAAATAACTTAAAAAAGTCAATGAAAGACAAAAATTGTGGGGCGGAAGGAGTATTAAAATAGTTTAATATAATTATATTTGAAATATAAATTTTAAACGACTTTTAAATAATTAATATAAATTATTTTAGTTTTTAATTAATTTGTAGGCTTTTGCTAAATTTTTTAATTTTAATTAATCTGTTTTGAGATTTTGTAACAACCAAGAAGATATCAGCTATTGTTTATTCTCTATGTAAGTAATATTAACTTGTTTTTTTGTGTAAGGTTGACGGATATTCATAGATATCATTTATACTTCAATATTTTTTTGATAAACATTTATACTTTAAAATTATTTTCACTTTGGCATTTTATCTTTACTGAATTTAAAAAATGCATTATTTATTTATTTATTTTGAATTGTTCTTATTATTTGGATGATATTGGACTTTAAACTTATAATATATTTTTCACATAGATATGGAAGAGAATATCATAAAATATTTATTTATTTTAATCATTTTATTATTCTAACGTTAAAACACACTAAAGAAGAGAAATCTTAAAATAAAAGCAAATTATAGATAAAAGAGGAAAAAAATATTTAGTGTGAAAATTTTAAAAGTGTGTTTGAATGAGTAATTTCTAAATTTTGGAGATTTATTAAAATACTGACATTTTAAAATGTATCATTTTAATGCTAATATTTGTGATTGTTTTTATTTAAAATATACAATTAAAAAATTATATTATTGGAAGTACATGGGTTAAAATAATTATAAAAGATAAATATATTAAAAAATAAAAATGTACATTATGAATATAAAATATTTTCAATTTTGTTTTTTAATTTATAAATGCGCTTGTATGTATTAAATAGAATATTTTTACAAAGAATTTGAAAAAAAAACACCTCATTAAGTGGGAATTTGAGTAAGGATTGCGAGTTACTCAAAAATCCCCTCTTATAAGTTATAATTCCTTGCACATTTAAAAAATCATCATTTTAACCCAAGCAAAAAAATTAATTTTTGAAATTTGAAAAAAAATCCTTTTTCACATCCTTCAATTTAAACACACTCTAAAAATTCAAATTCTAATGGTTAAAATTGATCTAACAACTCCATATATTTAAATTGACCATTATATGAATTTAAAATAAATATTAAACATTTAAATAAAACTGTTAAATTGATAAAATAATTTAATTGACACATTAAAATTCAATTAGAATATTTTAAAATTTATAGATTAACTCTTTAATTGAAATGTTCTTTTGGATGTGAAAAATTCCAAAATGTATATAAAATCGGCCAATTATAGAATGGGCCAACTGATAGAAGTTAAGAAGACAAGGCGCTGACCTAACACTGCCGGCAAATACCAAATGGGGTTGCTTAGGACGCGTTTAGTTCCCAACCGGCAACTCTAATCGGAAATTATATTCGAATATAATTAGGGATGATAAAAAACTTGAATCCCACATATTCTGACCCAATCCAATTTGGTATGGTCGATTTTTGTTGTTGTTGAATTTTTAATTTTTGGGACAAGTCGAGTTTAAGGCGAAAATTTCCCGCTTCGCACCGATTTATTTATAAATATATATTTATTATATTTTTATTTAAGATTAATATTTTATACACTGGCAGTAGAAACTAAAAATTTCCACAAGCGCATTAGTTTTAGGGTATAGAGAGTTAATTTAGGGTATATGGTTTAGGAGTTTAGGTGTAGGGGGTTAGAACTTAGAGATAGTTGTTTTAATTTAAGGTTTAGGGTTATAATTTAGGGTTTAGTTTTAGGGTAATATGGTGAGGATTTAGATTTTAACATATAAACCCTAAATTATAACCCTAAACCTTAAATTGAGACATCTATCCCTAAATTCTAACCCCTTACATCTAAACCCTAAAACTATGGCGCTTGTGTAAACTTTCAGTTTTCACCGCCTGTGTATAGAATATTTATCCTTTTATTTATTATATTTAATATTTTTATTATATTTCTTCGGAGCAGCCGAGTTTAATCGAGTTTTATTTAAATTTTAGAGTCAGATTATGCTTTTATTATATCGGGTCGGGTCTAGAATAAAAATATATTAAACTCAGGTCAGGTCGAAGTTCTAATTTTTTGGGGCGAGTTCGGGGTGGCCAAAACCCAGCTCCACCATGTTGTCGTCCTTAAATAAAATTCATTTCAACTAAAAAATTTAAGCATAAAATACACTAGAGGTTGCTTAGTAATAGGTTTTAGTGACAAACATGTCATTTTTTAAAAAAAAAATAATAATTCAATCACTTAAATATAGGGTTTAGGGTATTAAATTAAATTATTTAATTTTATTATTCAAAATATTCAAAAAAATAAGTATATAAAATTTTAATTGAGTGACGTGTTTGTTCCTAAATTTATAATTGAGTGACTAAATTATTATTTTTAAAAGAAAAGTGACATGTTTTCTAGACATATTTGTTATTAAATCCATAACTAAGTAGCCTCTAGTGCAATTCACCCAAAATTTAATTTGAATATTCAATTAATCAAAGTAAATTATTTGACTTTATTATCAAATTACATCGTATAATCATGTTTTTAATCTGAAAAATAATTAATGAATTGCTAAAATATATCGTTATCATTAAAGTATTACATATAGTACGTAAAAAAACGACGGTTCCTACAATATTTCAGGCTTTGTAGTAACTTTGACACCCAGTTCTTCAACCTTCACCTGGCCAGTCGATGCCATTAAAAACTTCTTCAAAACTCACCCAAAACAGCTTCTATATAATTCACCGCTCTCGTCGGTAAGCCAAAGCAGTCATCAGCAGAGATGGGGAAGAAGAAGGCTATGGTGCCGGTCGAGGAACTGGACCTGTCGACCGTCAAGTACGAGCCTGAAGTGATCAAAGGTATCAGTTTTCACATGTCTGAATATGTTTTTTCTTCATGGATATTTGATATATCTGACCCCTTTGGATTAGAATTTGATGGTTTTTAGTTTTGGGTGCTTTGCAGCTCCTCATCTAACGGGTTTGGTGCTGAAGTTGTTTGTGAGGATGGTTGAAGCTCCGGTTATAGGTTCTTTGATCATGTCTTTCCTGAAAATGCAGAACAAAATGGTCGAGGTCCATTCTTTTTGCCCTCTATCTGTTTGTTTGTATTACTCATCGGTTTGAATTATGGGTGTTCTCAAGAGAATTCAATGATGATTTTTCATGTTTTTTTTTTTGGTATTGTGTAGATGTTGCAGAACACTGTGATACCAGAAGCACCCATGTTTAAACCTGAATTCCCTCCTCAAGGTTTAGTTTCTCTATATGCTATGAGTAATTTATCTATAGTTTTGCATTCTACCATGTTATAATTGGTCAATCTGTTGTTAACAAGTTCTGTTGTTAACAAACTTCAGAAGGCTAACTGATCATTTGTATGATTTCAAACCAGATGCAGAACCTTCCGTTGTCACTGCAGATGAAGAAGGAAAACCTGAGGATCGTGTTGAATCGGCCTTAAAGTGTCTTCCCCATTATGATCCACCTAGTTGTTGGAGTGGGGATTTGCTTCCATCATTCCGGTACTGGAAGATTCGTGACTATGCTCATGCTTATCGATCTAAAATTGTGACACCTTCCATGGTAAGTCAACATTAAACACCAGAGTGTTGTTTTCGCTCTAAATCTACAACAGAAAATTTCCACTTTTTGGTTTATAGGTTGCAGAAAAGATCATCTCAGTAATTGAAGAGTTTAACTATCATAAGCCCCCAACACCGTTATTGATTTCATTCGATGCCGAGGACATAAGGAAACAAGCTGCAGCTTCGACAAAAAGGTTCGAGGAAGGTATACGGTATACCATTATATTATTTGTTCATGATGCTGTTTAATACTTGTAATCCACATATTATGGTTAATGTAAAGTTTCTCGATAGATCGGAACAACTGAAAAAGAGTTGTGGGTGTGAATCATGCAGGAAATCCATTGTCAATCTTGGATGGGATTTTCATGGCAATCAAGGATGATATAGACTGCTATCCTCATCCATCCAAGGGTAAATAAGCTCGACACTTATTTTATGTAATGTTCCGGGAAAATTTCTTTGTAGTTGCAAAGAAGATGGATCGGAACTTTTATTTTCGATGATAGGTGCAACGGCATGGATGCACGAGGTTCGCTCCGTTGAGAAGGATGCGGTTTGTGTGTCGAGAGTGCGGAGCTGCGGTGTGATTCTTATTGGGAAGGCCAACATGCATGAGTTAGGCATGGGCACAACTGGAAACAATCCAATCTATGGGTAAATTTGTTGTCCAGCAGATGTAAAAAAGATGCATATTTAGATATGGCAAACCATACCAATTTACGGAACTGATCTTAATTATTTAACTTATCAAATATTGAGGTACAGAACAACCAGAAATCCTCATGCAATGGAAAGATATACAGGTGGATCCTCCTCTGGTCCAGTAGCAATTGTAGCTTCTGGACTATGTTCTGCTGCCCTTGGAACAGATGGTGGAGGTTGTAAAACTTTATTACCTTAGTTGGAATCTTTTTTTATTTAGTTTACAATACACTGATGTTAGATGCTTAACCATAAAAAAGGGCAGGTTCTGTCCGTATTCCTTCGTCCCTTTGTGGTGTTGTGGGCTTGAAAACGACTTATGGACGGACGAGCATGGAAGGGTAAGCTCTTGTTCTATAGGCTACATAACAAATTACTGGTTGATGTTTTCCGAAGACAGAAACTTTTGTTGGATATCATGGCAATTGTAAACCAAATTTCTATGAAGCTCAAGCAAACCCTTTTTAAGATGTTCAGGGCTCATTTTTTGCTTCTTTTTTTTTGCAATGCTTCATCTCCACAGGTCGCTATGTGGTTCTGGGACAGTGGAAATCATTGGACCAATAGCCTCGACAGTGGAAGATATCATACTAGTGTAAAACTCTGGCACTTTTGAATAGGTTTTATAGCAACTGAAGTAACAATTTGATGTATTTTTCTAAGCAGTTAGACCATGCATTTTTGGTATACTGCGAGGTTGAACTTTCTCATCATGACTCAATTTATGCCTCCACAATAAAATTAGGGGTTTAGGGTTAATGTATAGAAAATTTAGGGTAGAGTGTATTTTTTAGGGCGTAGGATGTAGGGTTTAAGATTTAGAATTTAGGGGTAGGGTTCTTAATTTAATTTTTAAGTATTTTTTTTAACAAGAGTCATAAATGGAGGCATGATTAGGGGCAGAGGATTTTTGCTCGTCGGACACATATCTAGACATGATTATGGATGTATGATCTTCCGAGGGGATTAAATACTCTGCCCTTTTTCGGTGCCCTATTTATGCCCCAACACTAAAAAACACAACAAAATTAAATTTCAAGTCCCAACCCTAAATTTTAAATCCTAAACCCTAAACTTTATACCCAAAAAATAAAACATACACTATACCCTAACCCCTATCCTTAAACCCTAAACCTAATTTTGAGTATGAGGGCATAAGTAGGGGCGCCGAAAAGGGGTAAAAGATTTCCATCCCTTCAGAAGACCCTCCAAATACATCAAAAAGTTTGAAAAATAAAAGTTAAACATGTCAAGTTGAACATATACTTATACACAAAAGCATACTTGAGTCCTTGTAACATAGGTAATAAATATTGGCAAAGTTGTGCTTTCTTAATATTGTTAACTCTACTGAGGCTTTTCAGGTATGCAGCAATTTTGGGTTCATCTCCAGAGGACAGAATCTGTTTGAGACCTGTAACCTCGAAACCTTATTAACATTTGTCCCAACTTTTTTTTTTAAAAATATTTACCTATGCTGAATGCTGTTCCTTATATTCTCTCTAAAGTTTTCTGCGGGCCATGTGCATTTTTTCATGTTATGAAACCATGTGCGTCTTTTCAAGTATCTAGTTGAATTATGCTAATCACTCTTGTACGTAAGGGTGCAATTGTGTCGATCCAATGCCAGGCTTGAGCTGGCTTGTTTTGAAAACTTGAGTCTCGAGGCTTCATTTCGAGCTCAACCGAGCTTTAGTTATCCTACTTTCCACCTTTCTTGAAGTACACGTTTTCCGCATATTTAGACATGTGTAAAGGGTTTAACCCTCTAAAAACTCTTCAAAACATGAAAAAATTTAAAACAAATTGAATATATCCGTGTCAAACACATACATGTACCCGGTTTCATCCAAGTTTGAGCAACATGTGACTACACTGCACTTTTTGTTGTTTGCATCTACATTATTTAATCACTAGTGTTCTGTATTTTTGTAGCCTCCCCCTTGTTTCCCAGATTTGTCATCACTTGAGAATGCAAACACTTTGGGGTCATTGCGACTGGGGAAGTATACCGAGGCAGTTCCCCTTGTTCTCTAGACAATAGTTTGTTTTTATTTAAATATTGTTTATCTTTTAAGAAATATTTCTCAGTATACAGTTTTCTCCTGCAGTGGTTTAATGATGTACATTCAACTGATATCTCGGATGTTTGTGAAAACGTTCTTAACCTTTTGTCGAAAAACCATGGATGTGAAGTAAGTTGGTCTCAGTTGATATTCTTTCTGTCAATTCCCATTTTCTTCAACTTTACCATTAACATATTTATGTTATATGAAACTGATATTATGTTTGAAGACAATAGAGGTAGTAATACCAGAACTAAATGAGATGCGCACTGCTCATGTTGTTTCAATTGGATCAGAAACAATGTGCTCGTTAAATCCGGATTGTGAAGACGGGTACGCTTCTTTGCTTTAGTATATCTAACTAGCTAAAACGGGGATACAGAAAGAGTTGCAAATGTTGGGATTCGAATTCCAAACTTGACGAAGCCACCTCTTAAAGATGGCTGCATGGACCAACTTAGTTTAGTTATGTTCTATGAAGTATTTTCAATGTTGGACAGATAATCGCCTCATTTCCTTTCTAAATTCTGTAGGAATGGTGTGAAATTAACATATGATACTCGCACTAGTATGGCACTTTTCCGATCATTCACTGCATCAGACTATGTAGCTGCCCAATGTCTCAGGTAAGGCTAAATGACAGATGGGAAAAACATTTTTTCCTGAACTTTAAAGGGGGGTCAGCTTTCACTTTATTAGCAAATAATATATCTAAGATAATAGGGATATTTGAACTCTGGTTCAATTTCTACTTGGACCGACTTGTTTCGGCCTTTCAGACGAAGGCTAATGCACCACCACATGGAGATCTTCAAGAAGGCTGATGTCATAGTGACCCCAACAACTGGGTATGTAGGTTTAACATTACCATACAACTTCTGTGAATGAATTGATTCAAACATTTTCTTTTAAGAGTTTAGCATTACCAAGTTGGTAGAAAAGATGGGAAATTGTGAAAATTTACCAGACACCATTCTTTGTGCATGCTGGAGGAATCCAAGCTCTTTCTTAAAAATGATTTCCTTACTTTTCTGCACCACAGCATGACAGCACCAAAAATACCACCTAGTGCTTTGAAAGATGGAGAGACAGATATGCAGGTTACAGGTCTGTCGTCTTCATTATACTGAGTAACGTATATGTTTAATCTTGCATATTCTAGATTCACCATTTTCTGATTCATCGTTTGCTCGCTCTGTTTCAGGTTATCTCATGCGGTTCATTATTGCTGGTAACCTACTTGGCCTTCCGGCCATTACTATCCCTGTAAGTGATCTGCATTTCTTTCCTCACTAATGATGTAAATATTGAGTATAAACAATCAACTAGAGACAAGGGTGCTTGAACATTCTGCTAAGAATTCACATCATGCTGGTATCAGGTTGGTTATGACAAACAAGGCCTTCCGATAGGCTTGCAACTAATCGGCCGTCCATGGGGTGAAGCTACAATTTTACGTTTGGCTTCTGCAATTGAGGTACAGACAATATATCCTCAACCCTGTATGACTGTATTAAGTGATGCATCACTAATACAAAACAAACATCTAATGTTTGCAGGAACTTTGTGCTAAGTCCAGGAAGAAACCTGCATCCTTCTATGACATTTTAAATGTCAAATAGAAGCTGTTTACAGCTCCAAGATGCACGGACTACATTTTATGGCAAGCCCTCCGGCTCTTCAAGAATCTAGTATGATTATCTATCCTGAAGCAATGTTTCTTAATACATGGTTGAATAAGCTATCTGTTATCATACTGACGAGGCATGCTTCGAGAAAACTGATGTTCTATCTGATTCTAGTACAACTTTTTCCAAAAACTACCTAGTGTTATTGACTGGTTTTACTGTACCTTGCATTCTCCCATGATTACGAAGCTAGATAACAAATAGTTATCCAATAAAAGATGAAGGTAAAACTGATAAGAATGTCCACATCGACATTTTACAGTATAACATAAAGATGGTTGAGATTTGAGGGCCCTGTAACCTCCCGTCTTTGCAAACCATAGGAATTTCAGCAACAGGTTATTAAGAAATTTCTTACAATCCATTGTATATCAATTACGATGTTGAATTTCCTCATCCACATGCCAAAATCACCACAGGAAGTGAATTTAAATAATAGTAACATGAGCCATACCTAATTACGAGTTTAGGGACAATGGCATTGCGAAATCACAAGCATGAAACATGATGTTCAGACAGAAATGTATCAGGTCCTTTCTTCATCCTTCTCATCAACAACCTCACTTGGGTGATCCAATCCTGATGGAATCTTTCCAGGATAATTAGTTGTTGAAGGGTCAGATCCTATCATACTAGAGAAACAAAAAGAGTCCATAAGAGCATGAACAAACCAAAATCGGGGAGTCATAAGAGTTTAATACATGCCGAAATAGCAACATGTCTGTGTTTTACATCAGCTTACCTTCTGTCGACAATGACCATGGAACGAAGCTCGCAATTTGCAAAGCTGCGAGTACAAGGAGAAGAGTTATTTCTTTTGGAGAAATGTAACACCTTCACTTAATTCTAGTCGACGAGATTCATAGTCAAGGCCCTTTTTTATCATCATTTGAAGGAAGCATTTTCCAATAAGTTTAGACTAAAGTTAACCGTGTTTGGTTATAATTTTCCTTTTTACTCACTAAAACTCATTGTGCACTCTCCTTTCAGCTAGAACAACAATCTACTCTTGTTTGAAGATACCTTTGATCAAGAAACTTTTACTGCCTTACAATACTTTCGAGCATAACCAAAATTAGTCAAACAATAGAAGTACAAAAACTAGTTTATGATGCGGGAATTCATGCATCAAATGTGACAAGATCCAAGATGGTTCTTTTGCCCAGTCAAAAGCTAGTAGCTGTACAATGAAAAGAGAGGCATAAGAAGTGGGTAATAAGCACGACACCATGCATCCATAAGTATAAACATTTCTTAATCTTTCCGAGCCATACATATGCAACTGTTGTGAAGTGTATTAAATGAAAAGTTGCATTATAAGGCATCTGAAAAGATTTGATGCAGAAGGACTGCACCGAGTGGAACAGAAACTACCAACATGGTAGTCATTACGGAAAGGGGAAAAAACCTAGATTCACAGGATTGACCAGCTAAAGTGAAAGGCAATTAAACATACTTACTGTTTGCAGATTTCTTTCTTCACCAATGGGTGACAATCATTTCCAAATGCACTTAATGAATGAAACAAGAACCCACTATGGGTAACAATGGCTATCTCCTTCTCTTTGCGTGTCCACAACCTGTGAAGTGAATATAAAGAAGCCTGAGAATCGTTTGTAAGTCTTACGTCAAATGAAACATCAGCATGATCATTGTAGCTTTCAATTTGTCTCCTCAAAGACATAAGAAATTCAAAGAACCATCTTTGCTTTAAGTTATAAATTTCATAGAAGAGTAAATCAAATAAAACAGAAGATGGGAACAATTAGAAAGATTTCCTACGACAGTACTTGAAAAAGCAATATCAGAAACTTAAGTTGCAAGAAATTGTGATATAATAGAATAGCCTTATTGTTTGGTTTAAGTTATCCTTGCCTTCCGAAATATGATTAACTTTGATTATGCTATTCATAAATCTACAATGATTCAAATGGTCCTGAGTTAGATGTAGTTTCTATGTACTATCCAATTAGGGTCTTCTTACACTCATTTACAATGACCTAAAAATTAAAGGAGGGATATAGTAAATGAAGAATAAAATAAGGTATGCACCAGTTCAGAAACTTCAACCCCCTGGCTGCGAGTTCCTCTTTTGTCTCCCTAATGTCAGCCTTCCACCACGTGTCCTCATCACTTTCAATCTGAATAGCAGTTCAAAAGACATTCAGCGTACACCTTCAAAAATGACCAAGCATCTAACGACATTTGGTTCGGATATCAAAACTTGAAACAATACCCCATTCCAGGGGCATCTTAGAGATCAAATCACTTACTAGTGAGAAATCAACTGCGGGAAAAAGAAACTGATAGTCACTGATATTTCTTCTCTTATCGCAAGGATGGACTCCCTGCAAAAGAAAAAAAAACAATGCAAGAGATTAAGCATCAATATATTGAAGCAAAGAAACTAATTTTAAAAGGCCAAACCATAAAGATGGAAAATAAAAATGAACCCTGAAACAGACTACCAGCAAGAGATATCACAAATCTAAACTTGGGCAGTCAAACACCTAGTACGTAATGAGAACTAAGACCCTGAAAAGCTGATAAGAACAATTCATTGATAGATAGTAACCTTTGCCTGGGTTATCCGGACACATAATGAGTGTCGAATATGGGGTATGTCTGTGTCTATACAACATAGGTAAGTTAATTTTTTTCTGTGTTTTAATATATTTGGAGTATCGTACAATTCATAACCCCCCCCCCCATAAAAACCATATCCAAATATGTCAAACACATGTCAATATATTGAGAAAAAGGGAGTCTGGGTAGCATAGGTCCTCCTGGTTAACTACTATTCAAGCATTCTTAAGGTTATCCATTAACCAGATTTGGTATCCAAAAGCAATACATTTAGAGGGAACCATCACTGCAAAAAGCGAAATGAGACTAACCAAATGTTCTCGACAAAGTTCTACTGCAACGATTGGTGGGCAGTTTAGACTTGAAATTGCAGCACGCCCACTATTTCCTGCATTTGCCACCATAAGTGGCAGTACATCCATCCTATCCGTATAACCTTCACCACCAAAAACCCCAACAGCAGTTTGCAATGTCCTATAACATAATTTCGACTATAGTCAATTAATGCATACTTGATGATTTAATCATGTGTTTTATAAATCAAATTTAAACTTCAAAAAACAGCGACACTGAATTATGATTCTACGCAATAAAATATCTTCACTAAATTACTATTTAGCTTTACCAAACTAAGCCTTTACCAATTCAAATTCTGAAAAATAACTTTGGTGCCTAGTTGAAACAAATTATAGCAGACTAACATGTTTTCCAAAACAAAAAGAAACAGCTTCATTGAAGATCAAATGACTTAGACTAAATGAATAAAGTAGTCACAAGTACTAATATTAGTAACTCTAGCAACGCCCTCTGGTGAAAAGATTTATAACAGAATAAGGAAACAAATGTTGTGCCCCAATCAAACAGATTAGCTCTAGATCATAATACGAAACTCAGTGGTTCCACTAGCATTACTCCTTTTGCATTCTGTTTCACTTAATGGAAGTTCCCTTCAAACAGTTAAAGACGATTAGGTAGAAGAAGCAATTGTCTTATAAGGAAACATTCTGTGAAACTATTGTGTATCAACTACCAATCATAAATGGATTGGTACAAAAAGTTATAAAGTCGTTAGGCATCATGATATATGCTCATAACATAAAAGTTTGTGCAAACAACTTTGGGTCAAAAGGGAGAAAGTGCAGTATCTAGATTAGAGTCCTAGGCTTCCCACTCTTTAGCTAATATAAATTGAAGAATTCAGCAAATAAGAAACCTACATGATTCATATAGGTTCAATTTCATTCCCATTGAATTACTAAACTCGGAAAGATGGCATAAGAAGAAATATATCAAGGAAAGATTCTTGAAAGGAGTATGAAATCCTGGCGCCATTACCTTAGCAAAGGAGATGCAATAACTAAATCAATCCTCTTAGAGAGGCCACTTTCATGGACATGTTTACGCAAATTATCCACCTACACAATTACAAGGCTTCATGTAAAATTCCTCTCATGAATATGCTTTGGATTATCAATAAGAGCATGATTTGAATGAAAATAGATTCAAAACGTGCCCAAGGGCATATATGAGAACACAATGTTTGCTACTTACCTGTTGCCAGCCGAGAGGCGTAATGTGTGCATCAAAAAATTCTGGTGACATGTATGCTTTATAGTTCTTATCTCCATCTACATTGTGGATCCCCTGAGCATGCCTCACCTGGATGTATTGTTTTATAAGACCACAATGCCTTGTTTTGCGAGCAAAAGCCAAGAAAGAAGGGAATCTTGAATATCCTTCAAACCAAATATATAGCAGCTTCAAATCTGCAGTGGACATGGCACATGAAAAAGAAAAATAAATTTAATACCAACCAAGTGAAGAGTTTTGCAGCGGTGCAAAGGGAACAAGCTTGGGCCAGCACTGGTATCCATATCTGCAACCAATAACATAAGTTATAACTTGAATGTATGGCGAGCAAAGAGCATAAAAGAAAATTGAATGCCTTAAGAAGTTCAATCAGAACAAGGATTTCAGAACTGCACACATCAATAGTACAATTATGTCAGCAGATCAAAACATTCACATGCAGTAGAGAAAACACGTGCAAAAAGCAAAACTAACACAACAGTGATGTTTGGCTTAAGGCAGAAATCCATGTAATCAAGACAAGAACCAATAACAAGGATTTCAAAACTGCATATAGTCAATGTACAATTAAGTCAACAACTCGATACATTCAGGAACAATAAGCAATAAAATACATGCAAGTTTAAAAGCAGAAACAGCTCAACAATGATGTATGGTGTACGGAATAAACCCATGTAATGCACCATGAAAGCAAGAATTAACAATGGTGACTACCAATGCCACTAAACTTGGGGCTCTCAACTGAATCTTAATTACACTTTGTATGTATGTTTGTCAAATCTACCAATGCCAAGTCAAATCTACCAATGAGGCGTCCTATTGGCTATTGGCAGCTTTATATGTATGTTTGTATAATCATACTTATCAAAAAGAACTTCCAATTTCTAAGATTTTCCTATTATTATGAATTATCATAATAAAAGACAGCTAAACAGAGAGCCAAAATGGTTAAAAACTTGAGATCTCATCTTCTAATAAGTTCAATGACAACTGAATCATTACAAAATCAAATAAGCTAAAAACCACTAAAAGTACTTCAAGCTCGCGTCTTTCAGAGGAAAATCACAGATTTCCAACAACCCCACAATAAATTATTGCTTTTATTTCTTAAAAAGTCATCAAATCTGCAGCTTCAGGCAAAATCCATGGGAAAAATAGAAAAAAAAAACCCACACTGAATCAAACAAAAAAAACATAATTAGCTAAAACCCAAAATGGAACCCACAAAAAATCTAGATTTTGGGTGCTAATCTAAACTTGAAACTGAAAAAGGGAAATTAAAAGGCAACAATCAAGCTAGCAAACATTAAAAAAGAAGGAGAATTTATAGGATTCAAGGGATCTAAGAACAGACCAGATCGGAGTAGCGAGAGAAGGTGAAGACGTTGACTGAGTCTGACTGGGATCTTATTGTAAACAATAATGGATGAAGAAGAAGAGGAGACAAAAGTTGGAGAAATGGGTTGGTGACGTGGCAGAAAATGACTGGAGTTTACTCCAATAGACATGGTCCTGCTATTCCGCTGCTTTCTGTGATACTGTAGGTAACCCAAGGGACACAACTTTATATTAAGGATAATATTCCTTGATTTATTAATTTTGTGTTTGATTGGTTTTTTATTTTTATTTTTATTTTTATTTTTATTTTTATCAAGCGGAGAGATAATTAATCACATAACATAAATAACTTTGACCATTCAACAAATTAATGGATATTGATTGTTTTCTTATTAATAAAAAATTTCAAAAATTAAACACTATAAGGTGTAATTAATGAATAAAAACAATATACCCGTTTTTAGTATCCTTGTATATGTCCTATCACTAAAAAAAATTAAACTCTACATTCTAACCTTAATTAAAACATTGTACAAACGAAGTTAAGAAAATATCGTGCTGGTGCATCCTTCTATTGTATATACATACAAAAACACACACCAAGAAAATACATACATATATATAGGATTATTATCTTATATTTGAACGTGGGAAAAAAGTTTTCGCGAGTTAAATAATGTAAAGGTTTAGTGTTAGAATTTAAAACTTTAAGATTAAAATTTTAAATTTTAGCTTAGAAACAAATATATATTTTTTTACATGGATAATATATCTAGTATTCCACGCATATATATTATAGCTTTCAACTGTGATTTTCTTTTTCTTTAACGCCAATGCGTGCGTACCTCATAATCATCCAAAATTATATATGATAAGTTTTCATTTTTGCCTCCATTTGATTTCCATGCCAAAACAGCATAGCATTTCACCTGGTTGTTGTCATATAATCACCAGATTTGGCGATTCTACACATGATAAAAGAGTTGTATTGTAATTAACAAACACCGAAGGTGTTAAAAAAAAAACTAGACTTGTTCTGGGAAATGCTTTATTCTGTCCGGGAAATTATCAGCCATTGATTTATAAATCAAGGTTTAAGTAATGCTGGCCAACTTTAAACTGTAGAGCATTTATTCTATATATAGTGTATGTAATTCAACTAATCCTGGAACATGAACTCCAATTGCAGCACCTCATTTACCTGTTGGAAGATGAAAATTCAGATCAGATTCACCATCATGCAATTGTCTTCTTTTTTTCCGGCACACACTCAATTCTGCCAGAAACATTAAGGGCCACTCACTAGTCTCATGAAAACAGAAATCTATCATTAGATTGATTATTTGATTTGTATAGGTCAGTTATTAGCTAAATAAATGGACATTTATGGTAGTTGTTGAACAGTATAAACTGTAAGGCAGATTATGCTACAACAGAGGGAGAAACAAACATGGAGCTTTACAGAAAATAGCACGAAGAAATTATTCACACAAAATGAGTGCAATTACAGTAACTTGGTTTCTATTTTCTATTTTTCACATTCACTTGCATTTTGGTACTTGGAGAAAACAGAAAGAGTGCAAGTAAAAATGGTAAACCACTTACCATAGTTTTGCCGCACCATTGTGTATCTGTAAAGTGCCTTAACTAGTAACCCGTATTTCATAGACTTCAAGGGTCCCATATGTCTGTAGAAAAGAATAATAGAAATATATAACTCAGTGCACAGAAGCAGGATTTATTCAGGGTCTAAAGTTATGCAATTACAGTGACTTTCAGCTCTTAACAAAGTAGAATGCATGGAAGCAGGATTTATTCGCACGAAAAATGGTCTAAAGTTATGCAATTACAGTAACTTTCAGCTCTTAGCAAAGTAGAATCTACACAGACACTACATCCGCAGTCAGTACGCAGGAAAAGACTGTGCAATAGGTTAAGCAAATAAATACCTCTAAGACAACTGATCATGCATAGAAAAGAAAAAAGAAAGGAAAAAGCCAAAAAAAAAAAAAATCATAGCAACAATAAACTGAATGGAGCTTTTACAGATTTCCTTGGTGCTTGTTACTTTTCCCTTTAAATTGCAAACAAAAAAACGAAAACATGAAGCTACACATGAACTATCGCTTGGTGTGTGTAGAAAAATAATAATATCCTCCGGATCTACTTTTCTTCAGTTTTTCTATTCTTTTCTTTTTTCCCATCTATAAAAAATGGCGTACTGAAGAATAGACCATCTAGAAAGTTGCAAATTCTTTCATCAGTCAAAGTCCCACATAAGCATCTTTGGCATATAAGAAAAGGACAAGGTATTTTCCTTGATTCCAAAGAATTTAGGTCAAGACTCGAGATTACTCACTGAATCTCAGTATATCGAATTCTCCAGGCAGGGAAACCTAAGTGGCACCTGGCAGGTCCATATATTAATAATAGATCAGGTTCTGGCCCTCCACTGCCTAATAGAAAAGAAGATTACCAAACGTCAAATTAATAGAGCAAACAAAAGTGGCTGTAATAACTACCAAGTAGATCAGACAAGTAACACAAACCAACAGTTTTAAGTGCCTCGCTCATTTCAGATTCAGTGAAGATTTCCTCTCCCTGATTTGAGCCAGCGGCACCTGTCAGGAAATATGCACATAAATTAGAGATTCTATGTATATTTAGATAGGATTCTGCAGATCCTTGTTAGTAGTTACAATCCCTAACTTTAAGAGATTTTAAGTTTCCTAGATTAGTCTCTTTCCTAGCTTAAAAGTTACCTAAGTTAAGGACATAAGCTGTATATAAGAATGTAACCTCTTGTATAGAAATTAAGAGAGTTTTTCCAGTAAATTTCTTCACGTTTAACATGGTATCAGAGCTTTGTTAATCCTTTTCTGAGTTTTGTCACTCTCGATTATTCCCTTAAAAATCCTTCCTTTGAGTGTTCAGTGAAGAGTCACTGTTAACCTAGCAAAACTATGGTTGAGGGAGGCGATGTAAGCAGTACTGAGACTGTGCAAGGAGTCACAGTGAGTAGAAGGAGCCATTCAAGTCAAATAAGTGACTTGCAAAGCATACATGCAACCTACAGGTTGAATGCCCAAGAACAGCCCTTTGAGTTCAACAGGGAAGAGATAGAGAAACTGAAAAGTTTACTTGGATCTCTGGAAAAACCTTCCTCTTCAGGTACATGTAGTCTGCCTTTTTCAGGTATATCCTCTTCTCAAAAATCTAAAGTCTCGGATTTTCCTACCCAAAGCTCTTGGGTGATTGACTCGGGAGCAACAGACCATATGACCAATTCCTCTCTACATTTTATCAATTATATACCCTGTCCTAGTAATAAAAAGATAACAGTTGCAGATGGAAGTAGGATAACTGTGGCTGGTCAAGGAGATATTGTTATAAGTAACACCTTGACACTTAAAAATGTCCTTCATGTACCTAAACTGTTCACTAATCTCCTGTCTATCCAAAAAATCATCAAAGACACCAATTGTTGTGTTGTTTTTTATCCTACCCAATGTGTTTTTCAGG
This sequence comes from Hibiscus tridactylites, assembly GCA_958450335.1. Lineage (NCBI taxonomy): Eukaryota > Viridiplantae > Streptophyta > Magnoliopsida > Malvales > Malvaceae > Hibiscus > Hibiscus tridactylites. Next base: position 84,276,380 of record OY288278.1, on the reverse strand, counting down.
AACATGGAACGAGGAGGATGATTGGGCATGCTAAAGTAGAAAATGGATTGTATTATCTTGAAAACTCCAGTGGACCAGTCAGTGATCCAAATCATCCATCTTTTTCTCTTGTGTCAGAATCTAAAACCACCAAAGACCAGATATGGCTTCATCACCTTCGCCTTGGTCATCCTTCATTTAAAGTTTTAAAGCTTATGTTTCCTTCCTTGTTCAAATCTTTAGATAATGAAGAGTTTCATTGTGACATATGTGAGCTTGCCAAACACAAACGTACTTCTTTTCCCATAAGTAATAAAAAGACATCTACACCTTTTACTCTCATTCATAGTGATGTTTGGGGACCATCCACTGTTCAAAATATAACTGGGGCTAGGTGGTTTGTTTCTTTTATAGATGATTGCACTCGGGTAACATGGATATTCCTTCTAAAACAAAAATTTGATGTTAGTTCTACTTTTAAAACCTTTTACACCATGATTAAAACCCAATTTGGGGCTGGTATAAAAAGGTTTAGGTCAGACAATGCTAAAGACTACTTTAACCATGTTCTATCTTCCTATTTCCAAGAAAAAGGAATCATTCATGAATCATCTTGTGTAAACACCCCTCAACAGAATGGTGTAGCCGAAAGGAAGAATGGCCATGTTCTCCAAATAACAAGAGCCTTGTTGTTTCAAAAAATGTTCCTAAACAATATTGGGGAGAAGCTGTTTTAACTGCTACCTATATTCTCAACAGATTGCCAACTCAAGTTCTTAATTCTCAGAGTCCTATTCAAGTCCTAAACAGTTTCTATCCTAACTTTAGCCCTTCACTTCACCTTAAGCCTAAAGTGTTTGGTTGTGTTGCATTTGTTCATATTCATTCTCAGAATAGGGGTAAGTTGGATCCAAGGGCATTGAAATGCATTTTTGTAGGGTACTCGTCTACTCAAAAAGGGTATAAGTGCTATCATCCACCTACACGGAAACATTTTACTTCTGTTGATGTCACCTTTGTTGAGAGTGAAAACTATTTTACTCAACCTTATCTTCAGGGGGAGATTTTGTTTAGAGAAGATAAGGATAGAGATTATTTCCTACTTCAGCCTCTCACCTTGCCTATCAAAAAGGGTTCTGAATCTGCCCAGCCTGTTCAAAATAATTCTGGATCTGTCCAAAATGATTCTGAATCTGCCCAGCCTGTCCAAAATGATTCTGGATCTGTCCAAAATGATTCTGAATCTGCCCAGCCTGTCCAAAATGATTCTGAATCTGCCCAGCCTGCCCAATCCCAGCCTGATCTTACTCAATCTCTTTGTGAATTTGACCCTCAGCCTTCTTTTGACCAACAACAACTTGAACCCACCACACCTAAGACTGGAATTCAAGATATTGCTAGTCCTCTACAAACTTACTCGAGGAAAAGGAGACCAGTGCATGCTCAATCATCACCCTTGTCTCCTCCACAAACTGAGGTAATTACTGCACCTATCTTTGATTCAAATAATATTGAGAATACTAATCCTGATTCTGATCATAGGGATTTTGAATTTCCTATTGCAATTAGAAAAGGGAAAAGAACTTGTACCACAAAAAACCCTCTTTATTTGTTCATATCCTACAGAAACTTGTCTCCCAACCATAAAGCCTTCCTTACTAGCCTCAATTCCATTGCCATTCCTAAAAATGTATCCGAGGCTTTAGAAAATGAGAATTGGAAGAGTGCTATGGAAGTTGAAACGGAAGCACTGGAAAAGAACAAAACGTGGGACTTGGTGAAGCTGCCAGAAGGAAAGAAAACAGTGGGTTGTAGATGGATATTCACAGTGAAGTACAAATCAGATGGCTCCTTGGAGAGATATAAAGCACGGTTGGTGGCTAAAGGGTATTCCCAAACCTATGGGATAGATTACCTTGAAACTTTTGCCCCTGTTGCAAAGATGAATACTGTAAGGATCTTGTTGTCATTGGCTGCCAATCAAGGATGGAGATTACAGCAATATGACATCAAGAATGCCTTTTTGCATGGAGATCTTGAAGAGGAAGTTTACATGGACATTCCTCCTGGATTTAGTCCAAACTGTGGACAAACAGTTTGCAAATTGAAAAAGGCCTTGTACGGGCTAAAACAATCCCCAAGAGCCTGGTTTGGCAGGTTTACCAAGGTGATGTTGAAGCTAGGTTACAGACAAAGTCAGGGTGATCATACTTTATTTGTAAAACATTCCTCAGGGGGAGTTGCTGCCCTAATAGTCTATGTAGATGACATCATAGTCACAGGGGATGACTCGAAAGAAATTGACAACTTAAAGAGGTGTTTGATCAAGGAGTTTGAAGTCAAAGATCTTGGAAGACTAAAATACTTCCTTGGAATTGAAGTTGCATATTCACAGCAAGGAATCTTCATATCTCAACAGAAATATACTCTAGATTTGCTGACAGAAACTGGCAAACTAGGGTGCAGACCAGCCGAGACACCAATAGAGGTTAATCACAAACTTGGAGATGCAACAAATGATGCAGTAGTGGACAGAGGCTCATATCAGAGACTTGTGGGAAGGCTGATCTATTTATCACACACTAGGCCAGACATTGCCTATGCAGTTGGGGTTGTGAGCCAATTCATGCATAATCCTAAAGAATCACATCTGAGAGCAGTGACTCAGATTTTACAGTACCTAAAGGGCACACCAGGAAGAGGAGTTTTATTTAAAAAGGGAGAAAATCTGACATTGGAAGCCTATACTGATGCAGATTATGCAGGGTCCTTGGTTGATAGAAGATCAACATCAGGCTATTGTACATTTCTGGGAGGAAACTTAGTAACCTGGAGAAGCAAAAAACAAAATGTTGTGGCCAGGTCTAGTGCAGAAGCCGAGTTTAGAGCCATGGCACTTGGGATTTGCGAATTATTGTGGCTGAAGATTATCTTAGAAGATTTAAAGGTCAAGTGGGAAGGTCCAATGAAACTATATTGTGACAATAAATCAGCAATTAATATTGCTCATAATCCAGTTCAACATGACAGGACAAAGCATGTTGAAGTGGATAGACACTTCATAAAAGAAAAACTTGACAGTGGCCTAATTTGTACTCCCTATGTATCAACTGGAGATCAAGTTGCAGATATTCTTACCAAGGGGCTACCTGGGAAGATTTTCAGAGGTTAACTAGCAAGCTGAAAATGGAGGACATCCATTCCCCAGCTTGAGGGGGAGTGTCAGGAAATATGCGCATAAATTAGAGATTCTATGTATATTTAGATAGGATTCTGCAGATCCTTGTTAGTAGTTACAATCCCTAACTTTAAGAGATTTTAAGTTTCCTAGATTAGTCTCGTTCCTAGCTTAAAAGTTACCTAAGTTAAGGACATAAGCTGTATATAAGAATGTAACCTCTTGTATAGAAATTAAGAGAGTTTTTCCAGTAAATTTCTTCACGTTTAACAGCACCTGATTTTATGTACTTCATAAGAAGTACATTGGCTGCTCTTGCGACCGCTTCTTTCCCATCAGAAAACGATACAAACTCCAGAGTCATACATGGTTGGTCTAGTAGCATGTTATTTTCACGAGTATCCTGTATAAAATAGATCAAAAGTTTGCTAGTAGCTTAGCACTTTTGGCAACATTCCATTTGAATAAATGAATGTCCAATGACTTGATACGTAACTAATCGGAGCCAGGCAGACATATGGTGCATGAAGTAAGGTCCTTAAACTAAGTTTATGAAAAAGAAACCAAATAAACAGTCCAAAGAGTACAACAACTAGTCAAGGACGAGACCAGTATAAATCTTACAAATTTGTATCATACTTTCAATAAGTTTTAAGGTTTGCAAACTGTAAAGTTAACCTTAGTACTAATGCAGCTACAATATTTTGGTCGCGTAGTACCATAAAGAACCATCAATTATGAAAGATCAATTTGATGTTGTATGACATGACATTTAGGTTTTCAACTGATCAGCCATTTAGCCAATTTATATATAATATATTGTTGAGGAGTCATGGTGAAATATGAAAAACTCTTAACTTGACCATGAGCAGAGAGGATAGTACCTGAAACAATATTGCACCATCGAACTTATCCAAGATAAAGTCTTTTGATTTCTTCAGTATTCCTACAACAGAAAAATGGCATCAAAGACTACGGAATGCGGATACATCTTCTCCTGATCAATCCAGAAACGGTGATAATCCAGGATTCTCACCTTCGTTATCATAAAGGCAAATATGGTTGATACCAAGAGCCGTCACCCATTGCAAAAGCTGAATAACATTTGAAGTCCGGCAAGCTTCTTCACTTTCTATCACAATAGCAAGATAGTTGATCTTGGATATATGGAGGTATTTGTATTTCCTCAGTAACCCCCGGGAGATAAGATGACTTTCAAGCCCATACACCATGCCCATGGTAAAGTAGCATAGGTAGATAATAGCATGTACGAGATGCCACGATAATCGAAATAGAACATTTCCAATCTGCACAAAACCTTAAACTCAAAATGAAAATCTAAAATCTAAATGTAATTCAAGGACATAAAATTCACTCAGCAGTCACTAGTCAGCACATGAGCCATGACCATTTGACAGAAAATTCAACATTAGTAAGCTTCAAAGCCCATTGTTGAGCATTACATAAGAAAAAAGGAATATACAGCTAAAATGTATCCAACAAAAGCGGTTTACAAATCAAAGTGTTGAAGTTGTGAACTATTAGGAAGTAACGGTATTCGAGAATCCAAGCGTAATCTTTTCTATATCAACTATTCAATGAAAACGACATAGTTATGCTAGCAAAACAGATTATTAAAAAAAAACCAACAACAGTAATCACGTACTTTATCAATCCAGAAACACAGCATCCGCTTTTGCCTTGCGAAATCCATTGATCTCTGAAAGCGAAGAAAGAAAAACAAAGAAACCCAATTAGTGATTAAAAAAACGTAAATTGTTTGATAGGAATTGGATACGAAAATTGCTTGAGAAAGTGGAAACCGGCCTCTCACATTTATACATAAGCAGCGGGGGGTTAGCAAACTGGGAGCTTTGACCTTGGAGCAAAAGGAATTCGAGAAATTCAAAAGGGAAATAGGAAAATGAATAGCTTACAGAGAGAGATTTGGGGAACCCTAAAGCAAAATCAACAGTTAAAAAGCTAAGTTCTTGGAGATTAAAAAGAGGAAGCAGTTTCAAAACGTGACTAGTGAAGACAACGTGAACGAGTGAGCTGAGAGAAACGCTGTTTTTGCGTTTTCTGGGGGAAACTACACTATGGATCAACCTTGGTTTTTATTTTGGGTAAATTTCACAAATGGTGACTAAAGTTTGGTCATTTACTTAATTTGGTAACCAAACTTTTAATTATTTCAATGTTACCATTAAACTTTTAATTTTACTTCAATTTAGCCATTGAACTATTAACCATTGTTAAGTAGGTGATGTGGTAATTAGAAAAAATAATATAATAACACATTTAATTTTTTACATTTACACAGACAATCAATTTAATCTTAAATTAAAAAAATTTAATCTCAATATTTACAAATCATTTTAATTTAATCCTTATTTTAATTAGAAATAATTTAATAAAAATTGCCTCCGGTGATGTGGCAAATGTGCAATAAGCATGACCACCGAGCCAAGTCTACTTTTTATTTAAATGTTAGCATATTTTAATTATAACTTAATTTTTGGCTCTTCAAAGGCTTCTCATCGTCTTTTTCTTCTGATAACGGTGGCTCCTGCTCCGGGCTCATCTCAATTAAGTGTTGGGATCAAACTTCGGGAGCTCGTATTCGCTCGGTTGCCACCTCCAGTAAAGGTAACCCAAGTTTGGTCTCTCATGTGAAATGCAATTTTGACCGTCCTGAATTGTGCCACAGGTTGTGCCATTGTATTAAAGCCACATCTTGTCATGAAAACGTCTGCCATTGGTGCAGTTATATGGAGCTTCATAAGCTATTTCCTTTTCTGCAAAAACGGAAAAAGATCAAAACTTGATTATAATAATAACACTCATAATCTATTGAGGAACTACTCAAATATTGTCTTTTTTTTTTCTAACAATGTGGTTCTTTCAAGTTTATTTCTACAAATATGGTTCTTTACTTTAGTAAGCCAGAAGTCGGATAGGTTACAATCCGACTTCAAACAGTGACTTCTATTTTAATATTAAAATAATAATTTCAAATAGATTACAGTCTGACTTTAAACAGCGACTTTTATTATAATATTAAAACAATAATCTCAAATAGATTACACTCCGACTTCAAACAATGTTTTTTACGCATAGCGTGCATGAAAAAATGGAGGACGACTGCAATATTATTTTTTAAAATTTTTGATAAAATAATGTTAAAAAACGGGGTGAAAGCAGTCTGACTTCTAACTGTTACAGTAATCAAGCATATATCTAAAAATAAACTTGGGAATATCATACTGTTGAAAAAAATGGATGACAATCAGAGAATGAGAATGGTACAATTCATGAATTTAAGGGCTAAATTAATAAAATTTAAAAATAAAAAGGTAACATTGTTAATTTAGGATTACTATAGGGGATCTGCCCCTTAAGCCAACTTTTTTAAGTATGTTATCGGAGATGGGCCGAGGGGGTGTTAGGGGGCAGTCACACCCCCTAAAAATTTTAAATTTTCATATTATATTTTTATAAATTTTCTTTGTATTTTATATTGATAGTCCAATCTCACACCCCATACATTTTCATATTCTTATATAATTTTATTAATTATAAAAGTTTGTATTTCTAACATAAAATCTTGCATTTGTTCCTATATGTTATTCTATTTTGTTATTTTATTATAAAAAGTTAAGATGATGCGATAGGAACGTACAACCTAGAGTGTCATGTTGCACATAATGTATATTAGACTTAATTTTCTTTTTATAAAAATGTCATTAAAAATAAAAATAAAAAACTCGATTTTTAAATTTTTTATTATTATTTAAATATTTTTAAGATTTTAAGTTTAGTATATGTTTTGTGCTATATGACACATTTTTATTGCGTCACACAATTTTTTTATAACAAAAAAGTAGAGCGCGAAAACATGCTACACAATAGAAAAATTTTAAGAGCAATTAACAAAAATAGATATGAAAGTGATACCAAAGTATAGTTTTAAGAGTCAAATATTATTTGATCATTTTAAAAATTTATCCTAATAAAATGTCATTATCTGATTATTGATTATATATAAAATTATATACAATAAATATATTAAATATTAATTTTAATATGTTGATTGCATATAACTCAATTGACATTGTTATTGGTATAAAGATTTAGACAAACATAATTAAGCGCCCCTATTTATAAATAAAGAATGATATATCTAGTGATATTATACGCTAAATATTAAACAAATATTAATCTTAATTTAAATAGTAATTTAGTCCCTTTTCTCTAATTTAGTTTAGGGTAAACTATACCATTGACCACCATACTTTGGTTAATGTATTAAAATGACCACCATACTTTGGTTAATGTATTAAAATGACCACCTTAAAAAAATCGACTCAATTGACCACCCAAACTATTGAAATTGGATCAATGTGACCACCAGCCGTTAATGGGCTAACGGAAGGTGACATGACAGTTAAAAAATTAAAGGTATAATTACACATTTGGTCTTTACTATTTACACATTTTTCAATTTAATCCTAATTTTAAACTAATAAAATAAATTAATTAGGACTAAATTGAAAAAATGTGTAAATAGTAAAGACCAAATGTGTAATTATACCCTTAATTTTTTAACTGCCATGTCACCTTCCGTTAGCCCATTAACGGCTGGTGGTCACATTGATCCAATTTCAATAGTTTGGGTGGTCAATTGAGTAATTTTTTTAAGGTGGTCATTTTAATACATTAACCAAAGTATGGTTGCCAATGGTATAGTTTACCCTTTAGTTTATAATGTATAAGCTATAAAGCGAGTCCAATCAGCACACAACCCCCACATTCTTCTTTTTGTTTCTTCTTTTACAGTTGGGAATTGGGATAAATGTCAAATGATAAACTATACCTTAATCACTCGATTATTATCGTTTTTCATTTTAATTAATGTTTTTACCAAAGTATAATTTATATTATATATATGTATTTTTTTAATTCTATTTTAAAAATAAATAAATTTTTATTTTGCACATATTTTTTACACCATCAATTTCTATATAATTATACAGTAGTATTTATTTTTTACTTTTAATTTTTTGAAAACATAGACACTTTATGTAAACTACATTGCTTGAACTCGAATTACCTAAAAAAAACTACGTAATCCTTTTAGCGCTGAGATAATTCAATGGATTCCACCAATCTTAACATTTGAATAAGGTTTTCAAGTTTAAATCTTGATGATCAAAATTTTATATATATATATTTTTGAATAGATTATACGTATAATTGAATAAAATTTAAATTTAACATTATGCATTCATAAAAAATAAGTAAAATTTTAATATTTATCCTATAAATTTATGGGAAATAACGCATGCATTGGCGGTAGAAATATAAAATTTCTACAAGCACATCATTTTTAGGGTTTAAAAATTTTGTTTAGCGTTTAGTGTCTTAAGTGTAGTAGTTTAGAATGTAGGGTTTAGGGTTAGAAGTTTGTGTTTGAGGTTAGAATTTAAAGTTTAGAGGTTAAGTTTTAGGATAATATGATTAGATATTTAAATTTTAACCTAAGAATTTTAAATATTAAATTCTAACTGCACACCCTAAATTCAAAACTCATACTCTTAAGCACTAAACAAAATTTATAAATCTTAAAACTACAGTTCATGGTGTGGAGTATGCCTTCAAAGCTCATGATTACCCGACAAGCGGTGTGTTCGAGGTCGAACCTCGACGGTGTCCCGGCTTCAAGTTTAGGAAGTCGATTTTCATGGGGACGACATGCTTGGATCCAGTCCTGCTAAGAGAGTTCATTGAACACCAATCTGTAAGCTACAATGGTGATATATACCACTTGATTTTTAAGAACTGCAACCATTTCTGCCAGGATATATGTTACAAGCTGACTGGGAACCGGATGCCAAAATGGGTGAATCGACTTGCAAGAATTGGTATTATATCACATACTACATTCGTTTTCCCCATGCTACATTTATCGGATATTTTACACACCCGTAATAGACGTCGGCTTTTACAATGTCTGTTTATCCTCTCTGTAGGTTCATTATGCAACTGCATACTTCCGGAGGCACTTAAAGCTACTGCCGTGCGCCATGACCCCAACTTCACTCTTTTTACACTCTCACTATAAAGTCTGTCTACCACCATGGGAGCTAGAGCGGTCTAAAAGCTGCTCGGATCGTCCCCCTCAAAAGTTTTGAAGAATCAGATTGTCCTAGTCACTTAAAGGGCCAAAATCCATACTAGTTTATTCTGTTGAATGTAAGAAGCAGTGTTTCGACATTTTTTCCAGCTTTCCTTAATCCGTGCTAGCAGACGCCCTCGTTGTTGATGTTAAATGTGTACATTGTGTCTGATTCTGGTGTTGCAGATGTTGACATGCAAAGTTTGTATCGAAACAATGGAACCATCAAATTCATTGCATAGTAACATTGTTCTGTAGGTGCATTGAGCTCTCCATGTTCTTATTAGAGATTTCATTCATCGTCTTTGACCAAATAAGACATGGACATGCCCTACACCAGCCGCTGGTGTATGGTTTAGCAGATTCTAAACTCGAAACTGAATGGAACTTACCGAATAGAACATAATGTGCAAGGAGGAGAAAGGTTAGAGGATAAAGCACATATATTTGCTTGCAAAGATTAAACAAATAGATGCATTGATAAAAAGGTCTCAAGTTCTACATCCCTGAACTTGTTTTTTCACTCGAATAAAAGTAATAAAATAATAATAAAGCCCCAGCCAATTCCACCAATACATTATACAGTTATATAAGCGCACAAACATCTCCAAGTATGCCTCAAAAAGTCCATAAGGTATGTATCATAACAGCAGGTAAAGTCTTACGAGTTATGACCAAATATACGGCTGTTGCACCTTTCAAGCTATGCATGCTCTCTAATGCAAGTTGCAGCTACATGCAACGGGGAAAGAAGGTTTGACCCACATGCCCACCGGCCATTGCTCTTCTCACGTTGGATTCAAACAGTTTGGGGTTATCCCTCAAAACAGCTGCTGCATCAAGATTGAGGGGATCCTCATGGTTCGGTTGCTGCATGTATGGCGAGATCATAAACTTAATTTAAATGGAACTGACCAAGTAGAAAAACCACTAGTGAAAGAAAAATCAATACCGTGAAGAGATGAAACAATCCGTATATTATGGTGTTTATGTTCAGAACAGGTTTCCAATCTTCTCTTAGGATATTGAGGCAAACATTTCCTTCCAAATCAATGTTAGGATGGTACACCTGCAAGCGAGATACGCTGTTTAGAACAGACTTACCGTTTTGCTAACAGTATCACTATCGAAATGTGACTTTTACGGTGGAAGACATGCCAGTGTAGTGTACCTTTGTCTTGCATTTCACCTTGGGTGCCTCATGGGGGTAGATGGGAGAAACTTGGAAAGTGAATGCAAATTTGCCACCTCTATGACCAGAAACCAAAGAAGCACTTGCGAATGAGAAAGACTAGAATATCAAGGACAAAAGTAACTGACATGGAGCTCAGTTTTGGAACCTATTTTACTTTTGTTTTATGGAAGATTCATATATATTAAGCTCATAGCCAATCAGAATCCAGGTTGTAAGACACCTAGATGCAATTTCAAGCACCGAGGTTTAACGCATGGTACATATATGCAGAGAGGTATATGCATTTGATTGCCAACCCCATTGACAAATAGTGTTAAACGCCATGATAAAATAAGAAGTTAGAAAGAAAGGTCAGCTATAGCAGTTGAAATTTGAACAAATTACGGAGATCATGCCAAAGCATAAGATCACATACAGATAAAAGCCTTCATCAGGCTGAATGGTAACCTCGAAGTTCATCAAGTCATCTTTTCCGTTGGGAAATGATATGCTACATGTTTTTGGTAGATTCAGTTCAACGATATCTACAAAACAAGGAACACAAAAGTCATAATACAAACTCTAAAAGGCAACTTGTGGTAGCAGCACTGGAGTATAACTTTCAAGTGACTAAATGCTTTCAAGCAATAAGAAGAAGAAGAAAGTTTGTGGATTGTTCTTGAGTAACAACCCAATTATAGGCTACACGATTTTCTTGATTTTGTATACCAATGATGTTCTCATAAGAAATAAAAGAACTATAACTTTATAAACATAGTTAACAAGTAATCACAAAGACACTGATAAACACAACTTTTAATTTGGTTTCGGTTGAATTGAAAAGCCTTGGGAACCAATATTATCGAAACCATTTATCCATTATAACAAGTCAAAAAATTCATTCAAGAAGTAATGTTATAATCTCAAAAAGTCACTAATAGTTCAAATTATCAAAATATAACTAAAGAAACCTTTATGAAGACGTAATTCTCCTGCACTTTGCTTCTTTACCGGTGCCTTCCCATTGGAATTTTCTACATTTGCCCTCTGTTTTTCCTTGACCTTAAATAGGTTGATCATTTCTCCTAAATTAGGACAAAATATGAACCAGAATGGAAGGTTCAATACAGACACATCTTATGGATTCTTATATAAGATAAAATAACTGCATAGAGACGAGTAAACTGATATATAACCAAGCAAAATGCCAAACAATTAAAAGTCTTCAAGGAAGTTATATCCCTAAAAGAAGAAAAACAATGATATTGAAACAATCTGTCAACACTAGCAACCTATAAGATACACACTATTACATGGACTCTTCGCTTTCCCGAATATCCGTGTCTGATATTTATGTTGGACGAATATCTCTGGGCATGGATATGGTAAAGAAAAAACTAACCATTGCCATGTAGGACATATACATACATTGGATACTCACCTGAAGTCAGAATAGCATGCACATCAAACAGCTTAAAAACAAGAACTTTGAAATTGTACGAGAAAAATTAGAATTCAAAGCTTCCTCAAAATAAAAACTTTAAAAGATTGAATCTGCCCCCCAAAAATGCGGTAAGCTGGTCACAAACAGATAAGAAAGCAATAAACAGTCAGGGAAAAAAGCTCCAATCTTTTTAAAACCCAATTAACATTGAAGCCCTGTTCTAATGATCTCAGCCAAAATATCACTCAAGAACTACATAGAGATTCAACAAACAGAAAAAATGGAAAATCAAAAGAAAGTTTTTCATCATATTTGAACATGATCCAACAGATGATCTGAACCCAGAAAACCCCAAAGTTCTACAGCGAGCATCATCAAAATCCATAAAACATTAGCAACATAAACAAAATCAAAACTATCCATTTACAAGAAGAAAAAAAACTCTCTGAATCCACATACAAAAGACTGAAACGAGTATCGGATTGGGTTTTTTACCTGGTGAAAATACAAGCAATGGTTTATGCAGCTACTAAGAACAATGAATCTCACAGCTTAACAAAAAGCGTTTATATATCTAATAAAAAAACTTCTTTTTCCTGTTTTGGGTCAATTACTCTCATCGACTTCTGGTTAACAATTCGCTGTCGACAAAGAAACGGGCCTTTCTATCCCCTGCTCTGCACTTTCTTTTTCAATTCTACGCTTCGCCTACTATCTACCAATAGGAGACCGCCGCATAAGATATAGTGTCTGTTTTGCCCTTTTTCAGTATTTGTTTACGAAATTCTGGTTTTAGCCCCTCTATTGTGTTTAAATTTAACATTTAACCTCTATATTTTAATCAGATAGAATCTCTCCTCTATACTAGTTATCAATTAGTTATCCTAAGTAGTGTACTGTATACTCGATTAGCTAGTCTGCTTAAAATATTAGTGGAATTTTTATCAAAAAACAGTTTTATCTAATTTATTATACTGACATAATTTGCAAAATGTGTGTTTAAGAAAAATATTTACATCAGTATTTCAATCAAAATAGATAATTATGTAAACTCTTCTTTTATAACCGGAAGAGGAATAAGGTTCAAACTTTAAACAATTATATTATAAAATTAAATTGTGTTAAATAAAAATATTAACATGAATATCCAATTAGATTAAGTATTCATTTTTTAAGACCGTCAAATAGCAAGAACTGAGTGCTATCAAATAGCAAAAATTAGGTGCTAAAGAGTGAAAATAAAAGACATAAATAAAGATTATTTTTTGGTGGTGAAGGATAATAATAATAATAATAATAATAATAATAATAATAATAATAATAATAATAATAATAATAATAATAATAATAATAATAATAATAATAATAATAATAATAATACACTGTGACAACATATTAATAATTAATTTTATTATAATTCAAGTACGAATGTAAATGTATCTTTGAGTGAATACAAACACCTATTAATATAAAATAAAAATCAGTCTGAAGGTTTAAAATATATGTAGATCAACAGGAAAAAATACTGATCGAACTTAAATTTTCTTAAAAAATGACGCTCTTTTTTATAATTAAAATGTTATCAAAAGATATAATTTTTTCGGTTGTACGTGGTATAACATTTTAGTTATAACTAAATTACTTTTCGTATCAACACAAAATATTAGTATATGTTTTTATAATATTTCAGTTGTACTATTTTTTTAGCTTTAAATTAAATTGTACCCTATACTCACCCAAAATTAAAAGTCATAATATGTAATGTATATTTAAAATAAAATTTACATTCATATTAACACCTCTGGGTTTGAATCTCAAGCGTAAAAATATATTACCTTTTTATTTAATAAAAAAATAAATTATGTATTTTACTACGGTAACAAATAACAATGCACTACTCTAGAAGCCTTTGGGGGAAAACACAGGGCCGGCTCAGTGGAACAGTCGATACTTAGTGGATAGTAGATACCTCATACCTGAATCTCCCAAATCCTCAGTCATTTCATTCCAAAAATGGTGAAATTTTGGGTTATTTTTGCTACTTCGATCTTCATCCTTCTTCCATTTACATGCAATTCTTTCTCTCCCGAGACTCCTACCGATCGCCGAGTCCTGGTCCTCCTCGACGACTTCGCCATCAAATCGTCTCACTCCTCCTACTTCAACTCCCTCAGATCACGCGGCTTTGACCTCCACTTCAAACTCGCCGACGATCCCAAGGTCGCCTTGCAACGCTACGGCCAGTATCTCTACGATGCCTTGATCCTATTCTGCCCCTCCGTTGAACGTCAGTTATCTCACATTTGCCTTTTCCTTATTTTAATTTTTTTTAAATGAATTATTTCCATTTCCTTTTTTTTTGAAGTAGTGTGATTAATTTATTTTGTTTTAATTAGGGTTTGGGGGATCTATTGATGTTGCTGCCATTATCAATTTTGTTGATTCCGGTCATGATTTGATTATTGCGGCGGATGTTAATGCTTCTGATTTGATTCGGGAAGTTGCCACTGAATGTGGAGTTGATTTCAATGAGGTCAGATGCGTTTGTATTCTCTGGTTCGATGTTTCGAGCTTTGTTATTGCATCACTTGATTGTGTATTGAATCTTTCCTTGTTCGTAGGATCCTTCGGCCATGGTTATTGATCACACTGGCTATGCGGTTTCCGAAACAGAAGGAGATCATACTTTGATTGTCTCTGCTGATTTTATTAAGTCTGATGTGATTTTAGGAAGCAAAAAAATTACAGTAAGTTTTAATGCCTGTGACAATATGGTACATTCAAGTTCATTGTATGTTATGCAGTGGTTGTGATTGCAGTGACAATAGTTCTAATAATTTTGCCACAGGCTCCTGTACTTTTCCAGGGTATTGGTCATTCACTGAATCCTGTCAATAGCTTGGTAAGCTGCTTGCATCTGGTTTCAATGATTTTTTTAAAAAATAATCAATTTATTATTGACCACAATCTTCCTTTTCTGTCATCTTAACTTCGGCACTATTTTTAGGTGTTAAAGGTTCTCTCGGCTTCTCCATCTGCATATTCGGCTAATCCCAAGTCCAAGCTGTCAACTCCACCATTATTGACGGGTTCTGCAATCTCCTTAGTTTCAGTTATCCAGGTACATTAGTGACCATCGTCTTATTTTAAGATAGTTTTGCATGAAATACAAGCTTATTTTGCCGTGACTCCTAGTATAGCAAGCTGTTCAAAGGTGTTATGAATTTTTTATTTCCTTTTGTAGGCAAGGAATAATGCACGAATTCTGATTAGTGGTTCACTGAGTATGTTCAGCAATCGGTATGTGGTATATTAACTTTTTTAACTGAGCTTCCTTGATGAATTTGTTTCCTTTTGATTTTGAACTTTATAACATGTTATGTTTCTGGATGAACTCTTAAAATATTTTCAGATTTTTTAGATCTGGCGTGCAGAAGTCCGGGAGCTCCACCAAGTGAGTGAATCTGTAACTCTCTAAACTACCCTTTCAATATAAGACCTGGGAAATGTTAAACAAGTCTGCAGCAATTGATTCTCTATAAATAGAAGGAAACAGCTAAAGCTGTTTTTTAGGCCCTGAAACCATAATAAGAAAGTCTATGTTTAACCTTTTGTCTTTTAATGTATTTTCTGATTCTTTGAGGATGGAACCAGATGCATTTCCAAGTTTATGATCAATTTTATGCCTTTTGTACTTTTATTTAAGTGTGTACTAGTTGTTGTTTATCTGACATTTCTTATGAGAAATGTTCTTTCTAATGGCAGACATGAGAAACCAGGTAACGAGCAGTTTTTGACTGAAATTAGCAAATGGGTTTTCCATGAAAGAGGTCATCTTAAGGTAGGCATATTGATCAACTTTGTCAGTGTATAAATTTTTTTCCTTGTATTACAACTTAATTTTTTGACACTGCTTCCTTTATTTTCATTTGTATGTATGGTGCTGATTCAACTCCCTTTTTGATCATTAGGCAGTTAATGTAAAACACCACAAAGTTGGAGAAACAGATGAACCTGCTTTGTACAGGATTAATGATGAGTTGGTAATTCTTTCACCTTGTATATTTTTTAATGCAAATACCATTTTGCAGACATTTACCTGAAAAGAAATGGGTGTGTTTCATGAAGGTATACTCTGTTGAGATCTATGAGTGGTCCGGGGAAAGCTGGGAGCCATATGTTGCAGACGATGTCCAAGTCCAGTTTTACATGATGAGCCCCTATGTTTTGAAAACTTTATCAAATGACCACAAGGTTTGTTATTTGTCTCTTGAACTTAATATGGTTTGTGATATCAGCTTGCTGTTGATATGAAGCCATCCATATAAAATCAATGGTCCCATTCTTGTACTGCAGGGTCTCTATTCCGCATCATTTAAGGTCCCGGATGTTTATGGTGTTTTCCAGTTCAAGGTTGAGTACCAAAAGCTTGGATATACAAGCTTATCCCTTGCAAAGCAGGTATTCTGTTTCTCATGATTCTGAATACAATATCTCTCTTGAGACCTAATTCTCTTACTAGTTTATCTAATTTTTTTTTAGTTTATATTTTTGGAAGCTACCTGCAATAGAAGTTGAAATTCACAAAAGATCTATATGGGAGAGTGACTGCTATTGATTTATGTCTAGTTATTTTTATCTAACGTGTACTGTTTTTTTTTTCTTTCTTTCATAATTGCTTTTGGGGTGTTTACATCTCATGGAGTTTTTATTTTGCGAATGAGGTTTCTGATTTCCTTGTTGAAATTACCAAAACATTGAATTGCATTGCAGATTCCAGTCAGGCCATATAGACACAATGAATATGAAAGATTCATACCAACTGCGTATCCCTACTATGGGGCTGCATTTTCTACGGTACGACTCTCAAGCTCTCATTTCTATCTTTTATGTTAGCCAGACTCAAAACTGAGTATAGAATATGGATAGTTGTTTGGTGTTTTTGACCGACTTGCATAAATTTGGAGGATCACACTTCTATATCATATTTGAAAATGTGTTGGATCTAAGCGTCAAACATGAGTACGTATAATATGAGTTTAAGAGTTATAAGCTGAATCATTCATCTAGTTAAGAACAAATGGTTTAGATTTGAGGTTTTGCAGGAGTAACCCTTTGAAAGAATCGGAAAAGGGTCTCGCCCGAGTTATTTAAGCAAGATAACATCATCATCATTAACGGCACCACCATGATTAATGTAAATCCCTAGCCAGTATTAACTTTGGATATGGTTTTTTTATGCAGATGGCAGGATTCTTCATCTTTTCTTTTGTGCATCTATACAACAAGTAGATTGTAGCCATCCCTGCTATGCTTTACCCGGTACCGTTGGATTACAATCTTGTAGCCAAGAATGGTTTTCGTAGAATGTTGTAGACTTTAGATTTTAGTTTAAATGATTTAAATCAAATCGTACTATCTCGGGGGGAAAAGATTTGATGCATTGTGATGTTGAGTGGTCTTATTAGAGAAAGTGCTTATGCAGTTTGCTACCGGTTCAGTTAAGAATTATGTCGACTGAGATTGTATTTGACTCAACGCTAATTCAATTAAGAATTGTTAAAATGTCTTTATTTATTTTTTTAAAAGTAATTAATATTATTATAGGAAAATTTGTTTTTCATACTTTTATATAAAACAGTAATTGAGAATTAAATACACAACTCCATCAGCAGTATATTAAAAAATAATCGATTATATAATATTAAAATATATTTTAAACATAATTATTAATACGATTATACAAGCATATTGTCACGGGCTAGAATTTTACTAGTGGAATTGTACGGCCTAAATTGATGATCTCTAGTCAATCGGCTAAGTCAACCTTCAAAATTAAGCAAAGAGCTTAAAAATAGCGGAAGTTAAGGGTTCGTTCGCTGCTGTTTTTCCACCATGCTTTTGGAGAAGCGCCGCTGAACACTCAACTTTCAGCCTTCATCACCAGTTTTTATACTATTTTTGCTCTTAAACGCAACTTTTGGAGAAGCTGAAAATTTCAGCTCTTCCCAACTCGTACTTCTCAACTCAAACTAAGGGTTCAGCAGCAACGCCGAAGGGAGCTTAAGTTGATCTTCAAAATTGAGTGAATGTTCTTTATTACTAAGAAAAAAAATTAAATGACAAATGACAGTGCGGGTAAATCACTATTTATAAACGATCCTTCATATATTTAACAGTTAAGAATAATGAAAAAGACACTAGATTGATGCTATCTATCTTTGGAAACATAATCCTTATCTACAAGGTGTCAACTTTCTTTCAATCTCGAGTTTGAGGTGTTCAAAAATATATATTAATACATGCATGTTTGAGAAGAAAACCATATTAGATTTAAGCTAGCATTTAGACAACTATACTAATATAAGGATTAAATTAAAACGACATTTAAATTGTTAAAAAAACACGACATTTAATGTAAAATTACAATTGTAACGCTTTGAAGTTTGATATTGGATTTAAATTTTAACTCGTAATTTTAATATCTCAATTGATACAATTATAATTACTTTTTACAACATTCGCAAATTTCCATTATGCAAAGACATAAACCCATCAATCAATTTCCATAACATATTTCTTATTAAAACATTTGAACTTCACTAGAATTTAGAGGGAAAACAAAATACAAGAGACAAACATACACCAAAATCAAATTGCAAAACACATACTAACACAAACCACAACGAAACGAAAACAAAAGCAATAATCAGATCAGCATTCAATACAAGAAACTATGATTTTCGTTCTCCTTTCCACACATCTAGCAAGTGACAGATTTCCCCAAGCTGCACTTGCTGGGAAGGTCCTTAGCGCGATCGAAATCGATTCCATAATCCGTCATCCACTTGGAGTTCTTGAAGAAACAAAGGCATCTGAAGTTGGCATTTTCTAAAGCCTTGCAACACATGGTCGAAGGCGGCGGAGGGTTGGGATCTGTGGCGCTCACGCTCGGCTGGCATGCCTCGAAATCCTCTTTGCTCATACCACACACTTTCTGACCATTCGCGACAATGGGTCCGGACCCAAGGGCTAATGCTACCAGCACCATTGTCACAACCATGAGCTTAGCATATCCCTCCATATCTTTTGATCTCAAATAAACACACATGTAATTGCTTGGGATGACTCTATGAGGGAAACATAGGGTTGAGCCCTTTATATAGAGAACCGGGAGTTGTGAGAGATGGCTTAGGCTGCCTGCCTTGGAATCAAACTCTGGAAATTAAACAATGCCACCCCTTCTCTAAAGGGACAACTTAGTATTTTGTTACGAGTTTTTTTTATACTTTTTTAACTCTGTGATAACGCATAAATACCTTATTAATAAAATTATTCGAATTTAGATTTCCTAGAATGAACATTGTCATCTTTTGTACTAAGACTACTCATTGGGTTCGTATTTTGTGATGATTTAGATATGAGGAACATGATTAAAATTATATATGGATAATCATTGGGTAGTCTCGTGACATTATTGAAGAGTTGGCACATTGGCGTTACTATGGGTCACGGGCAAACATTGGAGGGGAAAAGGGTCGGTTTGGAGTTTTGATTAATCAAATTTCATAAGAAGCTAGCTTGGCAGCATGTGATTCCAAATACCAAGCAATTAACAATGGAAAATGGTGGCTCTTTGTTGCTGGTAATATGGATATGGGTGATTGGATTATACAAGACAAGTTTAGGCTGGAGAGCTTGAGTCACGGGTAGGGGTACTAGTTGAGTTGAGTAGCTCGAATACGATTTGATTAAAATTCGGTTAATATTTGACTCGAGATCTTAATGAGTCGAGTCGAGCAAGGTTTACCTCGACTTAACTTCGCGAGCAGTTCGTTAATTTATTTTGTAATTTTTTAATAATTTTTTGGTTGCTACCTTTGAAAAAGAATGTTATGAGAAATTTCAATGTTAGTTGAAAACTTTACTAAGTAGTTAACACAAAATCTTTCGGATTAAATTTTTAAAACTTTCTGTATTTACCAAGCTTAATGAACAACGAGTCAAGTCGAGCAATGAATTTTTTAACGAGCACGAGTCGAGTAAAGTTTTATTGAGTTTATCGAGTATCAACCGAGTCGAACACAAACCAAATAATTTTTAAGTCGAGTCGAGTACTACTCAACACGCGATTGACTCATTCGATAAACAATTTTAGTCGCGAGATATACTCTGATACTTGAAATAATAAAAACAATTAAGAGAAAGTACAGTCAAAAGAGACGAGAATACAAAAGCGGAAGAGAGTGAAAAATCTAAATAATACCTTAGAAATTAGAATAGATGTTTATGAGTCATGTCGGGTGAGGTATTTTACAAGAGTCATCTACGAGTTAGACCAGGTTAGATATATGCTGGCTCTCCCCTTTTCCCTTTTTTTTCTTCTTTCATTTGATTCAATTTGTCTATGTATTCAGTTCTAGATCCAACGGTTTTAATTAAATCTGAGAAAAGAAGAAGAAAATATATGAGTTAGTTTGGCCTAAAATAAAATAGGTTCTCTTATGATATTTTGGGGTGAATTTTTATTGTATCATATATTTAAATTAAGTTGACTTATTATTAATGAACATCTTATTTAATTCAAATGGACTCTTTTTTTGTGTTTTACTTTTAGACTTTAACTTACTTATTAATAATAATAATAATAATTAAAAAATAAAGTAAAAATTCAGTGATAACAATCTCATTATCAAAATAATATTTTTGTGGAGATCGGAGCAACGGAGCAAGTCTTAAAGGGATAGCGATAGCTAATACTTGATTGCTTAAATTCTTGTGGGCTTTTCTCTTACGTAAACACATTAATTGTCCATTGTTAATGTATAATGTAAACTTTAATTTAAATTCAGAAATTCAAATATTTTTAGTAATTAATTATTTGTATTATTTTAAATAAATAATTAATTAAACAATATAGTTACAATGTGTTAATGTTTTGAATTGGTGCATTTTGAAGTGCTTCTTATTTTTTTAAAAAATATTATCCCACTAATTTCAATCATATATCAAATACATGTATTTTATTATCATAATAGCAAAAAAAATATTTTAAAAATTGAAGTTAACCCTAAACACTCCTCTCATGTTGTTCCCTTTAATTTTTTTTGTATTTTTTAATAATTGACAACAACAACAACAACAATTATAGACTGATTGTTGACAATTGATTTTATTTTCTTTTAACTTTTTTCCTCTTCCTTCCTTTTTTTTCCTTCAAATTTTACTACAATTTTTAACGTTTTTATTTTGCATATGTGAGCTATGTTATTTTATTTTATTAATTTTTCTTTTTTGTATGAAGTGAAAGACGATTTTGTTTGCTCTTGTAACATATTTTATTTTTTTCATGATTGAATTGATTCTGTTTCTTCAGCTGATGTTTATTTGGTCATTTTGTTGATTGATCCATGGTTGGACTTCGAGTTAGTTTTTTCATATTGATAGATGCTTATAATCACTAAAGATAGGTAACAATTGAGTTGTAAAAAAACCTAGTCTGTCAACGTATAGCCGTTGTTACATGTATTTTTATGTTGATATTAATAGTGCTTATCCTTCACCATTGACAGTCGTGTTTCTTTGTATATGTCATTTTTTTAGTTATTTGGTTGAGATTTTTAATCTTGTCCTTGTATTGTCATGTTTCATATTTTTTATGATTATTTTGTGTACTTCGATGATTTAAAAAAAACTACTAGTTGATTGATGTTTAATCTACCCTAATTTTTGTAGATTATTATTCTAATTTTTTTATTTTTCTTTTTATTCACTAAAACTAACTACTATTATTAGCTCAAAAAATTACTTCAAAATATTTTAATGCATATTACAAACTCAAATATTTAGAATTATTTGATCTGTTTTTTTTTTCTTTTACGAATTTGAATGTTAAAATTGTTATACGTTGCAAATATGGATAGGTACCATCAAATATACATATTTGAATATGACTCCGAATTATAAAATAGAAACTATATTTGGTTGTAAGAAAATTCAAACACTGGTCATCCAATTTTTAGTGGACTTAAATCTATTTTTTTTGGCGGATTCAAATATTCGACATATAATTTATATATTTGATTTTTTTCATATTCGAATACTAGATGGACAATAACATTTAATTAAAATTAGAATTGGAATATGAATAATAATTCTCAGATAAGTAACTTATATAAACATGTTCATATTTTTAGATAAACTTACAAATTTAAAATTAAAAAAAAACTACAGATTTATTATCATCTCTACGTTTACATATTTGATTAAAAAACACTTAAAGTTCGAAAGCCATATAATTAAGGATGAGCATGTTACTCGACCTGGTCGGGTTCTGACTGGATTTTTTTATTAAAAATTCGGGTTTGGGTCGGATTTTTCTTAAGGGTGAGGTCGGTTTGGGTTTAGGGTGAAAAATTAGACTCGACCCGGGAGTGATAGTGTAATTTTCCTTATATTTTAGGAATATTTGTAATAATACCTCCTCTTTATAAATATAATTTTATAATTAGGTCCTTAAAATTAAAATTTTTTATTTACAGTTTAGTCTCTAAAATCATTTTTTAGAATTAGGTACTTAAAATTATTTTTTTATAATTAAGTCCCTAAAATTAATTTTTTTAATAGGCCAGATCGAGGTTAGGTTTATGTATATAAATTTTGGGTCAAACTTTTTAAAAAATGTGGTCGATTCAGGTTTAGCTTAATTATTTTCGGGTTGAGTTCAGGTGGGCCAAAAACCTGACCTGTGCTTATCCCTACATATAATATAAATAAAAAATAATCAATCAACAAAAAGGCAAAATAAAGTTACAAAAAATAATTGAAATATAGTAAATAGATCGATAATTATCTTCAATGTTAAACATTTAATTTTAAGGAATTTTAAACCCATTATCTTAGTAAAAAACAGATGATGTTTATTCTAAAAATTTGTATTTAATAGCGATGTATGCAAGGTATGTACGCATTATTAAAAAATTAAGAATTTCGCAAGGTGTGAACATTCAAAGAATTTTTTTGCACGAGAAAAATGAACTTCATGAAAAAACATACATACTTTGTGATGCCACGCCAACTAATTAAAAGGTTTCACACAGTAACAAAAACTAAAAATTTATCTACACTTAATTTTAGAAATTAAGTTCAAGATATAGAAATAGAATATTTACTAATTTAAATTTAAACATAAAATCTGAGGTTTAACTTGAAGAAAGAAAATAGGAAATTAGGTACTTATCTTTATCTACTAATCCTTGACTCATTATTATATATACATCCTTTTTAAACTTAATCGTTAGGATTTATCGTGTTAAATTACTCAATCCAATCGTTTTAATTTATTTTAAAAAAACTTTATAATTATGTTAAAACTATTGATAGATTGACATTTTATTAATAAATTACATGACATCGGTTATTAAAATATTTAAATATGATTTATTTTTGAATAAAAATAAAATGGTAAAATTCAAAAAAGCATTTTTATTGAGTTATCGTAGATATTTTATTTTGAACAGTTATCGTAGATATTTCCTATACACTTATTAGGTATTATTATTAGTATATTAAGATTATATATATATATTTTTTTTATTTTAATGAAAAGTCACGTGTCATGAGAGGAAAAGCAAAGCAAGAGAAGCCGGGAGCGTTACAGAGCACGTGACGACAATTATATCATATTCTTTGACGTGGCGTGGAAACAACTTTGAAATTTCCCCAATAGCGGCAACCACTGTTTACATGCCACCTGTTCCACCGAAGTCCTTCAAAAAACTGTTTACATGCCACCTGTCCCATTCACCCACGTGTCATCTCGAGAACCGGCTTACATCAAATCTTCGCCGAATCTCACGCACTTCTGTAACGATATTAACCACTCGCTCAGCTAATCCAGGTTCTACGACGAGTCTCTTTTCGTAAAACACCCCTTCTCTTCTTAAGATTCACAAAATTGCCATTCCCTTATTTTTGGGGTTTTTTTTTCTTTCTATTGAGGTAATTAAAAATGGAATTAAACAAAATTTAACACAAATATAAAATGATAATAATTGTTTAAGAATTTATTTTTAATACATTGATAGCATAAACAAAAAGTTTTTACGATTGTTTGAGTTTTAGGGTTTATAAATTTAGTTTACGGTTTATAGTTTAAAGGTTTATATTTATGAGTTTAGAATTTAAGATTGTGGTTAGAATTTAGAGTTTAAATGTTAAATAATATTGTTAGGAATTTATGTTTTAACTTATAAATTTTAAATTCTAACCACAACTTTAAATTATAAATCTTTAAATTTAAACCTTAAATTAAATTTTTAACCCTTAAAATTAAGACAATTATAAAATTTTCTTATTTTCACCGTCTATGAAATAATTACTCATTATTTAATACACTTCATTATGTCTAATCTCTATTTTATCTATTATTTTGAGGGATAATTTTTTATAATGAAAAGAGCTTGACATTAACTTAATAAATCAAAGTTGTCCTAAGGCGATAAAACCCCTTTCGAAAGTCCAAGAAATACTTGACAATCCATGATCCAATGGCAAGTACTTGACAATCTATGATTCCAATTCTTTCAATTTTAACTGAATGTTCAAGGTATATTATTCTACCAATGACCGGTTGGTTTAGTGAGATGATGTATTAGACATCTTAAGTAAGGCCAGGTGTTCGAGTTCCAGCGTTGTGAATGAGACAATTGGGTTAGGAGGATCACCCTTATAATAGGCTTTTGTAGTTACTCGATCTAAATTCGTCGGTCAATAAATTAAACACCGATAGTTAAACAAAAAAATCATCATTGTGTTAATGACATTTATTTTATTAATTTTATCATCAATTTAAATGTTAAATATTAAATTGGAACGGATGTGATGTTTTTTTGATTAAGTAGAAAAATAATTACATACTTAAGATAAATATAATAATTCAAACACATACAAAATGAGACAATATAAGCATCCTTGACCACTTGATCAATCAGTGAATCTCGAATTTAATGTATTGAGGGATAACTTTTAATTAGTGGCATGAACATTGTGTGTTTGGTTTTGCGGTGGTAGAATTGATTTTGGATCATCATGATTTTATAGAATTGAACGTATAATTGATTTAAAGTAACATGATTTATGTTTGTGAGTTTTTTATAGTGTAAAAATCACAACGAAACGCAAAAGTTATTATCATGTAACTTTTTCTCAAAATCACGTTTAGTACCCAAAATTAATTTTAAATTTCTACATCCAAACATATAGGCACGACGTTTGAAATACAAAATTACAATTAACAAAATTTTGGCCCTTCCAACGCAAAAACAAACACTCATAATTCTACATAAAAAGAGAGCATTTTTAAAATTTAAAAAGAGAGAAGATTGATTTGATTTTCTTGGAGAGCAAGTTTTAACTGCAAGCTGGAGAGATAGGGATAACTATTTATAGTTACAAAATGCAACTAAGCCATCAAGTTTTGAGCTTTACAAACCAAAGCGTAAAGTTTATTTGATTGACAAAGTTTGCTCTTTTGGTGGGTATCAACTACGAAAAGGAACCCAAAGAACAAGAACAAATAAGGTAAACATTTCTCTTCTTTATTTTCCAACTATTTTGAGAAATCATGTCGGTTAATATATGAATTCTCTGGCAATTTCAGCTGATTTTTTTCATAGGAAACAAACATATTATTCCTCGTTGCCAAGCTTTTGCATGGTAAATCTAATAAATCTAGATAAGTATAAAAACAGAATTTTGAACCTAGGAGTGAAAATGGTTGTAGTGGTAATTTGACAAAATGATGGGTGGGCAGCCTTTTTAACCAAAAGTTTGTGTTTTCTTTTTTCCAAAGAAAAAGGCTTGAACTTTCTCTCTTTCCAAACACACCCTCCTCTATAATGTCATCTTCAATCTTGGAGCTTAAGCCTACCATCTCCCAACATTTATCCTATTGTTTTTTCCCCTTAAAAATCAAAGAAAATAATTCGAAAAAAATCAAAGCTTTAATTAATTAGTTTTGGATAGCTTCTCTTGCTTTAGATTGCAGGCTTTTTAGCCATGGCAAAGCTCATCACTTTTCTTTACTAACCGTTGCTTTGCGTTGCACTTTAAAACTGTAAGAAAAAATTACCAGTTGGTCTAATGAGACGAGACATTAGATTTCTTTAAGTAAGGTCAGAGGATTAAATTATCACGTTGTGAATAGAATAAATTGGATTATGAGTTACCCTATAATGAATTTTTAAAATACTCAATCAGAATTAATCAGTCAATAATTTAGACATCTCTCTAAAAAGTAAAGAAAGAGAGAAAAGATGAGGTTTTTAGAGATAGAAAGAGGAAGTGAACATACATTGCTTCCCGCGTTTTCCATGCCCCTCAATTCCCATTCCTCATGCGTGCAAGTCATTCTCAAAGCTTTGATTTGTTATATTTAATTTTATTCTCTTGGTTCTAGTTTGTTTTTAAGCTTATTCATCTTCCATTCACCTCTCTAATTTGCTTTCTGTTGTTTCCAAGATAAACCCATCGAAACTTTTCTCCCTCATTTTCTTTCTTCTTAATTCCCACTGTTTCTCTTCTGATAAAAGATTCAAACTTTTCAATACCCTTTCATCAATCGTATTGTTTTCTATCTGGGTTTTCAAAATTGTTAGTGTTGATTTTCTCGGTTGGACTGTATAGTTTGGAAAAAGTAAAGCCCTTTGTTCTGTATTTCACCTCTTCTGTTCATAATCTGTTTGATATAAGGGGGAAAAAGATTGTAACTTTCTGAAAACCAGATTTCAAGCTCTGGGAGTCTGGGTTTTGATAATCTTTTGTTCTTTGCTTAGATCTGATCTGATAGAGCCATGGGGAACCATGGGAGCAAGAGAACAACAGAAGCATCATCGTCATCAACATCGACATCGACAACTTCTATTAATCTTAGCAGCAATTTGCAGTACACAACTGAATTGAGTTCCTATGAAGCAGCTTGCAAGCTAGACAGGGAGTTGCAGACATTCGACACCAATGTCCAAGCTCGAACCAATCATGTCATCAACACACTAGCAACGGGTGTCGAAGTCCGAGCCCTTTCATTCGATTCACTCAGAGAGGTAACCGGTTGTCTTTTAGAGATGAACCAAGAGGTGGTTAAAGTTATCTTGGAATGCAAGAAAGATATATGGAAGAACCAAGAATTGTTCGAGCTCGTCGAGGAGTACTTCGAGAACAGCTTGCAGACACTCGATTTTTGCTCGGCATTAGAGAAATGCCTGAAGCGTGCCCGAGACAGCCAATTGCTGATATTAATGGCTCTGCAACAATTCGAGGAAGAAAGCGGGGTTGGAGGGAGCGAATACGCGAGGACATTGGAAGAACTGAGGAATTTCAAGGCTGCCGGCGACCCTTTCACGGAGGAGTTCTTTCAGATCTTCCAATCTGTTTACAGGCAGCAAATAGCAATGCTGGAGAAATTGCAGCTGAGGAAGAACAAGCTCGACAAGAAGCTTAAGTACATCCATGCATGGCGTAAAGTATCAAGTATGATATTCGTTGCTACATTTGCCGCGGTGTTGATTTGTTCGGTCGTGGCAGCTGCAATGGCGGCACCTCCGGTTGCCGCCGCACTTGCCGCTGCGGCTTCAATCCCGTTGGGTTCAATGGGGAAATGGATTGATTCTCTGTGGAGAAACTACGAGAACGCATTGAAAGGGCAGAAGGAAGTGATTACCTCAATGCAAGCAGGCACATATGTGGCTATTAAGGACTTGGATAACATCCGGGTTCTCGTCGACCGATTGGAAATCACGATCGAAGCTCTGTTGCAGAACGCGGATTTCGCAATAGAGCAAGAAGCTGTGAGGATTGGTATAGACGAGATCAAAAAGAAGCTTGGGGAGTTTATGAAGAATGTGGAGGAATTGGGGCAACAAGCTGATAATTGTAGCCGGGACATTAGGAGAGCAAGAACTGTTGTTCTTCAAAGGATCATAAAACATCCAAACTGAAATCAAATTTGGTTCCTGGGAATTTGACCTGCTTCAAGTTGATGCTGACAATGTTGACAACAAGTGAAAATAATGATGAAAACGATGATGTTCGATTGATTTACAACATGTTTTGGGACACTACACTTGTTTGTTTCTTCAGGTCATTGTTCTATTGACGAGTATAGTATTTATTTCATTCCCTTTTTATGCATGTATTAGGTCACAGATAATGTTATTTTCCATTGGCAAATGTTTCTTTGATTGTGTAAATTATTGATTTAAGTATTACCATACCAAATTTGCTTTATCTACTTAGCTTTAGATCTGATTTCATTTCTCATGGCCTTAACATCACTTCAAAGGCTTCCTGTTGAGAGAACACATAAATTTACAATTGAAATCATATAAGGCAATGTGAACATTGTGTTTCGGATCGTCAGATATCGGATCGATTAGCACATATAAACAAAAGGATCTTACGTTTGCCCAACTTTGTTGCGCATTTTGTTAAGAGATCTCTTGTACAGTTATTGAAAGTTCAAGCCTAAAATTTTGCTTATACATAAAGCCTTACAACATTGATATATGAATATAGAACATACCCGAGATAGATTCTCGGTAATGACTCTTTTCTTGTGCAGTAGAACCACATGGCACACGCTATTTAAACTCCGAACACGAACCTCCACATTCGGGTGATGCTGGAAGCCATGTAGAATGAAGTTCTCTGGCAAGCACTTCTTAATGCTGCTTATGAATGATATCAAGTTTGCATGATAAAAGAAATTGTAAGAAAAACTAGGTTTAAACACAAGTTTTGCCAAAGTTGAAGATTGGTACCGGACTGATGTTGAAATAAGTGGCAGAAACCATATAGGAACAAGATAAGGATACAAAAATCTTAAACCAAATGGATGAGAAAAAGGTTAAAAATGTGTATCCACCAGTCAAGATGAGCACCAGCATAACGTTTACGAGGCACTTGAATGTAGAGAGGTTCGCTTCTGTTCCATGCGGAGGGAAATAACCTTCGGACTTGAAATTAGAAAGCAAATGATCCTTAAATTGGAATGTATCCATTAACCACGCAGTTACTTCGCTTTCAGACATCGGGATGTCATCCAGTGTAATGCGTCTGATGTGAATATGAACTTCGGAAGGGTCAACCCCAAAGACATTATCCAAGAAGGATGGACAGCGATGCTTATATCCAATGGTCACATCATAAACTGCAAACAAACAAATAAGTCATGGAAATCCGTTGAAGTGACTAAACTGGGTTTATCAGATGAAAATTAAACATGTTCTCAACACAATACAAGAGATTACAAAATAGAATAGTTGAGTTTATCCTAAGCCCAGGTTTCAGTCTTACTGGAGCCTCTTCGAAACAGAAACCGTAGAAAAAGTTTTAATGGTTTCATTGAACCTAAGTCAGGCATCCTCCAGGTTTCTTGCATGTCAAATGTGAAGTTGAGTACTGAAGCGGAACTAGTAGAGGTGTCAGTTTAAGTACACCATTACAGACAATGTAAATTCAAGTAATTTTTTGTTAGGCAAAGTTAGGAACTCTACTTAGCCTCTATTTCTTGAATCTGAAAAAAAAAGGATAGGTCTAAATTAAAAATCTTGATCAGCTCTAGACCAGACAAGAAAGCAAGTGTTGTCGTAAACAATTCAACTCTTACCACAATGTGAAAGGTTATCACCCTTCTCTAAGCTGTGTGATATTTAGCTGATTTCTAGCAGCTAAGATGTAAAGAGAAACTATTCATCTTTATAAAATCATAATTATGTGAGAAACAAGTCTCTTATGCTATATTGACGAGAAAGCTTATTGGTTACTCCAGGGGGAAAATAGATAAAGTAACATATTTGTCACCAGTGTCAAAGCTTGCTCAACAACCACCTACCACAATATGAGCTAGAAGGGTCTTATTATAAATAATCTTCCATCAAGGATATATCAATGTATAAAATGTTAAGAAGAGACAAATCCAGGCAACCAATGGATGGGCATAAAGAAGAAAAACAACCTGCATCCAAAGTGCTCCTCAAATCTTCCAAGCAAGCATTAAAACCCTTTGATTTTGGAAGCAGCAAATTCTTTAGGATGGGCAAGCCATTTTCAGCTGCATATTTTTGGCTTCTTAAGCACTTCTGGTCGCTGCAAGAAAAAGAATAATTGATGGATTAGTGCACTGCAGGTGCATCAACAAAGAACTCAAGGCAAACTAGTAATAAAAATCATGGAGAATCCCAGAAGCAGGAAACCAGTGATAAAATTTCTCCATGCACTGTCTTGTTCAAATAAAACACGGCGATATCAAAATAAAAGAGACAATAAAGGGGATATGAGAGCTAAAAGAAGAGGAAAATACGTGAAATCTGTTCCTTCAGGAAAGAGAACAAGCCAAAGGGGATCTCGAGGATCTTTGAATTTTGAAAGCATCCGGCGCATGTTTGCCTCATCAATCTCCCACTTCCTTTCCACAGGGATGAACTCCAAAATATGGAATGCCCAACCAAATACAGGTAATTTCATTAAGCTGCTCTTAAGGATGTACTTTATGTATCCTAAGCAATCTTTCCGCAATGCAAGGTCCCACAGATACATCCAGTCAACCTCAGTTCTGTGGTTGCAAATAAGCAAAACACGTTCCCTTGCAGGAACATCATCTCCAGAAAAAACGACTTTGGTTTTGTTTATTTTCTCAAATAGAAAAGGCCATAAAGCAAGCCAAGAACTAAAGAAGAAAGCCGTTACTTTTCGACTGTAATGTACGCTGAAAAGCCTCAATACAACAGTACTAAAAAAGCCACAATACACTATCATCATAAAAGCTGTTGAGAGTAGCACCATCAAGCATATCAGACCCCTAAACACCCTAAGTGGGGTCAATTTACGATGCCTGAGTTCATGATTTACACTAGGAACTTCCATTCATTACAACCCCTAATCAGTACCTTTTCGAACGAAACAAACCGCACAGACTCTCTATTATGAAATTATCTACTCAAAAGCTAACCAATCGGACACCCTCTATCCTGCAGAAAACAAGATGCAAGCATAATGAAGTTAAACAAATCGAAAGTAGAGCTGTAAAATACTAAAAGTTCAACCAACATTTAAAGGATGAAGACAAAAGCACGACATAACATCAATGCTCTTCCTAGAAAAGCATGGTTACTTACTACTAGCATACAACCTCTCATTTCTGAACCAAAACAGCAAGCCATTATTACTTAACTTCTAAAGTCAAAGAACAAACCAACAGGAACAATTATCAAAGCATTTAATAATGTTTTCCCTTTCAAAAACTTAGTTTCGAACTTTCGAATCGAGTCCTTCACCATACATGGGGATTCTATGAGATGATGCCACATAAATAAATATTTTTTTTAAAAGCACACGTTAGATTCTACACTCATACAATACTTAATAAGCTTAGTTTAAAAGAAAAAACTCCAAATCATGTTCGAGTAAATAAATAAACAGATACAAAAGGACAAACGGTCATCATCTACCTAACCATATAATAAATAATAAGTGGAGCGAACAGTTACTGAACTTGCTAAGAAAGGAACGGATCTGAATGCCTGGATAAGATGTTGCTTAAAATCTAAGCGAATAAAGCAAATATACTGAAGGATCCTGTTTGGTTGCTCGGAAAATTTAAAGAACTCGAACCTTAGAGGAAAGTGTAGCAAATTATCTGGCGGCATTTTATCAGCATCAAAAGAAAAATGCTACTAAAAAGTTTAAAAGAAAAGAAATGGAGAAAGTGAGTTACCTTTATATTGTTAGGGTTCAAGTGTAACTGTGTAAGTATCGGCAAAGAAAAAGAATCTGCCGGAAAAATCGGAGAATTTGGGATTTTGGTCCATTTGTAAAGGGAAGAGCTCAAGAGGGGGAAGGGTTAACAAAATGGGCAATGAATTCACTCCAAATTACCGATTATGCCACCATCTAATCTATAGCTATTAATTAGTTATTTAGTTTCTATTTATTTATTTATTTTTTCGAACAAATTTAGTCTCTATTTCAATAGTGGAAGATTGAAAGCTAAGTTGAAATATAAACGGTATACCCGACATTTAATTAAAACTTGGCCTAATATCAAAATTCATCTTTTAAATGTTTGATCAAATAATTATTTTAATTTTTACATATTTTTTAAAAATATTTTAGCTTTTATTGGTTAAAATGATTTTTATTAATTAACTAACGATTAACGTTTATCGCTAACCATACATATTCATGTCACATTATGTTTTTATTAAATTAAAAAGGCATAAAGGGTCATTTAGACAAAAGAAAAATTAAACGTTGAAGGTGAATTTTGATATTATGTTTTAAATCTTTTTAACGATAAATTATTTAAATGATCACTCAACTTTAACTTTTAAGGTGTTATTATTTTAGTCACCTGAAAAATCATTGAATTTAATTTAATCATTTAACTTTTATGACGCTAAAGTTTTTATTATTATCAAAATGACGCTAAAGTTCTAGTCATCTAATCAATAGTTTATTTAATAAATATGACATTTAATCCATCAAAGTTATATCTAACTTACTGATTTTTTTTGACAATATCTAACTTATTGATTTATATATTCATTAAATAATCTATTTTATTTTTATTTATTATATTGCACTGAAGTGAAAATTGTATATCGATAAATGATTCTCATATCATTGAAACTTTAGAGTTTTAATTTATATTAAATGGGTGGTTTAAGATTATTTTTTTTGTTTAAGAGTGTTTGAAGCATTGAACTTTTGAAAAAAATTTAATTAAGTTCATGAATTTTTTTGCACCTAATTAAATTATCCAACCAATAAATTGAATCAATTAAGTCATTTGATCAGTTTTGACCATTAATTTTTGACTAATTTTTTCTTAAAATATTACTGCCATGTGACACATTACAGTTTTGTCCAGTGACATTTTCAGATTTTTTTAGAAAATTATTTTTTATAAGTTTTAAAAATTTTAGAACTTTTAAAGATTTTTTAAATAAAAAAACTGAAAATGTAGAGTGACAACACTGTAATACTAAACGTTGCACCAACTGATTCAAAAATAAACAGTTAAATTTAATAGTCAACGTTAATCAAAATGGTAAATTGGTGAAATTTTAGAGTATAAAGACTTAATTAGGTGTTGAAAATGTAAAAATTTGATTAGATTTTTTTTTTAAACTCAAGGGCTTATGATAACCACAGGCTATTATTTTTGTATAAAGTAATCTATAATCATTATGTTTGATTTACATAAAATTTGTGAGTTTTTTTTTTATTTTAATGTGTTTTTTTATGATAATACTTTTTCTGTTTTTTAACTCTCGATAAAACTTTCCCACGTGGTGTTTGGTTCATAACTTAATTATTATAACCATAGAAAGTAGTAAAAAGGAACACATTGGATTTCAATATTATTTCACATCATGGACAATTCCATAACCAAAAATAAAAGAAAATATCACCGTTCATTTGTGACAAATATATTTGGTCGATTAATTAAATTGTTCATTTTTGTTTCATATTCTTTTAAACTATGTGCTTTAAACTTATTAAGAACACATTTTTTCTTCCTCTAAAATTAGAATTATGATCTGTTAAAAAAACGGGTGACCAAAAATTTAATTGAGTATTATGAAATGTAAAGTAGGGCAGGCGTGTTGGAATATGTAAAAAAAATTCAGCAAGTCACATCTGCACAATACCCCTGTCGTCCTTCACTCAATTTTGCGTGGAAAACATGTTTAAGCCCAGCCACGGAGATATATGGGGTTGCTCTCTCGGCCTCACCCCAAGATTTTTTTTTTATATTTGTTTCTTATATAATTCTTTTATAAAAAATAATTTATTTATAATTTGCTCAAACCTTCAAATATTTATGTTTATCTCTAATCTCAAATTATAGTTCAGTTCCTGTTTAGCCTCCTCTAAAATGCTAAAAATATTTCTTACATTAGCAATTATATTTTGCCCATCTCAGTATTTGAATGTTTTTAGTCGGTAGTAATATTTAAACTTTGTTTTTTCTTTCTTCTTTTGTTAACGATAATCAATATTGATATAATTTATAATTTAACATTAGGTTAAATTGAAAAATCGTTTTTTGAAAAATAGTCAATGCTAGAATTTTTTTTTAGGAAATTGGTCATTTTTATAGTGGCAAGGGAGGTCGCCACCAACTGCAGACAATAACGAAATTTAGGGTACAAGTTTGGGGAGCAACTTATTTTTTTTAATTTGGAGGTTTAAATTAAAATTTTAAATTTTTTGAAGGTTTAACTAAAATTTTTAATAATTTGAAAGATTTAATAAGAATATTTAAAAATTATGAGAGGGAGTCTAATTAAAAATATTCCAAATTTGAAGCTTAATATGAATTTATAAAATCTTATGGGGGTTAAAATATTTAAAAAAAAATAGGGGCCAACTTCTAATTTCCTAAAATTTCTCATAGTCTTCACTAAGTTACGCCCATGGCTGTAGACGATATCCATGGGTGGGGCAGCTGCCAGCGAGTTTGTGCCAATTTATTGTTTTTTTTTTTTGCCTCTGAGACTAAATTGGAAAGAATTAAAATTAGAGGGTGAAATAAAAGATTTTAAAACTAGACACAAAACTCACGGTTAGGTTGAGAGAGACAAGTAAATTCAATCATTTAATTTTCAACTATAAGATGAGTACAGATTTTTTAAAGGGTATAACTTCGTGTTCGGGTGTTCAATTGATGCAGTTTTATGAATCTATGTATTTTTTTCCGAGATCTACACTATAACAAGGAGACGCATTCGCCTTGTTCATCCCTAAAAACTTTCTTTTTGGCCTTCAATTTTGGATTTTTTACTTTTTAGAGAAAATTTTGAATATTTGTCTTTGATCTTTTATAACCCAACATGCTTAATTATTCAATTTTTATGTACAAATATCATTAGTCATAAGGACTCGATACATGTAATTTCATTGCATTCTGAAATTTTTATTTTGGTCCATGTCCATGTGATAATTTTGTAGGGACCCAATTGAAAGGAAACTAAACTAACAAGAGCTGAATTGAAATAAAATTAAATTTGTAGGGAACAAATTTTGAAATGTGTCATTTCAGATTTAGTTTTCACGATTTGTTTTCCCTTGAAAGGACAATTCTTTAAA
Source organism: Hibiscus tridactylites (assembly GCA_958450335.1). Classification (NCBI taxonomy): domain Eukaryota; kingdom Viridiplantae; phylum Streptophyta; class Magnoliopsida; order Malvales; family Malvaceae; genus Hibiscus; species Hibiscus tridactylites. Next base: position 84,241,276 of record OY288278.1, on the reverse strand, counting down.
ATTTCGATTTTAGTCCTATAATTTTAATTATTCTCATTTAGTCCAGAAGACAAAAAAAATATTAACCCTATGTCGCCGGTAGCTGCCGGGAATATATTACCCTATAGGGTCGGGTCGGGTCAGAACCGATCGATTATGGGCCAAATGGCCATCCCTAACTAGACCTTGGCGTCTCCTAATTATTTTGGATAAATTACTCTTTAGGTCCACTAAATTTTGTAATTAGACAAATTAATTATTGGCCCTCTTTTTGGTGTCAAATTACTTTATAAGTTCCATTAGTTTTGAAACTAGGAAGATTAAGCCCTAACCAACCATGAATTTAAAGACTTCTTAATCCCATATCTACTTTAAAATTAAGCAAATTAAACCCTAACTTTCTAATTTTTAAAATTTAAATTGATGGTTTAACAATTATATTTTGATCCGTATTTTAATACTACTATATTTGTCCCCTTGAAATTTCATCTCTGTCCAAAATTGAATCCGAAAACCAGCTCAGAATCACCCGATTCAATATTAGCATGATCCCATTCCATTTGGGAAGCCAAATCCGCAGGAAAAGAGTTCAGCAGAAGCGACATAAGAAGCAAAAACAACCTTGTTAACAACTCCCATTAGAGTCCCCTACAATGGCTGCAATATCACAGTTAATCTTCATTACTCCATCAGGACTTGAGGAGAACAGTTGGAGTGGCTCCGGTGAAGCAAGAATGGCCGATGAAGACCACGATTGAATGAAGAAGATGATACAGAAAGGGGAAAACTGAAACGAGCCCTAATTTGTATCTGTTTGGATAAAAGATCTACTTATTTTATTAAATGGTAAAAAGAGATAATGGGTTACAAAATGTGATTTTCCCACCTTAATGGACTCTAGCTCATATACCTATTTATACACCTAACGTCTTCTACTAGATAAAACTAACAGACTCAGCAACAATACACAGCAACATCTTGCAAATTAACATCACCAGCAAATCTCTGGAAACCTCTGGACATCAACAATCTCTGGAACCCTCTGGACATCAACAAACTTCCAGGAAAACTCTAGAATTCAATGGTCCTTCATGGAGTAGCTCTAACATTCACCCTATTTTTTCTTCTCCTTACAAAATAGAACGAGAAACCACGTTCAGCTTGGTACGAAATGAGACAAACTGTTGAGCTGAAAGGGGCTTAGTTAACACATCTGCGACTTGACAATGAGCTAGAACATATCGAACTTGCAATATATTACCAAGCACCTTCTCGCGAACAAAATGTAAGTCAAAATCCACATGTTTTGTCTTAGCGTGCATGACCGGATTAGCCGCCATCGCAATGGTGCTAGTATTATCACACCAAACCTTGGGCAGATCATGTAATGGAACCTCCATATCTTTCAACAAGTTCCGAACCCAAATAACTTTGGCAGTGGCATCGGCTAAGCTCCTATATTCTACCTCGGCAGTGGATCTTGACACTGACTGTTGCTTCTTGGAACTCCAAGACAGCAAATGGTCACCATAATACACACAATAGCCGGAGATCGATCTTCGATCATCTTCATCGCTGCCCCAATCTGCATCCGAAAAAACAACAAGATTGGGAAAGCTATTTTGTTAAGCCGAAAACCACAACCCAAAGTCTAGTGTGCCATTAAGGTAACACAAGATGCGTTTGACAGCACTCCAATGTGCAACAGTAGGACTTTGCATGTATTAAGCGACTTTATTGACGACATGTGAGATGTCCGGACGTGTGTGACAAATATGAAGAAGAGCACCAACAACACTACGAAATCTGGTGACCTTAGGAAAGATTTCACTATCATTTTTACTGAGCTTGGGTGAAACAACCATATGTGTGTCTACTGGCTTCGTTTCATCCATTTGTTTTCTCTGCAGCAGCTCTAGAGTGTACTTCTTTTGATTTAGAAAAATGCCAGCAGTAGTTGTAGTAGCTTCCATGCCCAAGAAATAATCTAACACACCAAGATCCTTAAGCGAAAATTGTGCGTAGCTGCTGTTTTACTTCAGCGATATGTGCCTCTGAATTTCCGGATATCAAAATATCATCGACATACACGATGATATAAGTGAGCACACCTTCAACTTTGTATTTAAACAAAGAAGCATCTGCAAACGAGCACTCAAAATGCAAGGACAGCAGAAAATTTCTTAACTTGAAAAACCAGCTGCGAGGAGCCTGACGCAAACCATACAATGCTTTAAGCAACTTACAGATAAGAGGTGCACCGTTTGGACTCACTTACTCAAATCTGGGCGGTTGTTGCATGTATACTTCCTCGCGAAGATCGCCTTTCAAGAAGGCATTGTTGATGTCGATTTGATGCACCAACCATCTATTGGTGACAACTGACAACCAATGAAATCAACATATTTATAGTGAAGGATTTCACTACCGGACTAAATGTATCGGTGAAATCATGCCCGGGAACTTGGAGTACCCTTTTGAAACAAGTTGTGCTTTATAACGGCTAACCGTACCATCCGCATTCCGTTTGATCTTAAATAACCACTTGCACCCGATTGCTTTTCGATCACTTGGTGCTTCTACTCATTTCCAAGTCCCATTAGACATCAAGGTGGAATATTCTTCCATAACAGCATTCCGTCAATCTGCATGTTGTAATGCTTCATGTACATTTGTAGGCACTTCATCACAACTTAACAGTAGTATCTTAGGCTTGTAAATTCCCCTCTTGCTACGAGTGACCATTGCGTGCGTGTTTCCCCCTTTGCTTGAGCTTGAAGCTATCGTAGAATTGTCATGGGAAATAACACGCTGCACCGAGATGCTCATCACTATGAGGAGAGTTGGGGACTTCAAGACCATGTGCACTTTCACCCTCATGGTCATTTGCACTAGCAACCCCTTCACCAGAAAAATCAGAGGAATGATGAGTGGAATTTTGTGTTGCTGCAGTAGACAAATCAGGAAAATGTTCACAAGCAATAGTGGGTGCTGGCTGAGGAGACTACACAGCCGTTTCACGAGAAGCAGTGTGTTCCAACTGTGCACCGAGAGAACCTTCATCCATAGAATCCCCACTTGTTTCCACTGGTGTTTGCGTAGGTGGTTGGATATCAGACCTTTTAGAATTTGTGTGGCTAGTGTGCTGCTCAGGCTCACGTGTTGCTTGGGAAGGTGGCAAGATATGCACTGGTGCAGAAAGGAATTCTGCTGGAGATGAAGAACGATGAGAAGAAGGAGAGCCAGCAACAAATGGAAATATACTTTCATCAAATCGAACATTGCGCGAAATGCAGACTCGTCCACTAGCATCAAGGCATTGATAACCATGATGTTTCAGAGAATAGCTGAGAAAAATGCATTGACGAGATCAAAAATCCAGCTTATGACGATTATACAGACGAAGGTATGGATAGCATGCACAACCAAATACTCTCAAAAAATTATATTCTGGTTTCCTGCCAGTCAACTTCTCATAAGGGGATAAATTGCTGATCGTACTAGTCGGCAATCGAGTGATAATATATGTAGCAGACAGAACTGCATAAGACCAATACTTGAAGGGAACTGAGGAGTGAGCTAAAAGACACAATGTTGTTTCTATAATTTGGCGATGCTTCTGTTCGACTACGCCATTTTGTTGTGATGTATGCGGACATGTGACGCGATGTTGAATGCCTAAACTACTCAACTTGGATGCAAGAGCGCGAAAATCACCCCCACCATCCATTTGAACCGCTTGAATGACAGAAGAAAACTATGTTTTAACTAGAGCAACAAACGCATCAAATACAACAAATAATTCACTTTTATTACGAAGTAAGTATGTCCAACAATTGCGAGTACACATGTCTACGAAACAAACATAGTAAGTAAAGCCATCAGAAGTGATAGGGGCTGGTCCACATACATCGATTTCCACAAGCTGAAAAGGAACTGAATATTGCGTGAGGGAGCGTTGAAATGGCAATGCATGAGCTTTCCCCAGTTGGCAAGCTGGACACAGAAGTTTCTTGCCTTGAGGAACCTTCTTATTCACTGCAATCTTAACTACTTCAGACGATGGATGACCGAGTCGATTGTGCCACAACCAATAAGCTGACACATCATTATTCATGGACGTATGCTGAACTGAAGCTGGCTCAACAGAAACTGACTGAACAGAGATAGATTGAACAACAAGATGCACATGAAAAAAGTATAAACCATCCTCTTGTACTCCTTGTAACAGAACCTCCCCTATTTTCTCATCCTTCACATAGCAGTCATTGGAATGAAACTAAAAAACACGCAATTATCAGCAGCAAACTTAGATACAGACAATAGGCTTCGAGAGATTTGCGGCACATGCAACAATTTATCAATCACTAAATTCCTATCAGCAACACAAATGGACGAATGACCAACACGATGAATATTAACAGTAGAGTTATCGCCCAGATGCACTTTACTCTGACCGTTATAAAACAAAGAAGAAGCAATAGAAGACTTACTGTTGGTGACATGGTGAGTGGCACCCGAATCAGGGTACCACTTGACCGAGCCTACATTGATGCCAGGAGTTGTAACATAATTCACATGAACTTGCTCTTCACAATGTTGAGCTTCTGTTGCATCGGTTGGTCCCTAAGTTGAATCAACAAATGGTTCATAGTGCTGATCAAAGGAATCAATGTGACAGTGGCAAACATTCGCTTGAGGTTTATCAGCATGCTGCGACTGTTGAGAAACACTTCCTTTGAAGCCTTCATCGAACCTGTACCAACATGAATCTGCCATATGGCCTAGCTTGTGACAGATTTGACATTGTGGTATGTTATAAGAAAGACCACGGAAACGACCACCCTGATACGGACCAGATCGGAATCCCCTACCCCGATCTTGATGGCCAGAAGCATGAGGGCTCTCCGAACGCACAGACGGTTCTCGTTGTTGAAGCTGAGTCAAATTGATTCCAATTGGCGTCTCAACAACATCTTCAAGCCGAGACTCAGCATCGACCAAAACTGATATAACACCATCAAGTGAGTAGGGCGTCTGGCTTGCTGCGATGACAACCACGAAAGGTGCAAACTAAGGGGGAAGTCCGTTTAAAATGGTGGCAATGTGCTCTACCTCCGACACCTTGTTTCCGGACAGCGCCAACATATCGCAGATCTCTTTGATCTTGACGGTGTATTCACGCATTCGAAGAGTGCCTTTCTTCGTAGATCGCAATTTATAGTGAATGTGCATTACCTTTGTAGTTGAGAGCTGAGAGTACAAGCCAGTGATCACTGTCCAGATTGCAGCCGATGTCTCTATGCCAACGAGTTGAGGAAGGACGGTAGAGCTAACGGTTGACAGCAACCACGAGGCAAGTGAGCTGTCTTGTTGAAGAAATTTGGTGTATGCAGGATTGACGATCCGTTCACCGGCGCGTTCAATAATCTTCGCCGACATTGGTGTATCCGGATTGATATACTCCTCAAGGCCAAGTCCGCGAATGGTGAGAATTACCTGTTGCTTCCAGAGGAGGTAATTCCTATCATCCAAACACACCTTGATCCTTTTGTTAGAGAATATCTGAGATGTGAGATCGTCACTGCCGTGAAATACTTCTTCATCGCCGCCTGCCGCAACAATATTCACCATGGTTGAGATAACAGCTTTGCGAGAGACAACGGAACTGAGCCAGCGTCGGAGAAAACCAAACACGAACGGAACAAAAACGCCGGTGAGAACTACTTCCGTGGCTCTGATACCATGTTGGAGTGGCTCCGGTGAAGCAAGAATGGCCGGTGAAGCTCCGATGAATACCACGATTGAATGAAGAAGATGATACAGAAAAGGGGAAAACTGAAACGAGCCCTAATTTGTATATGTTTGGATAAAAGGTCTACTTATTTTATTAAATGGTAAAAAAGAGATAATGGGTTACAAAATGTGATTTTCCCACCTTAATGGACTCTAGCCCATATACCTATTTATACACCTAACGTCTTCTACTAGATAAAACTAACAGTCTCAGCAACAATACACAGCAACAGCTTGCAAACTAACATCACCAGCAAATTTCTAGAAACCTCTGGACATCAACAATCTCTGGAACCCTTTGGACATCAACAAACTTCCAGGAAAATTCTAGAATTCAGAAGACTCTAGAATTCAATGGTCCTTCATGGAGTAGCTCTAACAAGTTTGGTTGGTTCTTAACCAAACTAACTTAACTAATTTCAATCTAGAAAAACTAACGATCAATTTTCGTATCTTAAAGTGATATGACTGAATTAATTTTATATCGGTTGATTCACTGACTAAACCGAACCTACTTAATTTTGTTTGAATAGTACCTAAAAACACTTACAAGGTAGTATATATACCCCTAAACAATAACTACGAAGGCCAACACATTATCATCCCCTTCCACCTCTCCATATTTCTTTCACTATCTCCTATTTTTTCCTTTCCCTCTCTCTAGGTTTAATAAAACTTTTTTTTAAACTTTTTTAATGTAGTTTCATGGCACTAATATTTATTTTTTTAACGTTCGATAAACTCACGCATATTTTTATAATATTGTTCAAACTTGAATCTCTTGGGAGAACAACATTCTCCTTTTTAATATTTAATAAATATATTTTTAATAATATTTAATGGTGTCAAACATTATTCAAATATTAGGGCTCGTTTGATTTTAGAAAATATTTTGTAATTTTTTCTAATTTTATTTTCAAAAAATAATGTTCATTTTTAATTTTCTAAAAATTAAAAATATGGTTAGTTGATAGGTATGGAAATTGTTTTTAAAAATAAAAATAGTGAAAATGTATTTGGTATCTAACTTTTTAAAATAGAAATAAAAAATAATTAAAATAAAATATAGTTAGAAATTATTATTATAATAATGATAAATAAAATATGAGTAAATAAACCAAAGTTTTAAAAATGACATTAGAATGATTTCAACCCGAGTTAAAATGAAGTTAAAATTAAAAAAATTATTGTTTTCAAAATTTCCACTTTCCCAAAACAATTTCAATGAAAACATCTTTTTTATATTTTTAAATGTTTACTTATTTTTGTTTTTATTTTCTAAAAACATTTTTTTTAATTTTACAATCAAACACGTTTTTTTACTATTTTTTATTTTTTAATAAAATGAAAACAAACTTCATTCTCTATAACTAAACGAATCCTAACTTTGACTTAGCCAACAATATTGGATCAAATAATTGAATCTCCTCTTGACATCTCATTTTTCCACAGCTCCTAGATTCATTACTTAATAAAAACATTTCTCTTTCCCATCTCCTAAGTTGTAAGCAATATTTAGCTTTGACATAATGTTTATTTGAATTTATTTAATCTCATAAGTCCAAAATTTGAATTAATCTCTTAATTTTATTTTCTCTATTTTTCATCAATAAAAAACAATATAATACATATATATAGACTTTTGTGCAATGGTTGGTGTGCTTTATTTCCTCATTTTCTCCCAGACTAATGTCTCACCGGTACCTTTGTTTTCTTTATTTTCTTTTCGAATTAAAAATATGATTAAATTTATAAAATATATAAATAATAAAAATTAAATTTAATAATTTTTTAAATTATAATTAAATTAATTAAATGTATAAATATGAATGACTAAATATACTATTATACAAATTGACACGTCATCTAATACATTTAATACGTCCGTATAAAATTATATAAGGTGATAAGATTCAGATGTTTTAAGATAATTCAATGGTATTTTTTAAGGTAATCAATTAATCGCAATTTTTCTTCCTTTTATATCACCTAATACAAATTAACAATTCCATATAAAATTATATAAGGTGATTTTGTTAATTATTATCTTTAGAATAATTTTTTAAGTTTGGTTAACCATATATTATTCATAATATGTAAAATACATGTTTTTATTATTTGGGTCAAAAAGGTAATGTAAACAAAACATCTATTTTTCGTAGATTAATTGTCCGGATTGGCGAGTTATAATCAATCATGTCAAACGAGAGAGTAATGGTGTTGTCGACAAACTTACGTCCTTGAGTCGAGAAGGGAATCTTGCTGCGTCGACTTACTTGGAGCATCCTCTACTTGTGATGGCGTGGGTTGCCGCGGATCGTGGCCTGTGCTTGAGAGGGGATTTGGAGGTGGAAGTCGAGCAACACTTAGACAATGGTGCTAAAGCTCGGTGGCAATTGTTCTATGGTGTTTAGAGCCATGTCTATGATGGTTTTGTGATTAGGCTTATATAGACGAAGCTTTGCTCGTGTTATTCTTTGTATTGATATTTCAATAGGTATTCTTTTTTCATTTAGGTTTAGAAGTATACCTAACTTCTTTATATCAATAAAATAAAATAAAATAAAATAACCACGCTATACTATTTACCCATTCATTATTTTTAATGAAATAACTACATAGTTTTTTTCCGAATAGGGAATAACTATATAGTTAATGTTCAACAATAATTAGTGATTTTATAAAAAAAATATTAATTTTCTATTCAAAAAGTAAATAATAAGTTTATATTTGACACATTGATAATACATTATACACTATAATTACATCAAACCATGACATGTTATTAAAATTTAAAAAATACATTTTAATAACTTCATTTATATATATGAATCTAACAAGTGGTCCCATTAGAAAAGCGGATAATATTCATCTTAAGAGAACCGAGTTCAATCGTTTTATCTGAAACGTGTATACATTGTCAAAAGATTAAGAATATCTATAAACATATACTACCTTATAACCACTTTTAGACTATTAAAAAAAATTTAATTATAGATTATGAATTAAATTTTGACATATCATCAAAAAAAAATTTAAATCGATTTTTATATATATTACTCCCTCCGTCCCACTAAAACTGTCACGTGTTGACATTTTTTCTAGTCAATTTTTTTTAAAATTTTGACTATAATATATTTAAATATTTTAATTAATTAAAATTTATATTATATATATTTAAAACTAATTGAAAGTTTTTAAAATATATTTTTTATATTTTTATCAATAATAAATTTTAAATTATAAGAAGTCAAAGTTAAAAATATTTGACCACAAAAAATTCAACATGTGATAGTTTTAGTGGGATGGAGGGAGTATAATTTAATTCACTAAACACGTATATAATTATGGATAAGCATCACCATTGATCATTAAACTATTCTCGCTTTCATGTTTTGGTCACTAAACTATTATTTTGTGTAAAATCATCACTAACCTTACATTTTCCCCTATTTGGCCACTAATGTTCCTTTTTTCTCTTTTGGTCATCTATCTATTACTTTTTTTCTTCCTATTTTGGTCATTAAACTATTCTCGATTTTCTAGTTTTTCATGAGATTTTTAACGGCAGGTGACAAAAATATGAAGAAGAAAAAAACGTAACATTAGTGACAATTTTGCTAAAAATAACAGTTTAGTTACTAAAACAGAAAAACAAGAATAGTTTAGTGATCAATTGTAATGTTTACCCTATAATTATATACTACCAAAACATTGAATTTGAACCGCCAAAAGATAAAAGTTTCGCAACGTTTGGCGTTTTCGTTTACTATGCCACCTTTCATCTCTATCCTTAATTCTGGAAACCAAAGAAGATATTTCAAAATAAACCATGCTGGAAACTTACCATGTTGTGTTTATCCAGAAATTTGAAAAATAATTCGCCTTTTCCTTATAAAGAAATATATTTAGAGGTTGCCTAATAAAGTGATTTTCCATACCTATAAGAAGATAATCTTCAGGTGTAAGTTTTATGAACATCCATTGAGTTTTCCCAAAAACCAATCTTCAATAATCTCTAAAATCCTAAACACAAAAATCTAACATCTTTCAACTATATAGTCTATTGTCATTGTATCCAGAAAGGCTAACATTACATGCCCATGGAATTGGAAACTGGAAAACCTACCATTTCTCCTCATCTTGACGATGATAGCTCCAACAGAACAGGCAAGCCATATTCGAGTCCGGGTTTTTTTTTCTGCAACATATGTTTTCATGGGTTTTAAAGTTGAAAAATCTTGTTTTATTTTTGCAGGAACTTGGGTGAGTGCAAGTGCGCATATAATAACAGCAGTTATAGGTTCAGGAGTGTTGTCTCTTTCATGGGCCATTGCTCAGTTAGGGTGGATTGGTGGCTCCATTGCTCTCGTAATCTTCTCCGTCATCACTTGGTTCACATCGGCGCTGCTAGCCGATTGTTGCAGGGATCCTGTTTCGGGAAGAAGATGCAGCTGTTACACGGAAGCTGTGAAATCTCATTTAGGTGACTAAAATATAAGAATCTTCCATAATATAGGGCTTTTTTGAAGTACATATGGAACCCTAAATGGTAATAGTTTTCTGGGATTTTTGTTTTTAACAGGGGGAATGAATATCAAGTTTTGTGGAATAGCACAATATGTGAATCTTGTGGGGATAACGATTGGATATTCAATAACTTCAGCTATTAGTATGGCGTAAGCTTTTCTCTAGATGTCTGGTTTTTAGTGCTTTGATTTTGATTTTTATGCTTAGAATCAATATAGTCCGATGGTGTTCTAGGGCAGTCGCAGCTCTTAAAAATTTTAAATTTTTGTATAGTTTAATTTCACATTCTTGAAATTTTGTAATTTCACACCTTTTATATAAAATACTGCGTCCGTCGCCACTTATAATACGATGTTTCTGTGTATGATTAACCAGGGCAATAAAAAGATCAGGTTGCTTTCACAAGAATGGCCATGCTGCAGGCTGCCATGTCCAGAACAACATGTTTATTATTATCTTCGGTGTCATAGAGATCGTACTAAGCCAAATTCCCAACTTCCACGAGCTCTCGTGGCTGTCCGCGGTTGCCGCCGTTATGTCTTTCGCCTACTCCTGCATCGGCCTCGGTCTCTCGGTAGCCAAAGTCGCGGGAGGGGCTCATTCGAGGACAAGCTTGACCGGGAATACGGTGGGAGTCGATGTGACCGGCTGGCAGAAGACTTGGAACTGCCTCGAAGCCCTCGGGGACGTCGCCTTCGCCTATGCTTTCTCCACTGTCCTCATTGAGATACAAGTAAGTCTCATTGTTTTCCTATGATCCTTTTTATTTCCGAGAAACAAAGACTCATCATATTCATGGAGTTGCAGGATACGCTGAAATCGAGTCCACCGGAGAATGAATCGATGAAAAAGGCAACCTCGGTCGGTGTCTCGGTGACCACCATGTTCTACATATCGTGTGGAGTTGTGGGTTATGCAGCATTTGGTAACAACGCACCAGGCAATTTCCTAACAGGGTTCGGTTTTTACGAACCTTACTGGCTCATCGACATTGCTAATCTGTGCATTATTATCCATCTTGTAGGAGCTTACCAGGTAAATCCCGTGAACAACAACAGAACTGTCATAAAAAAACATAAATTCATGTCACATGTTGTGATTTAATTAATTAGAATAGGCTGCAAGTTTAGTGTCTAAAACAGGGAAGTGAGAATAGTTTAGTGACCAATAGTGATGTTTACCCTTTAAATTATTTTATTGGAAGATTTTATCTTAAAGTATGAAAAGATATGGGTTAAATTATGAGTTTGGTACCTCTACTATACATAATATAAACTCAGTAGTCTCAGATGAGCCCACAGAAAGATTTTCAACGAAATGCTAATGTTTTTCTTTTTTGCTTTCTGCAGGTATTCTGCCAACCAATATTCAAACAGGTGGAAGACTGGTGCTTAAACCGATGGCCGAACAACAAACTGATGAAAGAAAGTCGAGCGATTAAACTTCCATTGTTTGGGGATTACAGTTTCAGTACCTTCAGGTTTGTATGGCGAACAGGTTTCGTGATAACGACCACCGTGGTGGCGATGGTTCTGCCATTCTTCAACGGCATCCTGGGTCTGCTCGGCGCCGCTTCGTTTTGGCCGTTGACCGTCTACTTCCCGATCCAAATGCACATATCAAGACGGAACATCCGACCCTTTTGCTGGAAATGGATATGGTTAAACGTCCTGGTCGTGGTTTGTTTGATTATATCAGTTCTGGCGGCAGCTGGCTCCGTTGCAGTAATTGCTAAGGATCTCCAAACATATAAGCCTTTCACCTCTGTTTCTTAATGTATTTCATCTTTTTAATACACTTTTGGATTTTGCTTTCTTGGGAAATTTATTTATGTACCATCTGCCCACATGAAATACAAATGGACGTTCTAAAATCTATTAAACTATGTGTAATTTCATGAAATAAATGAAGGTCTATAACGTATTTTTCTCAACAAATCTTCTGTTGAGATTTTCTTTGCACTCAATTAAGTTATTAAACTAAAAAATTTAATAGATAAAGCTTTTGAATTAATTTTTTTTCTTTAAATATTATTGGCACATAATACGCTATATTTCTATCATGTTACATCAAATTATCAACAATTACCTTTGAGGTACCAGCTTGTACATTAGGCTCCTTGATTTGTGCTCTCCGTGGTTCCATTGTTCCTGATTCCCCCCATGCTTGTATCAAGGACAAATTCCTTTAATATGCACACGTGCTCCACATGGTGGAATTGACCAACGGTTTTGATGTTCGAAAATAGAGGAGCTTCTAGTCCGATGCAAATGGCCATCCTTGTAAAGCGACCCCTACTCCCATTATTCGTGTTATAGTCAATTTTGATCACCTTCCCACTTCATTGAACAAACTCTGTTTGAACATCTCTCTCGGTGAATCCAAACGATAACGTTCCTAGGAAATTCTTGAGACGTGGAAAATCTAGATATCCATGGTTGCACCATTAGATATTGTCGAAGCACTCCCCAATGGGCCATCTTAGAGAACTTCTGTGTAATCCCCGATACCTCGCTGAACCGATTGTTTTTGTCGATTTTATCGAGTCATCCATCGATTCACCCCTCAAAGAAGTCTGATTAGTGATTACCATTATTATTCTCGATGACCACGACCGGCGGATCCTCCTCCCTCCGTGGCACTTCCAACACCAGAATTAGAAGAAGCTCGGTTACCCTTTACCCTCGTCAGAAATATCACATTACTAAAGATGGCCATCTTCAAATTCAAAACAGACTAGCTTCAAGCTCACGTTTTATGAATATTATCCATGTAGTTTGGCCTTAGTTTTTCCCAAGCAAGCAATCTTCAATAATATCTCAAACCCCAAAACACAAATCTAGCATCCTTCAACTATAAAATCTATTCACATTATATCCATAAAAGCTAACATTGTACATGCCATGGATTTGGAAGCTGGCAAGCCTACCACTGCTTGTCTTGTCGACGATAGCTCGAATAGAACTGGCAAGCCATATTCGACTCTGGGTTTTTTTATGCAACATATGTTTTCATCGGTTTTAAAGTTGAAAAATCTTTTTGCAGGGACTTGGGTGAGTGCAAGTGCTCATATAATAACAGCAGTTATAGGTTCAGGAGTGTTATCTCTTTCATGGGCCATTGCTCAGTTAGGGTGGATTGCTGGTCCCATTGCTCTCGTAATCTTCTCCGTCATCACTTGGTTCACATCCGCTCTGCTAGCTGATTGTTACAGGGATCCTGTTTCAGGAAGACGATGCAGCTGTTACACGGATGCTGTGAAATCGAATTTAGGTGACCCTAAATATGTTCCATGAACTAGGCCTCTTTCGAATACATGGAACCCGGATGCTAATATTTTCTGGGATTTTTTTCCCTAACAGGAGGACTGAATAACAAGTTTTGTGGGATAGCACAATATGTGAATCTTGCAGGGACAACAATTGGATATTCAATCACATCGGCTATTAGTATGGCGTAAGCTTTTTGTATATATCTGGTTTTGAATTCATGTGTTGAAGATGATGTTTTGTTGGAATATAATTGTGATCTCCTTGATTAACCAGGGCAATAAAAAGATCAGGTTGCTTTCACAAGAGGGGCCATGCGGCAGGCTGCCATGTCAAGAACAACACGTTCATCATCATCTTCGGTATCATAGAGATCATACTAAGCCAAATCCCGAACTTCCACGAGCTCTCGTGGCTCTCCCAGCTCGCCGCCGTTATGTCATTAGGGTACTCCTGCATCGGCCTCGGTCTCTCAATAGCCAAAGTTGCAGGAGGGTCTCATGCTAGGACGAGCTTGATGGGGACGACGGTGGGAGTCGATGTGACGAAGTGGCAAAAGATTTGGAACTGCTTCGAAGCCCTCGGCAACATTGCCTTCGCTTATGCTTTCTCCAATGTCCTCGTCGAAATACAGGATACACTGAAATCAAGTCCACCGGCGAATGAATCCATGAAAAAGGCAACCTTGGTCGGTATCTCGGTGACCACCGTGTTCTACATATCGTGTGGACTTGTGGGTTATGCAGCATTTGGTAACAACGCACCAGGCAATTTCCTAACAGGGTTCGGTTTTTACGAGCCTTACTGGCTTATCGACATTGCTAATGTCTGCATTGTTGTACATCTTGTGGGAGCTTACCAGGTAAAACCTGTGAACAACAATTAGAACCGTCCTATAGGGTTAGACTATCCGTTCAAATTAAAACCGTGGAGGGTTTGAATAAAATTATTAAGCCTGAAAAATGAATTTAGATTAAATATAAGTGTTTAGATATAAACATAATAAATCAAAACTGTAATTTTATCGGTAAAATAGTACGATATTGATAACGTATATAAACGAAACAATGATGTTTTTCTTTCTTTTTTCTACAGTTATTCTGCCAACCAATATTCAAACTGGTGGAGGACCGGTGCTTAAACCAATGGCCAGACAGCAATTTCATGAAAGAAAGTCGACCCATTAAGCTTCCATTGTTTGGGGATTCTACTTTCAGTACCTTCAGGCTTGTATGGCGAACAGCTTACGTGATAATGACAACCGTGGTGGCAATGCTTCTCCCATTATTCAACAGCGTTGTCGGCCTGCTCGGTGCCGTTTCGTTTTGGCCGTTGACCGTGTATTTCCCGGTCCAAATGCACATATCAAGAGAAAACATTCGACCCTTTTGCAGGAAATGGATATGGTTAAACGCCTTGTCCATGCTTTGCTTGATTATTTCAATTCTTGCAGCGGCTGGGTCCATTGCTCTAATGATTAAGGATCTCCGTACATACAAGCCTTTCAACTCTGTTTCTTAATGTCTTTCATCTTTTTTAGTACAGTTTCAGATATAGTATTTTTAGGAAATTGATTTATGTAGCACTATTAAGCATAAACTATGCTGGGTAAATAAATGGAGAAAGCTTGATTTTCTTTTATTCCAAAAGGTTGTTTAAATACACAGTGAGAGTAAACCCTAATGCCTCAGCACTGGACACGTGTACATGGAAAATATTCCTTCCTATCATTTCCAACAATCTTGGATGGTACCGTCTGCATGGACAGCTGTGAATTGCCAGCTCATGCAGATGCTATTTTGTTTTTATCTTCAACATTTCCCCGGCTTGTTTTTTCTTCCGGTTGAAGAGTGTTGAGTTGTTGTCGCAGTGATTCGAACTGGAGCTTGGGGAGAGCTTTTGTAAAAATGTCTGCAATTTGGCATTGGGCAGGGATGTAGTTGACTTGTAGAGATCTTGAGCTGACTTTCTCTCTAACAAAATGCAAGTCAAGGTCCACGTGCTTTGTTTTTGCATGGAGGACGGGGTTGGCGGCCATGGAGACGGTACTGGTGTTGTCGCACCACAGTTGAGGAATGTTCTGAATTTTTATTCCATTTCAGTGAGGGCAGATTGAACCCAAATGATTTCAGAGACAACATCTGCGAGGCTTCTGTACTCTGCTTCTGCCGATGAACGGGACACTGCTCGTTGCTTCTTCGAGCACCATGTGATCAGGTGTTGTCCAAGTTTAACACAGTAGCCTGATGTAGAGTGGCGGTCGTCAACATCACTTCCCCAGTCGGCATCGGAGAAGGCAGTGAGTAGAAGATTGTCACTGGATTGTGGTTGGAACCAAAGGCCATAGTCAATCGTTGAGCTTAGATATCGAAGTATCCTTTGAATGGCTAGCCAGTGCTTATCTGTGGGGGATTGCATATACTGTGCAGCTTTGTTTACAGCAAAAGCTAAGTCGGGTCTGGTGTGGCAGATGTATTGTAGTGCACCAATGATACTTCGATAGGGTTGAGCCTCGATAAGGCTGGAGCCATCTGATTTACTGAGCTTGGGATAAGCCACCATGGGTGTGGAGGCTGCTTTGGCACACAAGGTGTTTGTCTTGTGTAAAAGGTCAGCTATGTATTGTTGTTGAGAAAGGAAGAGACCCCCTGCATGTGGCTTGACTTCAATACCAAGAAAGTAGTGTAGATGTCCCAGATCTTTGAGGGAGAACCGTTCATCTAGAGCTTTAATGATTTGTTGTACACGAGGCTCAGCATTTCCAGTGATTAGCATGTCGTCCACATAGACTGCTAGATATATAATAAGTTCATCATGTTTGAGAATAAATAGTGTTGAGTCTGCTTGTGATGCAAGAAACCCTTGTGTGTTAAGGAAGGCTTTGAGTTGAGCAAACCAATTCCTTGGAGCCTGTCGTAGTCCATAGATTGCTTTCTTGAGTTTGTAGAATAGAGGTTTCCCTGATGAGTTTAGCTGAGTGAAGCCTGCAGGTTGATGCATATACACTGCTTCATGTAGCTCTCCCTTCAAGAATGCATTGTTCACGTCGACTTGATGAATGTACCATTGATTTGTGACTGCTATAGAGATAAGGATGTTCACTGTGAAGAATCGTACCACTGGGCTAAATGTTTCCATAAAATCAAGCCCTGGTGTTTGAGAGTAGCCTTTGGCTACAAGTCGAGCTTTAAATTTGCTGACAGACCCATCGGCATTGTACTTAACTCGAAAGAGCCACTTGCTTCCAATGGCTTTCTTGCCTGGTGGTAGATCCGTAAGTTCCCAAGTATCATTGTCACAGAGGGCAGTATATTCAAGGTTGACAGCTTCAGCCCATGATGGATGATTAAGGGCCTCATGAATGTTTGTAGGTGTGGTAACAGTGGCATAAACTTTGGGTTTGAAGGTGCCTACCTTGCTACGTGTGACCATGGGATGGCTGTTGGCTATGGGTGGGTTTGTTGGGTGGTCGTTTGTAGTGGAAGTGGATGGTACTGTGAGTGTAGGGTTTAAATTCTCATGAGAGGGAAGTGGAGGTGGGGGGAATTGTCTGATTGAGTATTTGATTGAGGTTGAGGGGAGGGTGGATGTTCTGTAGAGGTTTGTGGGATGGGGCTATGTGGTGGAGTGACTGTGTTAGTGGTTGAGGTATGTATAGGAGGTGTGGTTTGTGTTGGCATGTGTGAGGATTCCAGGTTGGGAAAGGCTCTAGAGCGATTGTGTTGGGGTGGAGGTGTGAAGGACTTGGCACAAGGAAATACTGTTTCATTAAAGGTGACACTGCGTGTGATATAGATTCTTCCCGTGTCATCAGCACACTGATAACCGTGATACTTGGGAGAGTAGCCAAGGAATAGGCAGGGTTTGGTTCGAAAGGAGAGCTTGTGAGTGTTGTAAGGTCTTAGATTGGGGTAACATTCGCAGCCAAAAACTTTGAAGAAGCTGTAATCAATGGACTTTCCTGTGAGTCTTTGGTGTGGAGACAGATTGCCAAGCTTCTTAGTTGGCAAACGGTTAATGAGGTAGACAGAAGTAAGAACAGCATATGACCAGTATTTCATTGGCATGGAGGCTTGAGCTAAGAGAGAGAGAGCCATGTCGATGATGTGCCTGTGTTTGCGCTCAACAGCTCCATTCTGTTGAGATGTATAGGGACAGGTAAGTCGTTGCTGGATGCCCAAGGTTGGTAGGAGGGTGTCAAGGAATTGAAATTCTCCTCCACCATCTGTCTGAATTGCCTTAATACTGGAATTATACTGAGTTTGTACGAGCTTGAAGAACAATTTGAATGCAATAGATGCTTCTGACTTGGTCTTTAATAAATATACCCAACAGTTTCTTGTGTGCATGTCTAGAAATGAGATATAGTACGAATAGCCATTGGAGACAACGGGTGCAGGGCCCCAAATATCAATTTCTACTAACTCAAAAGATGTGTCATACATGGTTACAGAGGTTTTGAATGGCAAGGAGTGACACTTGCCTAATTGGCAAGCACTACACACAAGATTCTTCTCTACAGCCAAGGACTTATTCAGTGCTGTGTTGATAACTTCAGAGGATGCGTGACCCAATCTACGATGCCAGAGCCAGAATGGTGATTGAAATTGTGCGGAGGTGGAGAAAGCAGTGATATTGTTGTTGAGAGAACCATCTGAAAAGGTGTAGAGTCCCCCTTCCTGAACCCCTTCCAGCAGTATAGAACCTGTAGCTTTATCCTTCACATAACAACAATCCTCATGAAATTCCAGGTATACTGAGTTATCCTTAGTGAATTTGGAAACTGATAATAAGTTTCTTGTAATACGAGGCACATGTAAAAGATCTCTTAAAACAAGTGTACGAGTTGTAGAAGGTATTTCAGAATAACCAACATTAGTAATTGAGAGAGAGGAGCCATCACCAATGTGAACTGAGCCCTTACCAAAGTAGGGAGACCCTCCTTGAAGAGAAGTCATGTTGCTTGCGACGTGATGAGTAGCTCCAGAGTCTGGGTGCCAGGCAGTTGAGGAGGCTACAAGAGTATTAACTTGCATCTCAGCAGAAGGTGGATCAGAGGTGGAGGGTGACTCAGTAATGGGAGATTCAGCAATGTAGGGATCATAAGATACCTCGACTGTGTCCTGTTTGAAGGAGCAGGCATTGGCCTGAGTGGTGGTTTGATTGGCTGAATTTGCTCGTGGTTGTGCCGCAGTAACTCCTTTGAAGGATTGATCGAAGCGGTGCCAGCAACGGTCAACTAAGTGACCAGGTTTGCCACAGAGTTGGCATTGTATTCGAGGTCTTGTGCCACGGTAACGGTTACGGGAATCATCACGAGATTGAGCAGTGGCGTTGTTGGAGTATGAGGTGCTGTTGATGCCTATAGGAAGACGTAACGGATCTGTGACGCGAGATTCAGCATCTATAAGAATGGAGACAGCGGCATCAACTGTGTAGGGTTCTTTGCTGGCGGAGATGACGGCCACAAAAGGGTCATACTCAGACGAGAGTCCATTGAGTATGGTGGCTATTTGTTCAACTGAGGAGACAGGACTACCACAAGAAGCCAAGAGATCACAGATCTCCTTTATTTGCATGGTATAGGTGCGCATTGACAGTGAAGCTTTCTTGATGGATCTTAATCGGCAGTGTAGGTGCATGATTCTCGTTGTGGATAGTTGCGAATAGATGCCTGTTATAGTGGACCAAATAGTGGAGGAGGATTCAGCTCCCACCAGCTGGGGAAGGACATTGGAGCTCACGGTGGAGAGTAACCAGGAGGCCAACGAGCTGTCTTGCTTGAAGAAGCGGAGATAGGCTGGATTGGGAACACGGGCAACCATTTTCTCCTGCAATAAGCTTTGGTGGAGGTGTGATAGAGCCATCGAGATACCCTTCAAGGCCTTGACCGCGAATAAGCAGGGTGACTTGTTGCTTCCATAGCAAATAGTTGGTGTCATCAAGTTGGATGCTGATTCGCTTGTTGGAGAAGGAGTTGTCTGTGACATCGTCAGGTGAGGTGGGAGGGGGATCGGCAGCGTCGCCGGAGGCAGTAGAACCAGGCATGATGATGGAAGAGAAAAACGAGCAACCAGGGGCACCTTAGGCTGCTGATACCATGTTAAGCATAAACTATGCTGGGTAAATAAATGGAGAAAGCTTGATTTTCTTTTATTCCAAAAGGTTGTTTAAATACACAGTGAGAGTAAACCCTAATGCCTCAGCACTGGACACGTGTACATGGAAAATATTCCTTCCTATCATTTCCAACAATCTTGGATGGTACCGTCTGCATGGACAGCTGTGAATTGCCAGCTCATGCAGATGCTATTTTGTTTTTATCTTCAACAAGCACATGTTGACATGAAATATAATTCAACGCAATAAAGAAATAGAAAGAAAAGTTATATCACAATGGCAAACCTGATTGTTGGCTAAAGTTGGCATTTCCTTAACAATGCACTTATGTGTGTAAACTGTATTCAAGACTATCTCTACCAATGTCCTCACCTAAAAAATGCAAATCAGGTGGCAGGCTGTGTACCACTCCACATGTGTCGGTCATCGACGAGTTCGTTGATTCGTCGTTCACGGCTTTCTTGCATGTAGAGTACGCCGGTCCAAACGCCGCGTACAAGTAATATGCTTACAAACACAACACTTCCGAGAGTGCAAACCACCTATTATCAATCAAAACATGTTAAAAGAAGATGAGTGGGAAGATCACAGGCCACGATTGTATGGTTAAAAAGGTTAACATACCACATGCACATTTACTTGGTTTGTTTACTATATTCGTTGGATGAATACACAAGATCTAAAAGCTTGGGTTGATAAGTTTTATAACCATATTCCAAGTAACATTTCAAGGCAACTTCCATTATCAATTCTAAGTGAATCCAATCTCAAGTAAAATAACAACAATTAACAAGGAGCAACTTCACCAAGACATTGTCCTTTGCACAAGGATATTAACCAGCAGCAGTCCTACAGCAACGAACACTTTGTTTCGAACTAGCTTCAGTTTATCAATTGAAATGAAGTGCATAATCGCACCTTGAGGCATGCTAAAAATATTAAACCATAAGCACATTCACTTCTTAGTTTTCGGCCAAAGGCCTTTCTTCGTCTTGAAAACTGCAATTACCTCAGTTGTCAAAGAGGCCATATATGCCTCTCACTACCCAAGTCGGAACTAGATTTCCACAATGAAAATTACCAATTGGTTCATAATCCTCCATCCCATATACAATCAAAAAGCCAAAATTCCGACCAAGTAGAAGTTAACAGCACCAATAACTAGACAAAGGAAGAAAATTGGCTACAAAAGGCCGAGCAGGCGAGCACTGCAATTTAAGCAAGCATATCGAATTCACAGCCGAAACAGACAAGTTTTTCCACCAACAAATGTTAATTTAAACCATCAGTTGAAAAGTATTTCATTTCAGTCTATTGAACCAATCACCCTCCTTGTTATAATTAGTTTATCAACTTTACCCAACTCAAACTCTACACTACTGAAATCAATCTTTTTCATTTCAGTCGGTAATCTGTATTAGCTTTACCCTTGTTAAAAAGATGACATTACTACCGGCAAGCACCGTGTATTTGCACAGATTAGTAAACATACTAATGAACTGAAAATCAACTTAGCCATGAACTGAAAAGATCGATAATTGGTGAACAAATGCGGATTAAATGATGAATTACCTCAAGAAATGCCTTTAAAACCCACAACAATGTCAGCACCAGGACACCATCAACAGAGAATCCCACCTGCATTAGAGAAAACAATTTGATGACTTCAACTAGGGATTCCAATCTTTAAATTTTATTATAATTAAATATGGAAAAAATGAGAAATAAAGGAATATGTGAAATGAAGAAGGGTACCAGATTACTAGGGATGAAGACGGGCAAAACAGATCGAACGGCTTTCCTTGCTCGTTTAGAAATCTTTCTAAATGCGTTTTGAACAAATCTAACTAACAGATCCAAACTCCGATCATCTTCATCCTCGTCTACTCCTTGATCGTCGTAGAAATCCGTAATGATCGAACGGCTCCAATTGTGCGGGTCATCCACAAGATTATCAGTCACCTGTGTGAAATTGGGGGTTCTTCGTCGAGAGGCGAAAAGGCGGCGAAAGGAATGGGATTTAGGGTTTCTGAAAAAGAAAGACGGCGGCTGGCTATAGGGAGAGATTGTCAGATAGGAAGGTGACACTGTGACGGTGAAAGCCATTACCGTCAGTCATGAATATGTTGCTCTTTTGTTTTTCTTCGCTTTATTTTCATTAATTCTTAACGGGTAAAGTTCAAAATATGTCACTAAACTATCGAAACATATTCTTTTATACCTCCAATTTTAAAATTTTATTAAATGGATATTGAACTTTAAATTTTTTACAAAATGGACACTCTTTATGGGTGTGAAATATTAAAATTAAGGGTTAATTGTTTTTGTTACATGAATTATACCAAATTCATCAATTTCATATAAATTATTTTTCTCAATTTTATAAATGAAGTATTTTATTGTCATATATTTTAACCATCTTCGTTACGGAAGATGACATGACATACATTTAAAAAAAATACTTTTCATTTACAATTTTCCTTTTATTTTCCATGTGAAACTTAAAAAAAATACTTATTTTTCTGTGTACAAACCTGAACGCCCAACATTATCGTTTTTACGAGACTGACGACACTAAAGCCAAAAGTGTGACGAACCTATAATCGTCAAGAAACAATTTATGTATACCTTTAGTTTCAGCCTTTAGTACAATTGTTCCGTGAAGACAGTATCGTCAGACGTTTAGATCTGTTCGTACATCGAGATTTTTTTTTTTAAATCTTGTAGAGTGTAGAGGGAACCATAGAAAAGTAGGGGTGTTCATGGTTAACCGTTGGTTAACCATTAAGAATGAGTCCTTAATTTTCTATGCATTCTTAGATACATTCTCTATATATTTCCCTCTAAATACATTAAACACATATAACTTTTACACTAAAAACATAACTTATATGTTAACCGTAATAGTATTTTGGTTAACCGCGAACACCCCTAGTTCAAAAAGTGTCTGGGTAGGTCACCGGGAGCATCACCAAGGGATGGAAGGTGATGGCACATGGAGCAGATGATCCTTGGCGTTGAGCGGAAAACATAGGCGGCCAAGAAAGGGAGAGGAAGAGGGTTTCTTGGTGTTGAGGAAAGAATAAGGAGGTGGAACTTGGAGTCTTTAAATTTCTTTATATTCATAATTCCTCAGTCTCAACCTCCAATTGCATGCACATATTATGAGTCTTCACCCTCTATTGCACGCACATATTATGAGGGCCATAAAAATTATTTATTTATATTTTGAAAATAATTTTTGTTATTTTTTTTAAAAAAAATTGATAGCTAAAAGAATTAAAAATCTTTATATTACATGCATTTTGAACTTTAAGAGTTAAGACTTCAAGCATTTCAAGATCATAATTTTTTCACTTGATATTTTTAAGCAATAAAGTTGTTTAAAATATCTTTTGAATCTTATAATAATAAAAACGTCAATCAAGCTAAAACTCAATCTACGCATTGAATAATAAACGTAATGATAAATAAACCTAAAAATGTTTTTTAATATAAACTCTTAAATTGAGTTTACGCCTGATTAACTCGTGACATTTTACTCAGTTAAGAATTTTATACGAATTAGATAATGACACAACCCACAAGTGAATAGAAATCCTCTACTATTTTCGGTGTTCTTATTTATGCCCTCACACTAAAAATTAAGTTTAGGGTTAGGGTTTAGAAAATTTAGGCTAGAGTGTATTGTTTAGGGTGTAGAACGTAGCATTTAAGATTTATAATTTAAGTTTAGAGCTTGAAATTTAATTTTTTTTAGTGTTGAGGCATAGAAAGAGGCGCCGAAAAAGACAGAAATTTTTTATCCCCACAAGTGAGAATTAAAATTGGGTCTCTAAAGATCCAAGGATCTATTTTTACCATTTAAGCCCAGGCTTCTTTTTTTTTTTATTTGAATGAGAGGGAAACAACTAAAGGCAGTTGATACTGCTATACATGAGACTATCTTGCTCAATGAGCCTAGCTATCGAGGGTGGCGGGTCTTCAAGGAGGATCAAGTCGTCTGTCGAGCAATCCGTCATCTTGGCGAGTCCATCAGCTGGCCGATTGGCGTTCCGGGGAACCCAGACAATCTCAACAAGCCAGGCACGACAACAAAGACTGCGGATAGCCCGCACCAAAGAGAGGGGAGAGTTTCCGGCAGCAGTATCCGAAACAAGCATAACCGCCTGCTTACAATCAGATTGCACTTCCAGCATTTCATAACCATGCTCTCAAGCTTGGAGAAGACCGGTATATCCATGATTAACATTAAAATATCCATGATCAATTTATAGAAAATTGACATTTTTTTGGACTATTCCAATGAGATCATTCACTCAATGAGTCCATAGAGGAGAGGGTTCCAAGCGTTAATTAAGTCGTTAAATGGTCAAAAATTCATCTCCAGTTCCGTAGTTATGCTGTGGCAACAAGTCCATCATCGAGAGTGCAGCTTTAATGTTCTTAGCGCTCTACTGCTTTCTCCACTCCATTGCATCATGCATAATGTCACGGCCCATTTGCGTGATAGGCAAGACCGTGACGAGATGCTTGCTGACTGTGCTTAAAGTCGGGATGCGGGATAGCATTAAGCGTGTAGTACGTGCCGTACAGCCGTTTGGTCCTGGGGGCAGGGCGTGCTGGTTAGGCACCACACTGGTCGGGAGCTGTCCCCGCTTCCCTGATGAGCCCATGGGAGGGCGAAACCAGTAAGCATCGAGTGGAAAAGGATGAGCCCTGGGCTTATGGGAGCCCTGGGTTGCCGCACGGGGGAGTTGTCCCTGCGTGAAGACTCTGACCCCGTGACAAGTGGTATCAGAGCCAGTCTGTGTGCTAGCTGTGAGCTTACCAAGCGCTCCATGTGCTGCGCGTAGCGGGTCAAGTGGACGAGCATGAGCTTCGCACCTGAGTGAATGGGTGTCCGCGAGTGGGACCTCTAGAAAGAGACTGAGACGAGGTAGGGTAGGCAGGAAGCTACAGCGAAAGTTCGCCAAGCACTCGCAGAACCTCGGTAATGAGGGCGAGCAGGCAGGGAATTTCACACTTGATCTGGGTTAGTTCCCCTTAGGATTGGGAACGAGATTTCTCCCCATGCACGAGGGCGTGCATGAATTGAGTGGGGGAGATTGTCACGGTCCGTTTGCGTGATAGGCAAGACCGTGAAGAGATGCTTGCTGGCTGTGCTTAAAGTCGGGATGCGGGATAGCATTAAGCGTGTAGTACGTGCCGTACAGCCGTTTGGTCCTGGGGGCAGGGCGTGCTGGTTAGGCACCACACTGGTCGGGAGCTGTCCCCGCTTCCCTGATGAGCCCATGGAAGGGCGAAACCAGTAAGCATCGAGTGGAAAAGGCTGAGCCCTGGGCTTATGGGAGCCCTGGGTTGCCGCACGGGGGAGTTGTCCCTGCGTGAAGACTCTGACCCCGTGACAATAAGCACCCCTAAAAACATACTATATTTCCCATTAATAGTACCTATATATATAAACATTAAGCTCATGCATAAAACTCCATAACTATATGCAAATTAATTCTAAATATAATTATATGAGCTCAAACACGTGCAAAATCCTAAGTAAAAGGGCTTAAAACATATGTTTTCTACACAGTCATCACAATAATGTGTCAGGTAATGTTACATTCCGAAAGTCTTATTCCTAGAGGTAATTTTACGTTCCGTGAACCAAACACACCCTTAAAATATATATATATATATATATATATATATATATATATATATATTTCATTTGGATCCTCCTCTTTAGATCATCTAAAAGCATTGATTAATATATATTTTTTGACATGATAATTAGGGATTAATCAATAGTTTTTAGTTTTGACAATAATTTTTTATTGACTTGTCGAAGAGTATGGTAAAATTCTAATGTAAATTGTAGTGAAAAAAGTTGTTAGTATTGTAAATCCACATATACAGGTTGTTAGCTGCAGAAGCTTCTAGGGCAAAATCTTGTGTATATATGAGCTGTTAATGAAAAGGAAAAATCAACATTCTTATCTCCATGATCAATTTTCTATTAAGAATCTTGGAAACCTCTATTTCTTTCTGAGAATAGAAGTTTAACGCTTTGCAAATGGTCTCTTCTTATCTCAAAAGAAATATGCTCTTGAACTACTTCAAAGAACAACTCAATTTCAAGAGAAAAGTTGCCTCAACGCCCATGGTTTCCTATCTCAAATTTAATCGACACAATGGTGAACCTCTTAGTGATGTTCAAGGTTATCGCAGTGTGGTGGGTGCCCTACAATACTTGTTTCACACGTGTCCCGACCTTTCATATGCGGTTAATAAGGTGACCCAATACATGCAACCCCCAACGGATGTTCATTGGCATGCAGTTCAACGTATCCTACGCTATATCAAAGGAACTATTGATCATTGTTTGTGGTTTGAATCTCAACCTTTTGACTCCATGTTACTAGTAGCCTTCTCGGACGCTGACTGAGGCAGCGATGTTGATGACCGTTGGTCTACTTCTGCTCACTGTGTCTTACTTGGTGGTCACACAATATCTTGGAGTGCCCGCAAGCAACGTGTTGTCTCCCGCTCCACTGCAGAAGCAGAATATCGCAGTTTGGCAGATGCTTCATTCGAGATTATCTGGGTTCATACTGTGCTTCAAGACATGGGGTTCACACTCTTTGATGTGTCAAAAAATCTGGTGCGACACACCAGCACTGTTTTCATGGCTGCCAACCCTGTCCTGCATGCAAAAACCAAACATATAGATCCCGATCTCCATTTTGTGCGTGAAAAGGTGACCTCAGGATCCTTGCAAGTCAACTATGTTCTGTCACGTTGTCAACTTGTTGATATTTTAACGAAGCCTTTGCAAGTCCAACACCTTGAAGATCTTCACAGGAAACTAAATGTTCTCAGCACAGCTCACTTACAAGACGAAAGAAAAAGAAGCGAGAGAAATGTTGAAGAGTATGATAAAACTCCACTGTAAATTGTAGTAAAAAAATTGTTAGTATTGTAAAGCCACATATGCAGGTTGGTAGCTGCAGAAGCTTTCAGGGAAAAATTTTGTGTATATATGAACTGTTAATGAAAAGAAAAGTCAGTATTCTTATCCATTCCATTCCCGTCTCACATGACTCTTTACCAAATTAAAATGTTAATAACTTGATTACTTAACTGAACAATTTATTTATGTGAATTTATTTTTCAAAACATTGTTTAGTATACTAATTATATTAATAATATGTAAAATATTAAGTTATTGTAAATTTTGGATAGTGTAAGGATAACAATTCTACGATTTCTTAGGCAAATATTTTAATTTAATTTTGAAAATAAATTTGATAGAAGAAAATATATCACAAACACAATTTGATAAAAATTACTTTTATGCAATTGTATATTATTCAACCAAACATTTTAATCCTTCATTTTTAACTTAATATTCTCAATATTGTGTCGAGCAATATTAACATTTTGATAATCTTATTTTTCAAAAATAATGTTATATTTCGTGTATCAAAGGAACTCTTTTATGTGTATTAAGGTGGGTCTAACTCTACAACAAGGGAAAGATCATACATTTATAGTTACTCATGATTTGACTTTAAAGAAATTGTAATGCCATTGACTGTAGTCTGTGGCTAAAGCAGTTCATCCATTTTCACTGCCGTAGTAAGTCAAGTACTTCCTCTATAATCTCGTCCATGATCGTATCTCCTAACTCAGACCCTATCTTTCTCTGCAGTTTAGAGTACTGCCATTCTTCAAATGTGTAAGAACAACCCATACTTGAAAACTCAGTGGTTTGGTTTCCCAGATTTTTCAGACAAATGAGCCACTGAATGTAGTTGTACTTGTTTCCGACATTCGTTCCGCCACTGTTTCTCGTGGATTTCTTCGCTGAAAGGTTCAATAGAGGCTTCTTTTGATTCCCGAGACGTTGGTTTCGTGGGCAGTAACGGAGAGTGTGAGGTTCGTTTATTATGGTCCCCTTTTCTTCTTTGAAACCGATGAGTGTGTACCTCTCCATTAGTGATTTTCCTAGCAACTTCCACGTTGCGAATACAAAGTTTCCTTTTACATTTTCTGTCGGATCTATGGAGTTCCTATTTGACGGGCTTTCTTGTCTTGTAATGATGTGGTGCACTGCATGATAGAAACACAAATGATTCATGTTTGCGAGCGGTAAGATTAATTTCAGGACCTGTCAATATGAATCAAGTTAATATATAGTTTATTTTAGGAAGAAGATACTTGACCTTTGTCGGATGATAATTTGTCTAACATTGACATAAGGTCAATTTGCTTATCTTCAATGCATTTCCTTTGACAGGTTCCATTTGTAAGAATCTGCAAGCAAAGTTCAATATTACAAAAAAAAATCTGACAAAAAAAAGCTAAAAACACAGATGTTTTACGTGTACCTTTTCTGGTTCCACATTACCAAACGGTGTTATTTCTGCAATCTGAAACTCATCATCTTCATCGCCTTTATAATCACCGCAGCAAGAAAGCTGTAAGCCATCATCAGTACCAGAAACAAGTTTACTCAGTATCGACTTAACGACCCTCGTGGAAACCAAAGCCATTTTCTTGCCATAACCGCGAGGTCTCCAAATGTTCTTCAACAAATTCATTTCACTGCTGCAGCAACCGTTTCGACCATTAGAGCTCAAGCATTTGACCAAACACCCTCTTTCCGCAAGGTAAATGCTCAAAACGAAAGGCTCTTGTTCCTTTTGGAGATGCTCTTTGAGTTGTTTTGGAGGAGAAGCCATTGGAGTTTTGCAAAGTTCAGCTGCAGGAAAATTTGAAATAGATAGAGAAGAAGAAGAAGAGGAGGATGGATAGAAAAGGGTGGTTTTGGACTTTGTTGGAGTGGAAGGCAAGCATATAGGCGCCATGGCAATCATTTTATGGTACTGTGGACAACTGGGAAACTTTTAAACAGTGCAATCTTCTTATTGATTGATGACCCCTGCAATTTTTAAAGCTTGTGAATATAATATTATATCATTAAAGGCATGCTGTGAAATAATATATAATTAATAGTTATCGAGAACTAGTTGTCTAATGAAATGAAACATTAATTTTTTTTAAGTAATGTACGAGGTTTGAATCTTGACTTGTGAATGGAGCAAATTAGTTAGAAAGATCGCTCTCATAATAAGTGTCTACGATCTAGTTTGGATATTGGTGGTTATAAAAAAGTAACAACAACAATTGAGTTGTTAAAACTTGTGGCTAACGTCCATTCTCAATATTGGCTAACAAAACACGCTTGATTAGTCATTGAGTTCGCTCTAGCGAATACTTTAGGAAGTCAAAAGAATATTAATCAAACATTAACGTAAGTGGATCGTTCCATATATATGATTTATATCATTCTTCGATTCATTAACAATATATAATAAATCATATACTATCATGTATCAAATATAAATATATACTACCCGAAATATAATATCTTCTTACTTTTTTATTAATTAACTAGAAGTTTAAACAATCAAGAAAAACAATATTATGCTAAACACGAGCAATGGTGTTATTGTTAACAGATGACACTAATTAGAAAGTAATTAAGCAAGACAAAACTATGAGATTGATCAATCTTGTTTTTTTTTTTCAATATATTTCATTGGCTGATTATAATTAATAGAAATTATCATAATATGGCATGTGGGTAGGTCCCATCCGAAGAATACAACTTGTTTCTTTAAGCAAAGTTGGTGCGAGGCATTAGGGGAGGCAAAAATTGGAATGAAATTCAATGTTTTGCGACAAATATGCTTATTGCAATTCAGCAAGAAGCTGCCAAGGATACTGGCCTGCAAATTAATATATTATGTGTATATATGGTGAGATCATTGTATAGATGCATGTAAATGATTTACGTTCAACAACCCTGATTTCCTCATTATCTTAATTCATTCCCTTGCTAAAATTTAGTAATTACTGTAATGTACGTATATGAAATGAGAGTTCTTTTCGGTGATAGTTAGGGTAAGCTTTTGGTCGAGTGATTCAATTTAAACTTAAAAGTTAATCTATTAGTTATTAAAAAATTGGAGTTATTTGAATTTCTATTTTAACAACTAAAACTTTATTTAAATTTTTTCGACTCAAATCGATTTTTTTACGTCGAGTCAGATAATTAAATTTTTTTGAGTCGAACTAAGTATCTATAATGAATAAGAAGACCAAGTGTCCAACTTTTGTGTGGTTATTATTTGGTTTTGCCAGTTACAAAGAACAACAATATATCTCCAAAAAGTTACCCCAAACCGTTGAATGGTACCCGATTATATTATTTCTTAATACAAATATATAACACCCATGATACATTGGGCGGTAGCATTTTTCACTGGGGTGAATCTTAGCTGCCATGCACCCATTAATCATCATGTCTGGTCCAAACACATGAAGTAATTGAAATGAATCGGTGGTAAGAAATGGAGCCATATGCAATGGAAGTCCTCCTTTAGCAATTATTGAGATTATAAATACATATATATGTACGTTAGACGTACATCATTTACTATCTAACGTTATGAATGATCTTTAATCATTATTTTCTTTTTTAATGGAAAATTTATATATCGAAACTTTTTTCCTCATTATACCAATTCCCATGCCCTACCCTAGTCCCTAGGTGACCATTTCATCATTTTCAATCCACTCGAATACAACTTTAAATAATTCTCAAGATATATATTTCATAAAAAAATATTATATTAAAAAATATATTTAAATATTCGAAACACAATACCGAACATAGACCGCACATCTTTTTTTTGAATATGCTGGTGCGATGCAAGAGTAGCATCTGTTCAACTTTCTTAGTCTTTTCAAAGACGGCACACACAGCATGGCATTACTGGTGCTCGAACCCGGGTACTAAGGGATGATAAACATCTACCTTTGCCACTATGACACAAGGGGATGAGCACATAGACCGCACATCTAAAAAATTGTGTCCCTATTCATGCTCTCATACTAAAAAAATAGGTTTGGGGTTTAAGTTTAAGTGTTAAGATTATGATGTATGGTTTAGTGTTTAAAATTTAAGATTTAAGATTTAGAAATTAGAGTTTAATCTTTTAGTGTTGGGCATGAATAGAGGCATGCACCAAAAAAAGTAGAGGATTTTTGTTCTCTAAATATAGTTTAGAAATTTTACATTAAGTAAAATTAAATGAGAATTTAAATATTTCAATAGTGAGAAATTAGATCATAAATATAAACTACAAAAAATCTAAAATATATAAAAAATTTAAAATTTTTAAATATACAACTGACCTCTAATACCCCGGATAAAAATTCTCTGCCCCTTTTCGGTGCCCCTACTTATGCCCCAACACTAAAAAAACACTACAAAATTAAATTTCAAGCCCTAACCCTAAATTCTAAATCCAAAAACCTACACTTTATACCCTAAAAATACACCCTACCCTAAATTCCCTAAACTTTAACCATAACTCCTAACCTAAAACTCTAAACCTTAAAACTAATTTTGAGCATAGAGCATAAATAGGAGTACAAAAAAGGCGGAGATGATTTTCTATCCCTAATACCCCTCGATACATTTGCATGCAAATATTCAAACAGATGACGTTCAACAGCAAATTGTAGGAGAGATGACAATGCCCAACAACAGTTGTCGTTGCAAGAGAAAGATTTAAAAAAACAAAGTGGATTTGGATAGTGACCTAACTTTACCCTAAATTGCCATATCCAAGCAAACCTCAACTTACCAAAAAAAAATACAGCTTCTTTCTTTTTCAAATGCCATGCATGCTTAGATATGTTCTTACTTTTCATCTTTATTTTTACTCATTTATACATTTATTAGCCATCCACCCAAGTCCCAACCCTACCTAACTCGTCCAAGTGAAAAAAAGATTGGTCCCCTCTCTTTTTTTTTTCTTCTAAAAAATATCATTACATATTGTTCCACCTTTTTTATTTAATAATTTTATGCTTTAATTATTGCAATTTTGGGTGGGAAGTGGGAACAAATTAATAAGGATGGTGTATGGCATAAGCCATTATAATTTTGCATTACACGGTTGTTCCTTGAATTTTATGGACCTCATTATTTAATTTCTCCCAATATAATTTTAAACATATGATTTTCTAAAAAGTAACAATTGAATCAAGACACGATCGACATGTTTTTCATAATTACCAAAGTGAAGTGTTGGACTATTTTTATAATATAGTAACGAGTCTTTAGGTATATTAAATTTCATAAACAAATGAAAAAATGTTTTTCATAACTTAAACAAGGATTAATTAAGATGATTATATATGTGCTTAAATGAAAAATGAGTGCCTAAACTATACTTTTTTTAAACTTTAGGTGTCTAAAGTTTTTTTGTTTGTAAAAATAGATGTTACAATTTTAGGAGCCTTGCTGTTAACTACCGTTAAAAAATTTTTGTTAGCCAATTATAATGTGACACCTTGCAAGTTTTAATTTCTAATTTCTTTATATTAATTTTTAAAAAATGATTTTTAAAAAAGCCCTAAATTCATAAAACCCCAAATACCTAAATCCCCTCATTCGGCGACTCCCGCCGTTGTTGGCCACATTGCCGATGATATAATTGAATGCCCTCCCCTCGCCAAAACACCCATACACCATTCATTGTCGTTTGGTAACCGCTCGTTACAAATCGTTTGAATGGAATTTTCGAAAATTTGACCTTCGTCTGGAGTTATACATGGTTTCAGTCCCTTTCCGGTGACGGGGTGGAAGGGTAAATGATCGTAGTGGTCCAACGACGGATGTGGTGGGCGGCGACGTGGACAGAATCGACTCAAATCGTGATTTGAGTTTTTGGGAGTTATGGATTTTGAATTTGGGGGCTATTTTGTGACTTTTCGAAACTTAAAGGATTTTAAAGAAATAAGTTTAAAAATAAAAGAAATTAAATAAAAAAATTAAAAAATTAACGGTAGTTAACACGAGGCACATAAAATTATAACGGTTAAAACTTTGGGCACATATTTTTACAAAAATACTTTAGGCACCTAAAGTTCAAGAGTAGTACAATTTAGACACCTATTTTTCATTTAAGCCTTATATATATACATGTCCGTTTCTGAGATTTTGGTGACCCTAGGGCGAATAAAAAAATTAGGTCCCTAATTAAATATTTAAATTACGATTGTGGTCGCATTTTCGGCCACTTTGTGCTTATCGCGATTGCGGACATAACAGTTGCGAACATCGTGGTTTCGGACGATGTTGCTACCGCTATATAATAGTCATTGTTGTGGTTGCGGACCATTATTTAAATATTTGTCCCTGATAACAAATATTGGAAAAAATAAATTTTAAGAGTATGTCCATACTAGCAAGCATTGAAAAAAATTAGGCCTCTAATAACAAATATTGAAAAAATTAAATTTTAAGAAAGAGAGAAAACTGAGATGTGAAGAAGAAGAACAATACAAGAATTATTTATAATTCTATTTGAATTTTTTGTTCTTATTAAAAATAAAAAATAAATTATTATTAAAACTTTAATAATTACCCTAAAACCTACTAAAATCTATACTAATTTCAGTAAAACCTCTATAAATTAATACCCTTGGGACCATGAAATTTTATTAATTTAGAGATATTAATATATCGATAAATTAATAATTTATTAATTAAAAAAAATTTCTCAATTCAGCAAATATTGTTGAAAATTCTACTAATGATGAAGTTGAAGATGATTCAACACCACTTGAACTAGTCACGCGAAAGTAAGCATTGAATGCGGCAACAACTCTTCACAACTTTTTATTGCAGTTGGAGACCTCAACGCCAGAACTTGTGGGTGCAATTAGAAAAGTTAGAGATGAAATTGAATTAGATTTGATTTTTAAAAAGAAACAGATTACAATAGATTCATATTTTAGCAAGTTACCAAATTAGTAATTGTAATATTTATGGGTTATTAATTTATAGTTTTGATGAGACTTTTATATTTATAAAGGGGGTCTCTAAAAAATTATTATATTATTATCTTATCGAATTTGATGATTTTTTACATTGGCCCAAGTCGGGACCGGAAAAATTTATTATTTAATAGAATTTATTAATTTAAAGAGTATTAATTTATAGAGATTTTACTGTACAAACTAACAATACCTTTTCATTTTTGTAGAAATAAAAACAAATGGTACAATATATGTTATTAGATTACTTGTAATTTTGGTTAAGTTGTAATTTTTTTTAAAAGAATGGTTCAAAGTTCAAATGGTTATATAAAATTAATAATGAATTATTCAAAAATAATAATAATGATGTGAGTTGGCGGTCGCCCTTATTGCGCTGGCTAGAGATGACCCTGTATATATATAGGGTTAGGATCCACTTACACTATGTAAAATTCAACTAGTTTTACAATAATTCATTGCCATTAAATAAGTGAAATGAATGAATGAGATTAATTTCTTACTTTTTTTTTTCAAGTGATAATCTTCACATATCTTACTTCTAATTTTACTCATCTATTTTATTTATCCAATGATCATAGATTAGTGTAAAACTAGTTGAGTTTTATAGTACAACTGGATCTCATCTCATCTCATATATATATATATATATATATATATATATATATATATATATATATATATATATATTACATAGTTCCAATCTTAAAACCTTGTATGGTTTAGAGCTAATTAATCTAAAATAAAATAATTGTGATCCCACATACTTCACACGTGTAATGATAAGTAAGCAAAGGCAGATGTTTTGATTACATACTTATCAATTATCATATATTTATGCGTTGACAATGCTAAAGCATGCATGTTTACGAGTCCTATCCAATGGGGTTGATAGGTAGGTGTGTATACAATTAAGTTCCAGTAATTTATTTTTTGGAGTACTCTATCGGGTTTTTCCCCGGTTAATATTCGGTTTTTAATGAGATTTTATATTTTATTTTGATAAAATAATTTTATTTTATGATTTTTATATATTATTTAGTAAAGTTTTAAAGTATTTTTTATAAATATTTATTTAAAAATTTAAAATTTTCAAGTAAATAAACACTAATTAATTCATATAAAATATTTTAAAGTTATTTCATTATTTTTAGGTACAAAATATTTATTTTTACATTATTAAATATTTAAAATTAATTATATATTGTCAACAATCTTTAGATTGAGTGGTTAAAGCTCACAATTGACACCCTACCCTAAATTGTGGGTTCAAAACCTATTATGAGCAAATTTTTCTTTTCTCCTCCTCTAGGTAAAAATTGTTCAACAATATTATATATTAAATAAAAATTTAATTTTAGTTCGATTTGATTCGAGTAACCACGGTCTCTAAATTTGTGAACTGTAAACCATATAAACACTAAATTTTGAACCGATTTTCGATTTGAGATGCTTAGCCCTGTTGATTGGTCCCGTAGATTCTAGTCTCTTTTATTAGCACCTGACTTAATGTATCAAGCGTTTATACTCTAGAAAAAAAAGAAAAGAAAATTCCACTTTCTAGAACTACCTTTGGCAAAATTTTCAAGAATACATAAATTCAACTAATTAAAAATTGGGCAAGGTCCAATTTTTTCATTAATATTTAATCAAGTACAGATGAGAACATTCAATACCTTAATTTAAACATTACCTTACATCTCTAAATTTACATTTTGGCCCCTCGAATCATGACAACCTCTATAAATTGAACCCCACCAGCACCATCATTCCCTCACAACCCATCTCATAATAATTTGTCAAACACTCAAACAAAGAAGAAGCAGAAAGAAAGATGTGTTCTAAGGTCAGCTTCTTTTGCATGATCATGTTCCTTTTCTTCTTCATATCATCTTCTCCCGTTGTCGCTCGCCCGCTGCCGGCGTCTTCGGCTCAACATGCTAATCCCCAGCTGGTATGTATATATGTATATAATGATCATTGAATTTGGTTTAATTATCATGGTTTTAAAAGCTTGGTAATTAGGGACTTATTTTGATTGAAAATGATATTTCAGGGTGATATTGGTAAAACGAATGATCAGAGGGTTGAGTTGGAAGATAGCTGCGAGGGAATTGTAGAAGAAGAATGCTTGATGAGAAGAACACTTGCAGCTCACACTGATTACATCTATACCCAGAAAACCAAGCCTTGAATTTGAAGGACTCTCGTGTATCTCCGAGTGTACTCTTTTCCTCTATGTAGAGTTAAGGAGGTTTTTAACGAGGCACTCAAATTGAACTAGGGTTGTTTATAACAACTTTTGTGGCATTCTAAATTAATATAATTTTTTTTTGCCGAGCAAAAAGGTTGTTAATAAATATTTTGATTCATAAATTTGCGTTTTCCTTTTGGACCATATGTTATTTTTTGTCAAGTTTGGGTAGTGTTTTTTGATTCATATATATGTACTGTTTAATTCATGTATGTCTTAGTGAAATAAATATTGACGTTTCAACAGTTTATATAATTTTCCTAACGTTACCCGAGCTCAATTGTTTTTAGCATAATCATAGACATTCTTGTTCGTTTTATGGTTTAAAAATATTTGAACCGAAGCTTTCTGATATTGTCTAAGTTCTATAATTTTATGGTTTAAAACACAAGGATTCTGAATTTGATAAGTTTAGTCAAACTGATCCCTAAATTTTTTAAGGATTAAATTGATCTTTAAAACTGACAACTTTAAGTAATTTATAAGTTTGGGGGTAAGTTGACTAAATTTATCAAGTTTAAAGG
>OY288278.1:84154363-84204687 GCA_958450335.1 Hibiscus tridactylites | reverse complement strand
TTTATAATGCTATAACACTTATTGGTTTTAATTTAACCATTTTCTATAGCTATATACGATTTATATATATATATATTCATAAGTGATACATATATCTTAAAGAGTTTAGTAACTCGACTCAAATTTAAATTTTTTCCATCTAATTACTAAAAAATATTAAATTCTTTAAATTATTTTATCATTCAAACTGCACTCGAAAATTTTCAAGTCAAATCAAGTTTCTCATTACATCTAGCTTTTTCGACTCTCATTTTCCTTTGGGTTTTTGGGCCTATCGGGCTTTGATTCATCGTTATGAAGGTACTTGCAACTCTTGAACTATTACTATAAAACCAATGGCCCGAACAAACCGCATATGGCGCCAAGCATTTCCCGCCAATATACCCTCCTCCCTAACAATTATACAAACCCTTAATCCACAAAGAAATCGCGACGGACCCAAATTGAGGGTGGAGGGTTTCAAGAAATGGTGAAAGGGAAGCAATATTGGCTGCTGAAAACGGAACCGGGAGAGTGGTCATGGGAAGACCAAGCAGCAAACGGAGGCGTATCCAAATGGGACGGTGTAAAGAACAAGCAGGCCCTGAAACACCTCAAGGCAATGAAGCTAGGCGACCTCTGTTTCTTCTACCACTCGGGCGCCACCGCTCGCCGTGTGGTGGGCGTGGTCAACGTCGTAAAGGAATGGTACTCAGATGATGAAAACAGTGAGGCGGTCGTGGATGTAAAAGCGGTTGGGGAAATGAGGAGGCGAGTGGACTTAAAGGACATGAAACAGGATGGGGAGTTGAAAGGGTTTGTCATGTTTAGACAGCCTAGGTTGTCGGTTTTGCCGGTGCCGGAGAAGGTTTGGAAGAGGATTTGTGAATTGGGGAATGGGTTCGAAGGGGATGGGATTGACATTGGGGAGGATGGTGGCGATGATGCAAAGGTTTAGGAATCAAGAATGTGGGTGTTTTGGGGGGTAAAAGAAAGCGCCATTGTTGCTAGTATAGAATCCCTTTTGTTGGTTTTTGTGAATTGTATTTTGTTAGAGTGAAAAAAGGGGTGTTTAATAGTGTTTAGTTACCTTGTTGGATTCGATGGTGAAGGAATTAAAGATTGGATTGGTGTTTTCTGTATGTTATTCTCTGGTTTTTCATATGATTGTTTTTGTGGCATTTTAGAGAACACTTACTGTGCATTGCCTGAACCCATAATGCTTAATGGAACAACCGAACAAGCCATAGTTTTCCATTTCTCTTCAAGTTGCCTTATGCAGTCAGTATCTTGTATTGACAAGCAATTTGAAATTTCTTATGCCTATATCTTATGTTAGAAACCTATCCTTATAAAATCAGTCTAGGGTCGAGAAAAAATGATCAAATCGAAAACCGAACTGAAGTATTTGAATAATTAATGAAATGTGCACTTAAAATTGTGATCGAGATCGAGACAGATAGTTTAAAAGCTTCAAAGATCATTAGAGGTACGTCATGCACTGCTTGCGCGAGAACGGCAGATCCTTGTTCGACATATACATCGCCAAATGAATGGAGTAGCTGATGGTCTGGCCGCAATGGCTGGTGGTCTCTCAGTTGGAGAGATATTCTTCGATGCACCCCGGATGAGTTAGCTAATCTAGTGACTCGGGAAAACAAATGTGATCATCTGATTCAAATCGAATTTAATTTTTATTCAGTTTATAATTATTTCTATTTTTATAATGTAAAATAAGTGATTTATATCTCAAATATGAAAATTAATTACAAATATTATGTAAGAATTATTAACTGTTTTTTATTTATTTGAAACTTAATTTATAATAATATTATTTTTTTATATTTAAGTTGTGAATTTCACTCAAAATGGTAGGTTAGGTTAGCGCATGTCCTGAGATCTAATTGAAAATTTTACAGCGCTCGACGAGTACCGATGAGCATTATTAACGACGAGTACTATTAATTTAATTTATAAAGATTTAAAATTTAAAAGACTCAACGTATAATTATAAATTATTTAAAAATCAAAAAGGTAAATTAATTAAAATATATTATTTTATTTTTAATTTTTTAAATATAGATCAAAATACTTATCTACCTCTAAATTGCAAAATCTTAATTTTTGTTCATTTAAATTTTAAGCTGCCACCGCCGTCGTTGCTGCCGCAACATGAACGAGTTCAATCAAATATTATATCCCCAAGGCATTTTGGATGTTATTATCGAGAAGGTAATAATGTCGATCGAAACTGTGAACTCGCATACATCAGTACAACTAGTGTTGCTTAATCAGTTGCCTTTGTTGCAGATGGAGCATGAAGCTACTTGTTTGTACATTGGTGTCATATAGAAATGACCATCCTCCATTTAGCAGGAGAAAATGGAGCAAAGGACATTCTTGGCGGCGGCGGCAGCAGCAGCAACGACGACTTAAATTTTAAATGAATAAAAAATAGATTTTTGTAATTTAGGGGTAGATAGGTATTTTGATCTATGTTTCAAAGAAAATTAAAAATAAAATAATATATTTTAATTAATTTACCTTTTAATTTTTAAACAATTTATAATTATACGATGACTCTTTTAGATTTTTAATCTTTGTAAATTGAATTAATGGTACTTGTCAGTACTCGTCGTTAGTGGTGCATATTGAGGTTCGACGAACGTGAAAAACTCATCCGAAATCTAATACCACCAACACCCCAAAAGCAATGGTGTACTATCTCTTTGATTTTACTTACTAAAGAGATAGTATTTACTAAAAATGTGGCATGGATCGTTGATTATGAGAGAGAAACTAAAAAAAATTAAATTTTTCACGTTAGTGTTATCGTTAATTTTTAACGATAGAATTTCAAAAAAATGTAATGTTAAATACTACTTTACTAAAAATAATAATTTAATGACTAAATCAAAAACATAAAAATATGTGAGATACCAAATATGCAATTTACCCTTTCAATTTTTGTAGGTTGTTTTTTCATCGATATTCTACTTAAAATGTTGATGTGTTGAAACAGGTAATTTTTATAAATATTAATTCGATATGATTTGGGTATTTTTTATTAAAGTATTGATACATTAGTCTAAGTAATACAAAAAAATATTCCATATCAATATTTTTTATTAAGATTTTTTTAATTGAATTGTAATACGCTAGTTTTATTGAATAAGAATATATTCGAAATTACAATAAAAAGTTTACAACTTAGTA
This sequence comes from Hibiscus tridactylites, assembly GCA_958450335.1. Classification (NCBI taxonomy): domain Eukaryota; kingdom Viridiplantae; phylum Streptophyta; class Magnoliopsida; order Malvales; family Malvaceae; genus Hibiscus; species Hibiscus tridactylites. The sequence goes on along the minus strand of OY288278.1, from coordinate 84,201,492 downwards.
AATAAAAAGACTTAATTCAGATACATTTCTAGTAAACAAAACTAGCGTCTCGAGATTATAAGAGGACCAAATAAGGAAAAGGTAAAAACACAACCCAAAGACTCGAAACAATATATAGATACAAACATCACCCAAGATCCACGATGAAAGGTAAAACCGTCAACAACATAAAAATGCATATGACAATGAGCCGCGTTGACAACAAAGTCATTACCACAACTCAATCACGAACAAGGAATGATTAATGTGATAGCGTATCCAAATTCAGCTCGAGGGTTCGAGGCAAAGAGATCAACGGGACAAAAAAAGAGCGCTACCTTGAAACACCTAAGGTTGCGACTAGTATCAAAATTAAAAAAAATAGAGATCAGTCGGCGACTAGTATTAAAATTAGTACCGTCACCGACAATTAAAAAATAGAAAAAGAATAGAAGAGGACACTGTGCGACTAGGGGTTTATGAAAAACCTAAGGTTGCGCCATCAAACAATCTAGTTTTACAAATTATATAATAAAGCTAGGTAATAACAGGTGGTCATTCACAAGTTTTACAAATAAATTTAAGTAACTTGATTTACACTGATTTCTATTAGTGTATTTTTATTTAATTCGGTTACATCGTACAAAGTTAAACATTTTCACCGACAGTAATCGATCCATATTCATTCTTACAATTTGATCGGAACTGTTTACTGTTGCTTCATTGTCAAATTATAAATTCTTCAAATATTTGACTTTCTAGAATGGTGTAAAACAATAAAGAGGTCAGGTTCGGGAAAAAAAGCCAAATATTCAAATTAATATGAAAATCAGTTTCATTTATTATTATTGTTCTTATTTATTTTCCAGTATATAAAAGGACTTCATATCCAGTCTTCTCTTTTGAAAATGTATCAAAATTTCTAGCACAACTAACACTCACAGAAACAAGTACCATTGATACAATTATAGATTTTACAATTTGGTGAACAAACGCTGGCACAATCGGGGTCTTTTTGGCATCGAGTATCCACAGCTGCTACAACTTTGGCAGTAATAACTGGAGGCTGGCACATACAGTTGCCACCGGAAAGATCACAGGCGCAAAATTCTGGACCTTCACAATCTTTGTCACTAGAACATGCTACATCCTTAACTGCGGTCGTTGGAGGCCGACACATACAGCTGACACTCAAAGCGTCACAATCGCAAAATTCTGAACTTTTACAGTCTTTGTCAGTAGAACATGCAACCGCTTGAGCAGCTGTCATTGGAGGCTGACACATACAGTTGCCACCGAAAAGATCACAAGCGCAAAATTCCGCACCTTCACAATCTTTTTCACTAGAACATGCTACTTCCTTAATCGCGGTCGTTGGAGGCCGACACATACAACTGACACCCAAAGGGTCACAAGCGCAAAATTCCGAACCTTCACAGTCTTTGTCAGTAGAACACCCAACCACTTTAGTAGCAGCCATTGGAGGCCGACACATACAGCTGACACCCAAAGGGTCACAAGCGCAAAATTCTGAACTTTTACAGTCATTGTCAGTAGAACATGCAACCGCCTTAGCAGCTGTCATTGGAGGCTGACACATACAGTTGCCACCTAAATGGTCACAAGCACAAAATTCTGGACCCTCGCAATCTTTGTCACTAGAACATGCTACTTCCTTAACCGCGGTCGTTGGAGGCCGACACATACAGCTGACACCCAAACTCAAAGAGTCACAAGCGCAAAATTCTGAACCTTCACAGTCTTTGTCAGTAGAACACCCAACCGCTTTAGTAGCAGCCATTGGAGGCCGACACATACAGGTGACACCCAAAGGGTCACAAGCGCAAAATTCTAAACTTTTACAGTCTTTGTCAGTAGAACATGCAACCGCCTTAGCAGCTGTCATTGGAGGCTGACACATACAGTTGCCACCTAAATGGTCACAAGCACAAAATTCTGGACCCTCACAATCTTTGTCACTAGAACATGCTATTGAATTTGATACACCTGTAAATTAAATTATATAACAGTTTGTCACCATTTAAATATTTTGTTTAAACAATTCATTAAAATACTAAAATAAAAAAGGATAATTCATATATGTATGCATGTACTGACAGCAAGCTACAATCAAGATGATAAAAAAGAATGGAATGCCAAAACAACCCATCTTCATTTCTTTGTAGATAGTGTTGAAGTTGATCAAAGAAGGAAAAAAATAATTTCTTGTATTGTGTATTGGCTGGGGATGAGATGGTGATATACAAAAGTGTCTTTGCATGGAGGATTTTATAGAAGATTTATTAGGCAAATTAGGTAGAAAATATATATAATGGAGATGGAGATTTTCTTTGAACACTTATGGTATTATAATAAATGTGCATCCAAATCTAGATAATATAACATGTATACATGCAAAATCAATATTTACCAAAATCTTTACCTATGACATCAATATACTTTTGAAACAACTTTTAATTCTTGGTGAATGGTTTTTTGGAAAATTCTACAACGTGCGACGAACACCGATGAATACCATTAGTGATGAACACCGATGAACACCATTAAATTAATTAATAAAGATTTAAAATTTTAAGGACCCATCATACAATTAATAATTATTTTTAAAAATTCAATTAAATTATTTTTTATATATATTAAAATTTTATTTTTTAATAAGGGTAAACTATATATTTAGTACCTCACCTATTTTCGTATTTCTATTGAATTCTCATTATTTAAATATTATTTTAATTTGACCATATTCTTTATAAAAAATAATTTAACCCTTAATCATAAACCTAAAATCCTAAACTATTAAACCTTAAACCCTTAAACTCTTAAACCTATACCTTAAACCATATACCATTAAAAATAATTTCACCATCATCGATTCAATTCAATGAATTGTTGAATTCTCCTAAAATATTCAATTAAATTATTTTTTATATAAAAATAATAATTAACTGCCACATGAAATGTAAAAAAGCATTCTTATGGCTTGCAGACTCTTCAGCCGTTTCTACTCATGTATCATACACCCCGTCTAATTTTTCTCTGATGACTTCTTAAAAACTGTCATTAATCTCCGAAATAACACAAAAAAATACCAGAGAAAAGGTGTTTTGTTACCAGGTGTTCTGCAAATTCAAAAATGTCTTACGGTGTGTAATTTGTATATTCACTTCACAAATTGGCCTGTGTAAACATTTATTGCATCCTAGTTCTTGGTTACGAGCAAACATTATTTATAATTAAGGTAAACGAGAGGGCAAATTTATTACCAGAGAGAGAGATGTAGCAACTCGAAATTAGTTCCATCCATCCAAGCACACCTTTAACTGAAATTGAATCCATCGGAGGGATCAGGAAGTTGATTGCCTCCAAACTGGAAACCAGATTGCCAAGTATCACCCGGGGTAACAGCTCATCCTCATCCTCATCCATTTCGAAATGTGATGGCATCTTCATCTCAAATAAGATGATAATGTTAATTCTAGGAGATTCGAGTTTAATTAATTTTGATATATATATATATATAATAATAATTTAATTGATTTTTTTAGGAGAATTCAACAATTCATTGAATTGAATTGAATCAATGATGGTGAAATTATTTTTAATGGTATATGGTTTAGGGTATAGGTTTAAGAGTTTAAGGGTTTAAGGTTTAATAGTTTAGGGTTTTAGGTTTATGATTAAGGGTTAAATTATTTTTTTTATAAAGAATAGGGTCAAATTAAAATAATATTTAAATAATTAGAGTTCAATAGAAATACGAAAATAAGTGAAGTACTAAATATATAGTTTACCTTTATTAAAAAATAAAATTTTAATATATATAAAAAATAATTTAATTAAATTTTTAAAAATAATTATTAATTGTATGATGGGTCCTTAAAATTTTAAATCTTTGTTAATTAATTTAATGGTGTTCATCGGTGTTCATCATTAGTGATGTTCATCGGTGTTCGTCGTACGTGGTAGACTCATCCATGGTTTTTACATGCCAAAAAGTATTTATCAAAATCTAACCAATAATTGATAATAAATAGAGTGGTGAAATATTATTTTTGTATATAGTTCAAGTTTAAATTTAAGTATTTATCAAAAAGAAGTTTAAATTTAAGTAATGATTTTTAGTTGTTTTATTTAATCATTTTATATAAAAGTATAATAATATTAATTATCATTTGTAGGACTGTAAACGAACTAAATGTTCAGTGAACCGTTTGTGAATCTTCCGGCGGGAAGTTCGTTTATGTTCGATTATTTACTAAACGAACGAACAAGAACAATATTTTTTGTTCGTTTAATTAAATGAACGAACACGAACAAAGTACTCGTTCGTTCATTTATGTTTGTGAACGTTCGTTTAAATTTATTCACATGTCTTTTTATGTTCGTTCATTTATCATTTTAATGAACGAACATGAACAAGCTACATTCCTTAACAAACGAACACGAACAAGAAATTATGTTCGTTTAGTTGTTCGTGTTCGTTCATTTGTTCGGTTAGAATTAAACAAATGAACATGAACATATCCTCGTTCGTGTTCGTTCGGTTCGTTTACAGGCCTAATCATTTGAACCTAACGAGTGGTCCCATTGGAAAAGAGGATTATGTTCATCCTAGTAGACTCTGGTTCAATCAGTTTTGTCTGTAAGGTATGTGCATTATCAAAGGTTAAGAAAAGTATGAACATATACTACATTGTAATCTCCATTTATAATGAGTGTATTTCAAACATTTTAGGAGTTAAAAATCGATTATCCGATGATACGAACTTAGTCAAATACATTATACATAATATTTATAAATACATTAAAAATAGAAATAAATATTTTATGTAAAAAATATTTAAAAAATAAGGTAAAACAGACCTAAGGACACTCGATTCTTACTTTGGTTACAAACGACTCACTTTTTCCTAATAGTTACAACTTAGTTTGGTTACAAACGGTTCACTTTTTTCTAATAGTCACACTTTATTATTCAATTAAGAATTTGTTATAAATAGGTCATCCCATCGTTAAAATTGAAACGAGTGTCTAATGTGACATGATATAGTAATAATTTTAGTTCCTATATTGATCAATTTAATCTTAATTCAAAACAATTCAATAAGTTTAGCACATTTAATCTTTTTTGAGGTACTGTATAAATTTAACCCATTTATATATTGATCAATTATACCAACTCAATCAAGGAAATTAAGCAAGGATGGAAAATCTATTTTCACCTCCTAAAATTTTATAAGTTCGCCCCTCTAACATAAAATCCTACGTATGTCTATGAAATTAAGTGAGATACATTAAAATATAAAAAAATATTTGATGTAACTTTTTAATATTTGAAAAATGAAATGAACAAATGGTTTTAAGCTAAGTTGTAAAAGTTTTAATTACAAAACAAAAAAAATTGATAATGCATTTGAATCCTAAATAATGATTTTAGTTGTTTTATTAAAATGTTTATGAAAATATAAAATAGTAATAATACTCTTACAATAATATTTGTTATACTTTATAAATAAGTTTTTTGTTAGATGAGTAAGTGTCAAGTTTATTTTATTTTTATTTTTTTAGTTGTCATCCGGTAACCCCGTCACATATCTGGTTTTAGTGGGTGAGTCTCCCAGCGGGGATTTTTTGCATACACAACACCTCGAACTTGAGACCCGCTTAAGCAATACCAAGCTGCTTACCATTTGGACCAAAATGTCAAGTTTATTTGTGACACTAACTCAATCAAAAAATTTAAAGGGTAAAATACCTAAACCATCATTCAACTTTTCTCTATGACCTATTTTGGTCACTCAACTTTAAAAAAATTCAATTTACTCACTCAACTTTCAACATTAAAATTTTTTATCACCCCACCGTTAAATGCTTAACACCGTTATGACGTGAATTATTTTATTATTTTTATTATAAAAATACAAATTTTATTACTATTATTATTATTAATAAATGACAAATTAAAATCTCTTAAAATACCTAAATTCCAACCCCAATCCCCTCTCATCCTCATCAGCATTATCAGTCGCCGTCAAAAATCTTTTTTTCTTTTCAACCATTCACAGTTTTTAAATCTTCAAAAATGGAGAAGAGGATGCAATTCAGGTCCCTTTATTTCTTCTCTTTTTTCTTCTTTTCACAGCTTGTATTTATTATTGAAATCTTTAATCTAGCAGACGTTAGAGATGAACATGAAGAAGAAGATGGTAGATTCCTCTAACTATTTCTTCTTGTGTAACAAAGGAGCCTTTGGAAGAAAAAAAACCCATTTTAGTAATGAGTGCCTAAATACCCAGCCTCCATTATTGCGAGGGAAGCCAAGCCTTGATCTTCTTCGATGAAACAATGCCTTTATGAACATCTAGATGAGTTCATTTTTTGTGCTTTAAAACAAAACCCTATTTTGATAAATATTTGATTTTTCGGGTTCTTCAAATAGAAAGAGAGAGAATGAAAAATGAAGAAGATAAATTGGTGCAAAGACGGTGTGGGAGGGTAAGTCAAAACATGGTGCTACTTAAAGCAAAACATCGTGAAATTGATGGGTGTTTTCACAGGTTGAGGATAGGGATTTAGGTATTTTAGGAATTTTTTATTTTTATTTTGAATTATGTTTATAATTAAATATTAATAAATTTGTATTTTCATAATAAAATAATCCACGTCATAACGGTGTTAAACATTTAACGGTGGAGTGATGAAAAAAGTTTAATGTTGAAAGTGGAGTGAGAAAATTAAACTTTTTTTAAGTTGAGTGACAAAAATAAGTCACAGAGCAAAGTTGAGTGATGATTTAGGTATTTTACCCAAATTTAAATGTAACATCATCCCAAATAAATAAAGGGAAAATTACACTGGTGGTCCCCAAACTATTATCATTTTCTTATTTTGGTCCCTAAACTATGTTTTTCGGCAAAATCGTCCCTTCTGTTACATAGTTCTTCTGTTTTAGTCCCCGGCGTTAAATATCTAACGGTTTTGCTGACGTGGCATTTTTTAAAAAGGATTAAAAAATATTTAAAATATGCCACGTCAGCAAAACCGTTAGCTATTTAACGTCGGGGGACCAAAACAGGAGAACTATGTAACAGAAGGGACGGTTTTACCGAAAAACATAGTTTAGAGACCAAAATAGGAAAATGATAATAGTTTGGGGATCACCGGTGTAGTTTTCCCATAAATAAATGACTTTAGATGAAACTAGTTCAAAGGTTAAAACAGATTCACAAGTAGGAGCAAAGCTGAGTTACAAAGTAAATCCAGGCACTACATGTCAAAGCCCTTGAGAGCTTTACACAAGGCGAGAGACTTTTTACGTGAAGAGCTCGTAAGGTAGGTCACGACGGCGGAGAAAGGGTTACCGGGTACCGGCTGCCCCACCACACCACAAGCCTCACGGCAGCTTCCTTGAAGTTTAAGCGTCAATTATTCGAAGCCCAACAACAAAGAAAGATTCACGAAGCAGAGATCGGTGACGGAGCCGGATTTGAAGGAGGGGAGGTGATGAAAATTGAAAGATAAATGCGGTGTTTTGAAGAAATGTTATGCTCACAAGAAAATTATTATTATTATTGAAGGAGACAAAATGCAAAAATAATAAGAAAATTATGCTTCACTTAGTATTATTGTTATTATTTATTTTCTAACATATAGAAGGTTTTTATTCCGAGTCTTCTCCTCTGTAATTAAACTGGTTTTCAGGTACTATTAACATTTACAGATACAAATGCTATTAATACAATCATGGATTTTGCAATTCGGTAGGCAAATACTTGCACAATCACTGTCTCTTTTGCATGGAGCTTCCACGATCGAGACGGCCTTAGCAGCAAACTTCGGAGGTTGGCACGTACAGTTGCCAGCTTTGTCACAAATGCATAAGTCCACACCATTACAGTCCGCGAGATTGAAACATTTTCCTCCTTCTTGTGCTACTGAATTCGATACACCTGTAAATTAGATTTAAATAATTTTTTATTGTCTAAATGTTCCTTTTAAACAATTTGTTAAAATATTAAAATAGAGAGATGATATGTGTATATACTGACAAAAAGCTACAATCAAGATGACAAAAAAGAAACCAATGCCGAAAGAACCCATCTTCATTTCTCTGTAGACGGTGTTGAAGCTGGTTAGAGAAGAAAATAAGATTAAATTCTTATTTTTTTTTACCAACAAATTCTTATATTTTATGATGTGTTGAGGATTATATATATAAACATTTTAATAAAAAATTAATAAATTCACATCCAAATATAGATTTTGTAACATGTATGCATGGAAAATCAATCAATAATTAAATTTCTTACCTTTACCTATGATCATAATATCTTCTTAAACGGCTGCTAATTATTGGTGAAAAGTTACTTGAATTAATTGCAACAAATGTCTTCAAATTACGATTATCATTCTAAATTTGTTAGCAAATTTCAAAAGATTTTAATTATCTCCCTAAACTATTGGTTTTATATAAAACAAATCCTTCTCTTACTAAAATAGTTGACTTATTTGTTAAAAGTCGTGTAGTATATGATGTGTATTAAATGATAATCTATGCTTAGGGGTGTTCATGGTTAACTAACATATTATAACAATTAACCTGTTAGTTTTGTTCTTAGTGTCATTAGATTATAATGTCTAAAGATAATGTGTTCATCTCATTATGATTAACTAAAATACTATGATGGATAAACATGAACACCTTTATCTGATGCAAATAATTTTTTGGACCAAATTCATATATTATATAAGTTTTAAGAACTAAAATTATTATTACATTAGATCGTGTCGCTATTTTCGTCTAACATTTATTGTCTGGTGACTTACTTGTAATAATATGTTAATTAAATGGTATATTATAACTTTTAAAAGAACAAATAACTTATTTGTTACCAAATACATAATTAAATGACTTGAAGTATAATTTACACTATAAAGTATATAATGCCTCTGTTTGTAAATAGTTTTTTTAGTCAAAATTAGAAGTTTGACTAGTTAAATCCGCTAACTTAGTTGTTTGGTAATTTTTTTGTCATTGATAATTATAATTTTTTAAATAACAAAATTTTGAATAATTAATAAAATTAAAAAATAATTTCATAAATAATAAATTAATAATATAGATATAAATTTAATAATTAATAAAATTATATTCAAATTATAATTTTATAAATAAGAAATTATTGTATACATCTAAATTTAATCATTACTAAATTATATTAAATAGATAATTTCACAAATAAAAAATAATATAAACATCATATATGTTTAATAATGATATTAAAAATTTATTTTTTATAATATAATTAATATTAATTAATACACAATAATAATAACTAATGAATTATTCAAACAAGTATACAAAATTGATTGGAAATATTAACATTGTTATTAATGGTCCTTAATTACTCACTTTTGAAATTGAAGGAGATTAAATTATTTTTTGTTATATAGACCAATTTGTTCAATTTCAAAATTAAAAGTGACCTAAGAAATGTTTTTACATTTTGCAAATTCACTTGCTAGTAATATGGTTCTAGTTGAAAGCTTTTAGAGATTAGGTATAAGAATCATTTGACTAAGAAGAAAGATTAAAAGAAGATATAAAACTGAAAATTCATCCAAACAGATTTAATTGAAAGAGAAACGAAATACTAAAGAATTAGGAAAATATTCTGACTTTTGCTATATTGAATCAAATAGCCATAATGGGCTTTATATAGCAGCCCACAAGTGTAACTGTCTAACAACTTTTCTTAACAGACTCACAGCCCAACTTTTACATTTTAACAATATATTCTAATATACTTCCGGTTTCTTCTCCCCTTCAAGAACTCTGTGAAGAGAAACCACACCAAGACGAGCTCTCAACCGATCAAAGTCAGCAGGCGGAATGGGCTTAGTAAGAATATCAGCAACCTGATCAGAAGAAGGAACAAAATTAACAAGAAGCTGCCCAGCAAGCACCTTCTCTCGAACGAAATGTATATCAATTTCAACATGCTTAATGCGAGCATGATGAGTTGGATTAGCAGATATCGAAATAGCAGAGGTGTTATCACACCATATGACAGGTGTGCCATTGACAGACACCCCAACTTCCTGTAGCAAATGTTGAATCCAAACTAACTCAGAAACGGAGTTTGCAACACTTCGATACTCCGCTTCAGAGGAGGAGCGAGAGACAATAGCCTGCTTCTTAGAGCACCAGGCAACAGGATTGTTCCCAAGAAACACACAGAAGCCTGTGGTAGACCTTCTATCTTCAATGGACGAAGCCCAATCAGCATCAGCGTAACAGACCAGGCTAAACACATTTGCTGGTTGAAAGTACAACCCAAAATCAAGAGTGCCAGATACATAGCGTAAGATGCGTTTGACAGCTTTCCAATGAACAACCGAAGGATTGTTCATATGCTGGCTAACTTTATTCACAGCATAAGATATATCAGGGCGAGTAAGACAAAGATACTGCAACCCACCCACAAGACTCCTATAAAGATGACCATCAGCAAAAGCAACCGAACCATCAGAAGAGGTTTTATTAGCAACAACCATAGGAGTGAGAGTAGGACTAGTGCCAAGCATAGCAGCCCTATGAAGAAGATCAGTGGCATACTTCTTCTGACTTAACAATAAAGCTCCCGAGCATTGAACAATCTCCATGCCAAGAAAATAACCAGGTTCACCCAGATTTTTAAGGGAGAAAACATCATTAAGTTGCTGAATAAGATTATCAATTTCAGTTGAATTGCTACCTGTGATGATAATATCATCAACATAGACCATGAGTAGCAACTGAGAAGAGCTGGTATTCCGTATGTATAAGGAGGAATCAGCCTTAAAGGAAGAGAAACCTTATTGAGAAACAAGATAGGTTTTGAGAGTGTTGAACCAAGCACGAGGGGCTTGTCTTAACCCATATAAAGCTTTATTAAGATGACACACCAGCTTCTCACCAGAGGGCCCCACCCTTTCAAAACCAGGTGGTTGAGTCATGTAAATTTCTTCAGAAAGCTCACCATTGAGAAAAGCATTATTGATATCTATCTGACGAACTGTCCAATCCATCGAAATAGCAAGTGCCAGAACAACCCGAATGGTGGTGGCTCGAACAACTGGACTAAATGTCTCCTTGAAGTCACTACCGATCTTCTGAGAAAAACCCTTAGCCACCAGACGGGCCTTAAGCCTATCAACAGAACCATCAGGCTTTTTCTTGACTCGAAAGAGCCACTTGCACCCTACAGCCTTTCTATTAGAAGGAAGAGGTCTGAGGTCCCATGTGCCTGTTTTCATGAGAGCATTATACTCATCATAAACAGCTTGTGACCAGCCAGGGTGTTGAAGAGCTTCAAAAACATCAAGTGGTTCATGAATCTCGACCTCAGCAAGAAGAGCTTTAGGCTTAAAAATTCCAGATTTCCCACGGGTAACCATAGGGTGCAGATTGGTAACACACGGACCAGTTGAGAATGAAGAAGTAGATGATGAGGGTGGATGTGAAGCTGCTGGTGGAGATGGAGCAGCAAGATTAGATGATGGAGGTGGAATAGAAGGGGATGAAGTAGATAATGAGGGTGGAAGTGAAGCTGCTGGTGGAGATGGTGCAGCAAAGTTAGGAGATGGAGGTGGAATAGAAGGGGATGAAGTAGATGATGAGGGTGGATGTGAAGCTGCTGGTGGAGATGGTGCAGCAAAGTTAGGAGATGGAGGTGGAATAGAAGGGGATGAAGTAGATGATGAGGGTGGATGTGAAGCTGCTGGTGGAGATGGTGCAGCAAGGTTAGGTGATGGAGGTGGAGTAGAAGGGGATGAAGTAGATGATGAGGGTGGATGTGAAGCTGCTGGTGGAGATGGTGCAGCAAAGTTAGGTGATGGAGGTGGAATAGAAGGGGATGAAGTAGATGATGAGGGTGGATGTGAAGCTGCTGGTGGAGATGGTGCAGCAAAGTTAGGTGATAGAGGTGGAATAGAAGGGGATGAAGTAGATGATGAGGGTGGATGTGAAGCTGCTGGTGGAGATGGTGCAGCAAAGTTAGGTGATGGAGGTGGAATAGAAGGGGATGAAGTAGATGATGAGGGTGGATGTGAAGCTGCTGGTGGAGATGGTGCAGCAAGATTAGATGATGGAGGTGAAATAGAAGAAGACCTATGGGAAGGAACAGAAAGAGAAACACGATGATGATGATGCTTATCTACCTTAACAGACTCACTAGAAAGAAAAGAAGTGAGATAAGGAAACACAGACTCATCAAATTGAACATGCCTAGATATAAAAACACGACCAGACTGATCAAGACACCTATAGCCTTTATGTATAGGAGAATACCCTAAGAAAACACATGGGGAAGACCTAAACTGAAGTTTGTTACGATTAAAAGGTCTTAAACAAGGATAACACAAACAACCAAAAACTTTAAAAAAATTGTAATCAGGCAGCTTTCCAAACAGTTTTTCATAAGGAGAGAGTTTATGTAAGGCTACAGAGGGCAGTCTATTAACTAGAAAAACAGAGGTAGCAAAAGCATCATTCCAAAACAGCAAAGGCATACTAGCATGAGCCAATAAAGAAAGACCGACCTCAACAATCTGATGATGCTTTCTCTCTACAATCCCATTTTGCTCTGACGTGTGTGGACAAGAAAATCGATGAGCAATGCCATGTTCTACAAGATAGGACCTTAGAGCCAAGAACTCACCACCCCCATCTGATTGAAACACCTTCAGCTTAGCTCCCAGAACCCTCTCAGCTTGCTTATGAAACTGTATAAATGCAGACTTAACATCAGATTTAAGTTTCAAAAAATAGATCCATGTATACCTGGAAAAGGCATCTGTAAATGCTACATAATAACGAAAACCATTGGACAGAATAGGAGCAGGTCCCCAAACATCAGCAACAACCAATTCTAAAGGAGAAGTGTAAACAGAAGTAGAAGGAGAAAAAGGTAACTTATGGGATTTGCCTAATTGACATGCACTGCATAGAGAAAAACTTGTATTTTTATTAACAGCAATGTTACATTTATTCAAGACTGAATGCAGAACATCCGGACTAGGATGACCCAATCTTTGATGCCAAACATCAAAAGACACAGAAGAAGAAAAACAAACAGGAAAAGAGTTCTTAACAGACTCATGCATACAACCATTATTATTATGCAAACCAGAAAAAAAAATTAGAAGAAAAAGGTCCTCCAACAGTAGAGATAGGTGACCCAGAAGAAGGCCCAAGCTTATACAATCCACCATCTTCTCTTCCTTGAAGAACAACAGCACCAGTAGAGAGAACTTTGACATGACAGCAAGTGGGAAAGAACTCAACTGATACATTATTGTCTCGGGTGAACTTAGAAACAGAAAGGAGATTTTTAGTAATATTAGGAACAAGCAATAGATTATTTAAAAGAAAATTTCTAGAAGAAGTAACTAAACGAGATTGTCCTGAACAGGAAATAGGGAGAGTATTACCATTGCCTACTTGAACACTGCCAGAAGCAGGGTAAGTAGAATCAGGCTGAAGCTGTTGAGCATCATTAGTAATATGATGAGTGGCACCAGAATCTGGATACCAAGCATTGTCATCCACCACTTCTGGTGTAGCAAGAGCAGGTTGAGAAGCACAAGAGGTAGAAGAAACAGGACTAGGGGACACTGGAGTAGAGGCACCCCTGTTAACAGAGAAATGAGGGTGAGGATGATGACAATACTGAGTCACAGGAGAAGGATACCCTGCTGGAGCCAAACCAGTAGTGACTGCAGGTGAATAGAAAGCAGTAGCATAAGGAGAAAGAGAAGACTGAAAAGGTTGTTTAACAGAATGCATAGGACTATAAGTCACAGCTGGGCCAGTAATAGTGTGTGCCTGAGCAGGAGGATAAGGAGAAGAAACAGAACCATAGGCAGCAGAAGAAGTATTCCTAGCAGATTCATTTTTAAAAGAAATATCATATCTCTTAAAACACCTTTCAACCAGATGGCCTAATTTGCCACACAACTGACACTGAGGTCGACCAGGTCTACCCCTACCAGTGCCCACAGCACCCCTATTGATATCACTAGCCATATGATAAGTATTCTCACTACTATGAAACACAACAGGCTGAACAGGTTGAAGAGAAGTAGGAGTATAACCAGGAACAGAACCACTAGTAGTAGTAGGTACAGCAGTATAAGAGGTCACAGGAGCAGAGGCAGCAGAAGACACAGGAGAAGGTGAAGTAGAAACCACAGACTGTGGAGCACTAAGAGATGGACGATAAGCAGTATTATGAGCACAAGCAAGAACTTGACTATGCAAAGTAGACTGTCTGGCATCAGCATCCAATAACAAAGTACTAACGTGATTCACAGAAGTAGGTACAGAACCAGCAGTCAACAAAGTAATAATAGAATCATATTCAGGAGGTAATCCATTCAAAATAGCAGTAACATGTTCATGCTCAGAAATAATCTCTCCACAATTAGCAAGATTATCACAAACACCCTTAACCTTAAGCAAGTATTCCCTCATATTCAACTCTCCTTTCCTCTGAGTATGCAAGAGACGCCTAAAATGCATTAACCTAGAGGTAGTCTTGCCACTGTAAACTCTATGCAACGTAGTCCATATCTCAGAAGCAGTATTTAGACCAATAAGATTCGGTAACACACCCTCACTGACAGTAGAAAGCAGCCAAGTAGCAAGAGCACCATCTTGCTCCTCAAAGGCCTCAAATTCAGGATTAATAGAAACTTGATTATTAGTAGTTATATGTTCAGGTGGAGGGCAAACCTTACTATCAATGAACTTAAGAAGACGATGAGTTTTAATAGTTAAGTAGACCTGCTGATGCCATAGAAGGTAATTATTATCATCCAAAACAACATTAATCTTCTTCGTAGAGAACATAGGAGGTGAGTGATGACTAGACCCAGCATTATCAGTAACAGCATCATTAACAACAGATTCAACAGGAGCCATGAAAAACAAGGAGACAAGATAACCAGAACGCAAAACACAGATCAAGAACAGATAGACAATCACAATCGCAACATATAGAAAGCAGACAGAGGTTAAGGAACAATCTCAACGCAGCAGAAAACCAGAGTAACCAAGAACAGCAACAGAGGAAAAACAAAGCCAGAGATGCGCAGAGAAAAGGAAAGATCTCACCAGATCCAAAAAGAGACACCGGCAACAAACACACCAACACCGGAACCACCAGGCACCGCAACTGAGAAATCGCCGCAAAAACACCAGAACGAACACAGAACGGTTAGGGTTTCGTAAACCAAAAGACCTCAGAACCACCGGCCGCCACAACGAAGAAATCGCCTCAAAAAACACACAACACCGCATCAATCAATGCCAAAAGAAAACGAACAACGGAAAACCGAACCGACGAGGTTAGGTTTTGAAAGAACAGATTCAAGATCAATCGAAACAAAAGAAATACCGCCAAGATCACTGGCAACTGATACCATGAAAGCTTTTAGAGATTAGGTATAAAAATCATTTGACTAAGAAGAAAGATTAAAAGAAGATATAAAACTGAAAATTTATCCAAACAGATTTAATTGAAAGAGAAACGAAATACTAAAGAATTAGGAAAATATTCTGACTTTTGCTATATTGAATCAAATAGCCATAATGGGCTTTATATAGCAGCCCACAAGTGTAACTGTCTAACAACTTTTCTTAACAGACTCACAGCCCAACTTTTACATTTTAACAATATATTCTAATACTAGTAACAGTTGCGCCAAAATTAGACAACAAAGGACAAACGATATAAACGGCATTTTGAAAGTTCAACTTTTTAAAACAAACGGCAGTTTTTCCGGCAACCAAGAACCTCCTAAAAAGAAAACAATGACAGCGGGAACTCCACCGCCGCCGTCCAAACCCGAAGACGATCCGGACCTATCAAATCAGACCACAACAATCCCCAGCCAAACCCCCACCTTCACCGGCCTAGTTCATCGGAAAAAAGGGACGACTGTCCGTTCATGGCTTGTACTGGACTCGACGGCCCAGACCATGAGGGTGGAGGCCGGAAAGCATTCCATCATGCGACGCACGGGTTTACCCGGTCGGGATCTTCGGATCCTGGACCCGCTACTTTCGTACCCGTCGACGGTGCTGGGTCGAGAAAGGGCCATCGTGATTAACTTGGAGCACATAAAGGCAATCATCACGGCTCAAGAGGTTCTGCTGTTGAATTCCAAGGATCCTTCCGTCACGCCGTTTGTTAATGAGTTGCAGAGAAGGATTCAGCTGCATTATCAAGCAAACCAATCCAAGGTCCTTTCTTTTCCATTTCATTTTTTTTAGTATAATTCGTGGTTCTCTTCTTTCTCCAAACAATTTCGTCTTCAAAGTTCGAACACGAATTTAGAATGAGATTTGAATTTGGGTTCAGGAGAGTGCAATTGATGATACCAACTGCATAATTCGAACAACATCCCAGAATCTGTTGCCGAGGATTTCACAGCTTCTGAATCAGAATGAGGAAGGCAAGGCAGAGGAGAAACAGGGTGTTGAGAACCAGGAAGGAACAAAGATTCTCCCCTTTGAGTTCGTTGCATTGGAGGCCTGCCTTGAAGCTGCCTGCGGATGCTTAGAATCTGAAGTGAGCATTCTTTCTTTTCTTTTCTTTTCTTGTTGTTGTATCTTCGTCTTCGAATCCTCCGATGTCACTTCTTCGCTGCCACACCTTCATTTTTAGGGTCTCATAGCTCGTCCAGAGATAATCTCACCATATCTTTCGTTTATTCATAGAAACGTTATCGTCTCTCACTATGATTGTTGTCACTTGTTAAACTCATTTAGTCTACTAGCTGACTCTATTATCTGACAGTTAATCGACATCGTTAACCTATCAATAATCATCAACCATAAGAGTGACACCGGCCACACATATACCCACATTGGTTAAACTAAAACAAAATTATAAATGAAGAAAGGTGAAATTATGTCAAATAAAAATAGAAGTATTAAATTAGAGCTATTTGTTGTTTTGAATTGCCAAAGCAGACAAGAACACTGGAGCAAGAGGCTCATCCAGCCTTAGATAGATTGACCTCGAAGATTAGTACTCTCAATTTGGAGCGTGTTCGCCAAATTAAAAGCCGACTTGTGGCAATAACCGGGCGTGTTCAAAAGGTTGGGTATTTTTAGTCTTTTGAACATTTTCATTTAGTTTAAGTTAAAAATATGCTCATAGTCCCTATACTTTCACATAACTTGAGATTTATTCCATATAATTTGAGATTTAAAAGTTTTAAGTCTTAACTGTTGACACCTTAGTGTTTTCTATTAAATATTTACTAACCATTTGGTTACTTAGTGAGTTTATACAATGGTTTGCTTAAAAATAGTAGGGTTCTATATGTGTGTTGATGGTAATTTTTTAGTTTAAATATGTCCAAGGTCTTTCTACTATTTCAAAATCTAAAATTTAGTCCCCCACCTTGATTTTACCACATTAAGTCCATTTACTATTCTTTATTTGGAAATCTTAGTCCCTCCACTAACTTTTGTTTAATTTTATCGTTAATTGTTGACCTAACAACTACAAAAAAGGTAAGGGATGAGTTAGAACACTTGCTAGACGACGACGGTGACATGGCCGAGATGTATTTAACAGAGAAACAACAAACCGAGAACTCTTCAACTCCTTCTCTGGATGAAAGAGATGAATTAGATGAACAAGAAGAAGTTGTTGAACCAGACAAGGATGAAAGGCACCAAACAATTTCTCACATTTTTCATTAATGATTTCCTATTTATTATTTGCTTATAAACTTGTGTATTGTGTCAGCACACCTGCTGAAGCCCCTTTGACATCCGGCTACGAAGGTGAAGATACCCAAGATTCCGACAGACCCCGAGACCATTCGTTCGATCCTGCTATCGGCAGAGGCAGCGACGGAAGTTGTTCGAGTTCCGATCATAGTTTTATCGGCAAACAATTTAATGTACAGGAGTTAGAAATGCTATTGGAAGCTTACTTTGTACAAGTTGATGGTACACTCAACAAGCTCTCCACGGTATGTTTACTTCGACTCGAATTCAAACTCGAATGCGAATAATTGATTATTTACTTGTTCTTGATGGTTTTCCTCTTTCATGGAAGCTGAGGGAATATGTGGATGACACAGAGGACTACATAAACATAATGCTGGATGACAAACAGAACCATCTTCTACGGATGGGAGTGATGCTATCGACAGCAACCCTTGTGATCAGTGCTTTCGTTGTCGTCGCCGGTGTATTTGGCATGAACATTCATATTGATCTATTTGATGATGATAAAGCGGGGATGCCGGAGTTTCTTTGGACGATCGGCGGTAGCACCGCCGGGACGGTATTCCTCTATGTGATTGCTATTGCATGGTGTAAATACAAGGGCTTGTTAGGGTAGTCGGAGCTAAATCTGTATATCTTCCTATGCATGAGGTGAAGGATTTATTTAAGATTCGGATAATTACATTTATGCTACGTTTGATTAGTTGGATAAAATTTTAATAAAATTAGATTATTTGGATGACAGTGCTACATCTTTTTTGACATAAAACAGTGCTACATGTATTCGTCCCTCTTTACAAGTTTCATTATAAATCATAAATATTAATATAATCATATGTTTTATTTATTTTTTGAAAATTATACACTTACTCTCTCAAAAATTAATGATTAAAACGTATTTATAAAAAAAATTAGAGTAAATATCGTGTAGTGGTTTGTACCATTAATCATATGCCATGATATGTATTATTTTTAATAACTTTTAAAATTATGAGAACTTAAAACGTGATTATCCTTTTTTAAAATAAAATATTTGTTAAAAATTGTGCTGTTTTTTCAGATTTTTAGTTTTTGTCCACTTTTTATTTTAATAGTTTTTTATTTTTAATTGAAAAATCTAAAATGTGTCAAAAAAGTGTTTTAATATATTTTATTTTTAAAAAATAAATAATTACGTGTTAGATCCCTATGATTTTAAAAGTTATTAAAATAGTTAATGATGCATATCAGTGTATATGATTAGCGATACATATCGATACAATGCGTTTACTCTAGACCCATCATATCTATAATTCATTTTACAATTTATAAACGACATGCAAAAAAAATTCTTTAATGTTTGATTGGCTCTATTATTTTTTGAAGCATTTTATCCTTCAATGTTTCATTTCGGGTCAAAATAACACTTTCGTGGATGAAAATTGTTAATCAATTAACGTTAAACAACTTAAAATAATTTTATCATTTAATCCATTAATACATTAAATATTAAAATTATTAATTAACTAACGATAAATAACTTAAAATAATATTATTATTCAATATATTAATACAGTAAATATTAATCTTTTTATTATTATATAATACTTAATTGAATTTGTCTCTATCTTTGCTTCTCTCTCTCTCTTTGAATTTGACTAACATTGAGAACTCCCAAATATTGAAGAATATTAAAATATATGGAAATAACACATGTGAGTCTAATATTATATCACAACTTTTGACATCCTAAATTCCCCCCTAAAGTTTTAATGTTTTTCAATGGGACCCGAATTATATAATCTTTATTAGGAATTGTTTGCTGAACAAAGAAATCAGATTTGAGAGACATAATTGTGGATGACAGCTGCAAAGCAGACATGGTTGGAGGGAGCAAAGGGAATTAATCAAATCCAAAAAAGAATCATGTTCTTTAAGAGCAAACTTTTAATGTAGTGGGGCATGTTCTTTAGGGTTAGGAAAATCACATGCAGGATCTTCCAAGGGGATTTTTAAAAAAGAAAAAAGAATCATGTTCTTTAGGGTCATGAATTAGTTATATATAATTATAAGTATTTAGTCTATTGTTCGATTAATTTGGATCAGATTTTATAAAAAAGTCTATTACGAGAGTGCATGACATTCTCAGCTTATTTTACTCGGTTTACAAAATTAAGATTCAAATCCTAAACTATACTTAAGGAATGTAACGTCTCGTATCGCTAGACTAACCGATTATTGGTATATGAAACTAGTATTTTTTTTCATTTGCTCACCATCATCTCTAAGCTTTGGGAATGAATGCCCTTCACCCATTTCAACACTTTCCATCATCTTTGTGCCTCCTCCTCATCATGTGCATGTTTAGGGGCCAAAATCGTGAGTTGTGATGAGAAATGGAACTTATCAAGGGTGTATATATGGACCCTTGTCTGGACACTTTGAGACGTGGGTTCTTGTCTTTATTCATAACCAAGCTTTTTTTTCCATGATTTGATTCATAGAGGGGGGAAAAAGGTACCTTTTCAATTATAATATTGGGTGAAAACGAAAAAACTCAATTATTTTTTTTACGTAAAGTTTGAATCCGATTATGTTATATTGTCAATAAAAATATAAGATTTTATCATCATACTTGTAACATTACAAATAATGCCAAAATGTAACAATATATATGAACAATCTCGATATCACATGTTTCTTTAATAAGGTTGCTTTTCAATTATAATATAGGAGGGAAGTGAAAAATCTCAATTCCCACCTAATAAAATCAAAGATTATGACTCATCTATTTGTCCTCTTTCGTTGAAAAGATGAATGTTAGAGTTTAAGCAACCTTGTTATTCAGGCCAATAAACGGTGTCGGCCGGTTTTAGGTTCAAATTTTCACCAAACAAAACAAAAAGATTAAAATAACACCCCCTGCACATGCATGCAACAGTCAACAGTGTTTAATTTCTTCATCTCTTATGCCCTTACAAGTTACAATAGCCTTTTTTTTGTCTTTCATATAATTGTTGTTCAAAATTTATGATTTTCCTTTATGACGATATAATTGTTCGGGTTCAAAATTTATGATTCTTCTTTATGAAGATATAATTGTTCGGGTTCAGAATTGATGATTGTCTTTATGACCATATAGTTTCTTTTTATGTCAAAAAAAATCTATAGCTTTCCAAATAGGTTTCTCTATAAAATACTCACTTCTCAGTGTTAGTTTTGCTACAGGGCTGAAGCTAAAAGTACTTAATGTGGGAAAATATAGTACTTTATAAATATATATATTGAACTATTTTTGGAATAGAAGGAATGATGAACTGCAGATATAAAGAGGAAAGCGTGACAGAACAAAAATTAAAAACAAAGAGAAATTTATTTCCAAGTTTTGCAATGGCCACCGGCCCACCAGTACAAAGGAGACTGGAAATGAAATGAGATGAAAAATTAAAATTAAAATTAAAATTAAAAAATAAATAAAAAGGGAAAAGGATCTTATTCCTTTGACTTATGGAAACCCCTTTGTTCCAACTCCACATCCCCTTTGGTTTTCTCCTTAAAAGTTTAAAACCACCTGTAAATTTTGGAACATCCCATGAGTTTGGTCATGGTACATTGTAATAAAATCAAAGCAAAATAATAAAATTAATTCTTGAATTTTACTTAACTGATTGCTTTGTAGCTGGTTTGCAGAGGGAGAAGAAGACTACAAAAACCCAAAATGGCCTTGAAAATTTGATCCTATTCCTCCCTGGTAAATTATCAACCTATAAACTGGAAGAAAAAAAAAGAAACTTGAATTGGGAACTAAGAATATTGGACAAATATTACCTCAAACTGTGTTGCAGAGAAACCAAGTGGAGCTTGATTATTGTTGTTCTGGGCGAAATAATCAAGAATTAAGACCATTGAAAACGACATGATTACTGACATAAGATATTCAGAACTCGGACATGTCACATGTTATTACCTTGGAGTAATTGATGAAAGGAGAGCTTGCAGTGTCATCGTCTTCATGTGCCTGCAGGCGTCTTCTTTGTTCCTTGTTCCTGTGTCTTTGGCCACCATTTTTATTCAATGCCACACCTTGACCTTGGGCTGCTGTATATTCATGAAATAATTGGCTGCCGCCATTGACGTCTTCATAGAAATGTGGAGGCCCTGAAGATGCATCGGAAACCATGGAAAGGTCTTCTTCTTCTTCTTCAACCTTTTGTTTACCTCTATTTCCATCACGAAAACCAGTCTTTTTAGTTTTGAAACCATTCTTTTTCTTTGAAGGATTTGCAGATAGAAAAGATTGTTCCAGGTAATTAGTCCAACCAGACTCACACCCACTACTACACTCAGAGTCCATAAAATTCATGTTTCTTCCTTCTCTTTGGAAAAGAAAACCCTGCACTGACTCAGTGTGTTTCCTTCCCTATAGGCTATATCTATTATCTATGGCTCCTTTTTATCGAGAACTAAAGTTGGTCTAATTTTGACTTTAGTCCCTCTACTGTGTTAATATTGATATGTAGTCTCTCTTCTTTAATTTCACATGATTCAACCATCCTACTTCAATGATGTTATTAGTAAGTTCCAAACAAATATCTCAATTATATTTATTTAAGCATAGATGTTCTCAAGGTAAATGTCATGATTTGGATCACAGAAAAATTTAGAGGGGGCAAATGGGTCATTTCGAGTCTGACTACATTTGGTTCAAGTTCAGTTCGAGTCATTTCGAGTCTGACTACATTCGGTTCAAGTTCGGTTCGGGTCTTGTTCAGTTTTAGTTTGGGTCTATGGTGATTTCGGGTCAGGTGGGTTGATTTCATGTCATGTCAATGTCGGGTTTTTAGGTCGAGATAAATTTTTCCACCCTATATACGACTTTATATAGCATGTATATTTGGCTTTTTGGTGAGTTGTGCAACAGTTCACATCTCATCTTTCTTTATTTATTTTAATATATTTTTTTTTATTTCTGGTTATCTTCGGTTCGGTTAAAAATATGTTTGGGTCCATTTGATTCAATTGAAAACCGGGTCGAGTCCATTTTCGGTTCAACTAAAATTTAGGTTAGTTTCGGGTCACTGTGTTCAGGTTGATTTTGGGCCTCGGTTCAGGTCAAATTTGCCAGGTCTACACAAGATAAGACGACATGAATATCCTTGAACTCTAATACAATTAATGAATCTCAAATATCACCGTTATTTGTTGAACCGTTAGACAATAGCGCAGAATTATTATTATTAATTGATCACACAATTAGAATCAGTTTAACCAAAAGTAACTAAGTGTACGTATCATCTACTTGTGTAAGCCCCACAACCCCATTTTCAAAAGAAAAAAAGAAACGCTAAAAAGGGGCAGGTAATGGCAACACAGGAGATTGTGAGGTTAGATGTGTCCTTATAGAAGGGTGTTGGATCAAGTAATTAAGAAAGAAACAATGGGCAAAGGAAATGTGGGGGGAAAGGACACAAATCCTACACTAAATTTGTCGCCATCTTCCCCAATGTGAATGAATCAAAAAGTGCCAGTTGAGGTGCATGGAAGTGAGAAAAGGAAAGAGAAAGAGAGAAGAAGGGGAAAGGCACAGTAGCTTCACATGCTAGACAACCAGGCACTGCGTACTCTCTTGACAAAAACCGGGCACACCTCCTTGGCCACTAGTATTCTTGCTGGTCCTACCACCACATTTTCATACAGATTTACTCATATTTTCTCTTCTAAACACTCAAAACAACCATTTACACATCACTCAATTTCACCATATATATATAACATATTTTTGGTGTGCAAATATATATATCCATACTCCAAAAGCTTCATAGATTTGATCGGATAAAAGCGTGTGATCAGAGATGGTATTAGGAGTAAAGATTGAGAAGGGTCTATTTGATAACTTTCAGAAAACATGAATCTATTAATTTTTTAACTTATATTTTAAGAGGGTTAAAGTCTAGTTTGATTAATATTTATATTAAGTGGACCTTGAGTGTCATTAGACCAAAATTTGAAGGGGATGTCAAAGTGTCAATGCCCATTTGATTCTGTCACTGCGTTTGATGATGTTCACTTTGAGTATTATTATTTATGATGAGTCTAGCACGTGCGACGAACACCGATGAATATCACTAATGTTGAACATCATTAAATTAATTAATAAAGATTTAAAATTTTAAGGACCTATCAAATAATTAATAATTATTTTAAAAAAATTAATTAAATTATTTTTTATACATATTAAAATTTTATTTTTTTAATAAGGGTAAACTATATATTTAGTACCTCACATATTTACGTATTTCTATTGAACCCTCATTATTTAAATATTATTTCAATTTGACACTATTCTTTATAAAAAAAACAATTTAACCCTTAACTCTCGACCTAAACCCCTAAACTATTAAACCTTAAAACCTTAAACTCTTAAACCTATACCCTAAATTATATACCCTTAAAAATAATGTTGTTGCCGGGTAAAGATTCATTTCGGTAATCTTAATAACACGTTCGACATTGCTTAAGTAATGAGAATGTTATAATTTTATGTAATATTTGGTGGGAAGGTGGAACCGAAAGGACATGCTAAGAAATGAAGTTTGAAATGCCAGCAAACAAGCTAATGCACAATTGAATGCAAGACACAATAAAAACATAAAACAATACTGATATTTTATAGGATGGGACAGAAGACACTAGGCTAACACATTCATAACCATGCCGCAATGTTCGGTGAATAGGCAGTGGAAGTGAATTCTTATAGAGAGAAAGATCCCTGCAACAGAAAGAACAAGGGGAAAAGGAGATGAGGATGGCAGATCCTCGCTAGAGTGGGAGAAGGGAAGTTTATATTTTCATCATATAGGAAGAGAGTACAGAATGTTTTATAAGTGAATGTTACAATGCAGTACAGGTCAACCTAGAAAGGCTACACTCTCAACCAGAATAAATTAGGCTTTGAAAGAAAACTTAATTAGATTAAAGTTAATTGCAGATCCCATAAAGTGAACTTCTTTAGCTTACAGTTGGTTTATAGTTTATACAACCCCACCAGGACGAGCAAACTCAATCAATTTAAATGATAACCTACCTGAGTTTCACCAGGCAAGATGCAATTTGCTAAATCTTCATTAACAGATACAGGAAATGGCGGCATCTGCCTCATTAAACCCGGCATACCTCTCGTGCTGCAAAAAGTCATTGTAGAAATTATAAACCTGAAGCATATGTGACAATAAACCCAAAAAAGAACCAAAAGTGCTTTCCGGATGACTTTAATCACCAGTTAATAATTATAAAGAGATCAACATTATCCTGTAACTGTTCAAACAAACTGTACTCAATAAGCCAGACTAAGAAGACTGTTAAAATGAACCATATATAATATGAGGCGATCACATACACGATTTACACGAGCATATAAAAGATCAAGACTAGATCGAACCCATGTACCAATGCTATCAAGTTCAAGCTTATCCTCCAGAAAATTGTTTTACTTTGTCTTGTGAACTATATTGTGTTTGAAGCCACTCTTAAAACATGTTCTAAATGTACTGGTCTACTTACCATACTCATTGTTTAGTATCAAAAAAATGGATGCAAATGTTGACACTTGACATGCACATACAGTGCTACAATTTGATTAAATACTTTCAACCCAAACATTTTCTATCTAGATTGCTTTCATCAAATTATGTTGCTTGTCAAGTTCTTCATTTCCTCAACTTGTTTAACTTTAAATGCCTAATTTCCTAAACCTAAATCCATTAAAGCATCTCGGAATAGGGACGGATTTACAGGAAAAAAATTCACCTTTATCCCCTTATTTAATTTCTTTAAAAATTAATTTATTTATGAATTTACCCCACTTTCAAACATTTATAGTTTGCCCCCCAATCCTAAATCCTGGCTTCGTCCATGTCTCAAAAGACTACCCAAAAGTTTGTATAATCAAAAGCAATTACAACTAAGAGAAAGATATCAACACTTCTAGGTGGTAATATAAAATACAAACCTTTCATAAATGCATCATTAAAGAAAGGAGCTTCAATTTGACACTCGATTAATAATTTTATCCTAGCTTGATACAGGACAAGACTGATCTCATTCAAATATTACATAAAATTATAACATTCTCATTACTTAAGCAATGCAGAACATGTTATTAAGGTTACCGAAATGAAGCTTTACCCGGCAGCAATATTATTTTTAAGGGTATATGGTTTAGGGTATAGGTTTAAGAGTTTTAAGGTTTAATAGTTTAGGGTTTTATGTTGAGGGTTAAGGGTTAAATTATTTTTTTATAAAGAATAATGTCAAATTAAAATAATATTTAAATAATGAGAGTTCAATAGAAATACAAAAATATGTGAGGTACTAAATATATAGTTTACCCTTATTAAAAAATAAAATATTAATATATATATAAAATAATTTAATTGAATTTTTTAAAGTAATTATTAATTATTTGATGGGTCCTTGAAATTTTAAATTTTTATTAATTAATTTAATGTTGTTCAACATTAGTGGTATTCAGCGGTGTTCGTCGCACGTTGTAGAATTTTTATATTATTTATTAGTTAAGGGTTGAGGACTGCTAATGGTAGGTAAAGGTTAGGAAATATTAAAAAATGGGGTTTGAATGTTTATCTTAATTTGTTTTCAAGTGTTTTTAAACTTTTGAAGTTTTTGATTATCTTCATTTATTTTTAAGGGTTTTTTCTATAAACGATTAAGTTTATCTCTATTGATATCATTATTAGTGTCTATTACACTTGAAGTGAGATTAAGCATGCTTTAAAAGTTTTATAACCTCCAATTTTCTAAATAGTCTAGATATTGTATAAAAAAATAAATGATCAATATGTTATCTATTTTGTGTATGTAAATTTATAGCTAACAGTGTATTAAGTACAAACAATATGGATATATATTTATGTTTAGTTTTCTCTTTCATGCATGGAACTCGGAAAGAACACAGTACATCATATATTTGAACAGTTAATTTCAGCTTTTGGGTGCTCAGAATTTTTCCATGAAATTATGCAACTTCTAAAGACAAATTTGTACTTAACCTATATGCTCATTTTTTCTTCTTACTTTTCCTACCTTACATTTATTTCCACGTGCAATGTTTAGTCAATTTTTGTTAGGTAAATGTTTTTTAAAAGTAGTAGTCCTAAATATATCAATTCAAAGTTCTTTTTTCATTAAAAAGAGTTGGTGTATTTGATTTAGTTTAGTTCAGATAACATCATCATCAATATATTATATAAGAAGATGTAAAATTAAGCATGTTGAAACGTTTAAATTTTTTTATTTATAGGTAGCGAGAGAGAAAAAAATGTAAACAATGTATCAACATGTATTATTAAGAAAAATAGTATAATATAATAATCAATAAAAAAAAGTGATTTCTTTTTGCCAGTAAAGATGTCTTTCATTATTTATTCTAATAAGGATAAGCCATTGTCTAGCCTTTGAGATTTGTTCACTTTTCTCGTCTTAGGTAACTTTTTTTTTTTGTTTATCTATAAGTTAAATCTTCAAGTAAACCTAAATCAACAACGTTGTTTTTATTTTTAATTACATGAATTTTACCCATAAAGTCAATTAGTTGCAACAATTTTGCCCCGTATTAATTTAATTGTATCAATTTGTTCTTGAAGTAAACTCAAATCATCAAAATTAAATAATTTTAACAACAAAATTGATACAATTAAATGACTTCAAGAGTAAACTTGTTGTAATTAAAAAGTAAGGGTAAAATTATTGAACATTGGCATGAACGAGAGCTTTGTATCTTTTCCTCCGTTTCTCCGACAATTAAGGTCTTTCCTCGAGCCCTTTTGCGAGGTGAAAGTTTGGACATTGGCATGAACGAGAGCTTTGTATCTTTTCCTCCGTTTCTCTTTTTTTCTCGTCTTAAAAATCATTTGGCTAGGCTTTATAACTCTATTTCTTCCTTTTTAGTCCACTTGACATCGGTAATTTCTTGATTTTTGTCATGATTTTCTTCTGATGACTTCCTCTCTGCATTGCTCCAAATGCTTTTATTCTTCTATGATCCCAAATGTGACATACAGTTGAAGATATTAAAATTGTTGGCTAAGGTCCTTGTCTCAGCTTCTCTTGTGGTTCATGGTGCCTTAATGTCTCTTCTCCGCTTCGGTTTTTACTTGTGTTTTGTTCCTTTGCTGCCTGCTTTCTGATTTATGTTTCCTTTGTGTTGGTTTGGGACCATTTCTCTTGTTTTGCTCTTTTTTCTCTCTTGTTTTTCTCTATTGTTCTGTTTTTTATTATCTCTATTCTCTCGATGAATGTTGGCATTTTTAATTTAAAAAATATAGGCTTTGTTTGGTAAAGAGAAGTTTGGACAAAAATTAGTGGTTTGAGGCATAATTAGAGATTTGACCAGTCAAATACACTAATATTGTTGTTTGGTGAACAACGGATTGAAAGAGCAAATTGGAGATTTTGAAAAAGCTCATAATATGAGATTTTTTAGATTAGAGGTTTGATATTAGAATTGTAAAGACTCTTTTACCTTTACCAATTACCAAAAATCTCAAAATAGCTTAAATTAAATATTTTCTCACCATATTTATAACCTAATCCTAGTTACTTTTTTTCTTTTTATTATTACATATTTATATGTGTATTTAAATTTATTAATTAATTAAATTATATTAAAATAATTATATAAATAATAAATTAAAATATAAATCATTCGAATATATTTAGAAAATTTATATTAAAAATAATTTTATAGATTTAATTAATAATAATTAGATACAAAATATAGATAACTAATAAACTATTCAAACAAGTTTTGAATATAATCATGTCCTTATATGTCACTTTGCTTGTATAAATAATCTAACAGCTATCAGTTAATTTTATCAAACACTTTTATACAATCAGCTAATACAATCTGCTAGTCAAATCAGCTAATGCAATCAACTATCAGCTAATATAATCCACTATCAACTATCCGCTAATTACATGTCATAATATATATATATATATATAATTGTGAAAATAAAATAAAATTAGTTCATGTTGTCATCTTGGTGTACCCAGTGACCAGTTTATCAACCACGCAACTTTAGTCAAGATATTTTTGAGAAGGTAGTTCATCTTTTTTTCGTAAGGCAATTATTTTAATAAGAAGAAGATGAACCACTTAAAAAGTGGATAATAAAGTTCCCAATAATGGAATTATATTCGGACAACATCAAGAACAAAGCACCACCTAAACCCTTATGGCTCTCAAACACAACCAAATCCAACTCCCAATGCCTAATTCAAGAAACATTCACCACCCAAACACAAATTAAATTAAAAATTCGGTATTTTTGCCTTTGAGTTCAACTTAAAATTTTAATTTTGTCACTCGATGAAAAACGAATTCAATGTAGCCTCTCAGTTCGCGAAATCGATCAAATTGATCTTTTGACTGACGTTGACTATTATGGTACTGACGTGGCAGTTAACAGTGCTGATGTGACGGTCTACAGTGCTGACGTGGTAGTACACGTGGGATGATGACGTGACAGTGAGAGTTGAATTGATTATTTTAATCGAATTCGATGGCATAATTAATTTCTTTACCGAATTCAAGGGCATAATTAATTTTAATTGAAAGTTGGATAGCTTACTTAATCTTTAAACAAAAAATATTAATATTAATATTTAAATATTCATAAAATATTTTTAAAAAATCTCATAATGAATTTAAAAAATTAAAACTAAAATATCAAAAGTTATAAATAATATTAAAAAATCAAAATTTTAAAATATTTATAAATTATCAGAAAAGTTTTAACTGTTTTTTGTTATGCTAAGCGCACTAATGCTCTTTAAACATATTTTCAATTGAAACATCCTTGTATTATAGTGTAATAAAACCAAACTTCTCTTTTATTTTTCTACATAAAATATTAATTAATGAGTGTTCAATTTTTATAAACCATCGAAAAAAATTCTTTTGTATTAGAGTGTTCAATTTTTTAATACTTTATAAATATTTTATATTAAATTTTTATATTTAAATTTTATCTTTTTATAATTTTTATATAATTTTTATTTTAAGTAATTTTTTGAATATTCTATTTATTTTAATTAACTTTATCGATTTTTATAAAAAATGAAGAATATTTTATTTTTTTGTGAGAGATTTCACTATGCTTATTTTTAAAATTATCAAGGACCCAAAAGATATATACATCAATTTGTTAATCGATTTTTCATATATTTCAATTGTAAAAGTTCATTTTGAAAAACTAAATTATTTATTGAATTTTATTCAAAAATTAAATAAATCGATTAAATTAACTTAAATTTTAAACAAATTATTTATTCAGTTTTAATGTTTTTAAATTTTTAATAATTTCCTAAAAAAATTGCTTAAATATTAAATAAGTTATCAAACTTTCAATTAAAATCAATTATGTCCCTGAACTCGACAAAAAAATCAATTATACCCTCGAATTTGGTAATCAATTCAGCCCTGACTACCACCCCATCATCTTACGTGTACTGCCATGTCAGTATCGTGGACCGTCATGTTAGCGTCGTAGATCGCCACATTAATACTGTTTCAGCACTGTAACGATCAACGTCGGTCAAATGGTCAATTTGATCAATTTCGCAAACTAAATGGTAATGTTGTGTGCATTTTTTGACAAGGAGCGAAATTGTTTTTTTTTTTCTTTTTTTTTTGGCTAAACTTAATGACAAAAGTACTCTTTTAGCCGATTAAAAAAACATTGGTCTTTAAGTGCTATTTGTCGGACAAGTGCTTTGAATTTTGATCTGTAGTCGACAAGTGATCATGTCAAGTGTTAGAACCTTTGTAGGCTTGAGCTTTCTTTGGACCGTAAATCTGTGATTTGCCTTAACATTGGGCATAACAATTAGCTAGCATACGAAGTTGTATTCGTAATGTGTTAATAAAATATTTATTAAGATAATGATCTTCATTCAAGCATTGAATCAAATGGAATTTTTAATTTTATTTTATTTTACCTGTTATTAAAAAAATTACAAATTTTAAATCTAATCCTACTCAGAAAGGAGAGGATCGAGGAATGCTCTTAGTGAGTATAGAACTCATCATTAAAAAAAACTAAATATACTAAATTGAATATTAAATATATATATATATATATATATATATATATATATATATATATATATATATATATATACTGAAATTGACCCATCTTTTTCTTTCCTCGACCTCTCGGTTTCTAAGAAATATACTATTCGAGTTTGATTCGCTCAAAACTCAATTTGACTAGATTCGACTTGAGTTCTTAACGAGTCAAATTGAACTACTTGATACTCGACTCGAAAAACTCGAACGTTACTCGAAAATATAATACACTAAATATTTTAATATTTTTAAAATTAAAGTGAACTAAAATATATGTTGTTGTTGTTGAATAAATCCATGCAAGATTTATTATTATTATTATTATTATTATTATTATTATTATTATTATTATTATTATTATTATTATTATTATTATTATTATTATTATTATATATAAATGAGACGAGACATATCGCTAGCTACTCGAATCTGACTCGATCAATACTCGACTCAAGTCAACTCGAGTCTTTAACGAGTCGAGTCGAATTCAATACTATTAGACTTGACTTGTGCTCGAACTTAACTTGAGTACTTAACGAGTCAAATCAAACTCAGCACTATTCAAACTCAACTTAACTTGTTTGCACTCCTACACTCATGTTTGCACATGCACACGAGTTTCGACCTAAATTGCTATATAAAATTTTTATTTATAAAATATCACTAAATTAAATGATAAATACAAATAAGCATCATTATCGTGATGATGTAACATAAAATCTTTGTAATGTTATTGTGTAGACGGCCTATGTTGTTGATAAGATTTCTGAATAAGGACAGAAAAGAAAAGACTGTGAAGGACCCTAACCCTAACTAAAAGGTTGAAAATAAATGGGGGATTCTACAGCACTATTGTCAAATTTAAGGTTAAAAACAACAAGTTTCAAAACGTGTTCAAACAGCTTAAAATGTTATATTTTTAATAATATTTTACGTAAATATTTTTAACAAGTTTTAAAACTTAATTTTTAGGCTATTGATTTTTCAGCAAGTTTCGAAATTTAATTTTTTAAATTTCAAAACTAGAAAAATTATGAGAAACTAATATAATCTATTATCAAAAAGTAAAATAGTTTAGATTAAGATAAATTTTGAAATGTCATTTTTTTTTGAATCTGGATTATATTCAACAGCGAAAGGAATACAAAGGATTCACATCTTTTACAATTGAAATACAGTGTTGAACAAAACAACAAAAAAATATAAAGGTGTGAAAGACGTTGAACATACCAAACCAAACACTGTCAGAAGAAATCTTCTGAAATAAAAATGCAGAAAAACTATACTTTGCCTTGAGTGCTTTATGAATATAGCAAAATTCTTCCGCTACTTGATCTTGGCATGTCGGCACAACCACCAAAGGGAATCATAACATGTATAGAACGGCCTCCTTCGTTGAAAAGCGCTCGTTGATACTCGTCACTCGAACGCGTAACTGTCAAAAGACAGACTACTG
Source organism: Hibiscus tridactylites (assembly GCA_958450335.1). Lineage (NCBI taxonomy): Eukaryota > Viridiplantae > Streptophyta > Magnoliopsida > Malvales > Malvaceae > Hibiscus > Hibiscus tridactylites. Next base: position 84,169,110 of record OY288278.1, on the reverse strand, counting down.
TCATGAAGACAGACAAAAACTGCTAAAAAGCAGACGAAAGAACTGCCACCAAGCAGACAAAAGAATTGCCATAAAAGCAGATTTGAATAAGAACTCGACAAAGTAGATGAAAAACAAGAAAACTTGAAAAAAAAAGGAAACATTCATCGGAAAGATGAATTTTATTTATGTACAGATCCAGCAAAACGGCCAAAGGCCGCCGCCGGTAAAGAAAAACGATAAAGAAGAAGAAGAACTTGAAAAGGTTTGGACCACCCAATAAATACATAGTTACAAATAGGGATGGCAATTTGACTCGGACTCGACGGATCCCGACCCGACCCGACTCTGTAGGGGAGGGGTTTTTTTTATATAAAAAAATGAGTTCGAGGCGGGTGGATTTAGAAAAAAACAAAGTCGGGACGAGACGGGTTTGGGGTGAAAATTTTCCGACCCAACCAAACCCTATATATTTATATATTTTTTATATTTTATATATTATATTTAATATTTTATTAATTTTTTCGGGACGAGTCGAATTCTTTATTAAAATTTTGAGGTCGAATTATAGTTTTATTAGGTCGGAGCGTGTCGGTCAGAGATAATATATATTAAAGTCTAGTCATGTCGGGATTAAGACAAAAAATTTAAATTTCGGGTCAAAATCGGGGTCGGGACGGTGTTTTTGCCATCCCTAGTTACAAATACAAAGCTTAGTACATGGTCAGAAGACCACATTGTTTACCTAGGTAAAAACTATCAAAATCCAATCATGTGTCCTACAATAAGTCTCTCTCTCCACTAATTGTGACACTGTCCTATAGTTATATATATAACTTCCACGGTATTATTATTTTGAATACAAAATTAATTAGAAAACGTGTATTTTCTTTAAAGTGTTTTTCTATTTTTAAAGTGATGTCGGCAGGCTTTTTTTTGTTCTCTATTTTTTGTTCTTATTTTTAGTTTCGAATAAAATGTTTTTATTTTATATTCTTTTCGTATATTTTATTGTGTTTGTTAGTTTGTCTTTGTAATATATTTTGTCTGTATTATAGCACTTTTTTGTCTATTATTGTGTTAGTTTGACGTTTGTATAACGATCATCACGACACACCCTCTGATCTAAGAATGTCGATGGTCTAGCATGTTTAAATACTTTTGTGGTTGTTTGTCGATGCAATCAGAACCAGCAAAGAGTATGCAAGGTTAATTTTCTCGATCATCTTTTTTACATCAATATTTTTGCGTCTAATTAGATAGATATAAGAATGTTTGGGAATAATTGTTGGTTTTTTATAGAAAAATAATGACACATCAAAGAAAATATTCTATTTTTTTCTCATCGCTATTTGATTTTTCATGTTTTAATTTTCAATCTCTATAAATTTCTTGGTGGACATGGTACTTAAAATTCTATTTATGATGATTGAGTGTGTTTTCTTTTTGGTTAATTAAATCTAACTTTTTGTTTGAAAAACAAAGTAAATGAATTCCTTTATTATTTGAAGATAAACATGCAAGGACAAATAAAAACAGAGTTAATTTCTTTTATAGACACCTGTTGAAATTTTTAAAAAATAAAGAATATATATAATACTAAAAAATGGATTCACGCATTTAGTCCCTAAACATTGTGTTAATATCCCTTTTTCAATCCAATTATGAAAATTTGTCACAACTCAATTTAATAATGTTCTATTTTCCGTTTTCATTTATCTTTTGTCAAAAATACATATTAATTATCTTTAAATTGTTACAACTCAATTTAATAAGGTTTATCATAGGAAATTTGAGTTTAAACCGCTTTGTATGCAAAATATATGTATTTTCAAAGGTTGAAAATATATATAAATAGATACTACATTGTAATCAACTTTAGACTATTCATAAAAATTATCTTTAAATTTCTGAAATCGATTTATTCTCTTTTTTTAACTCGCGCCACCCTACACAAGTATTAATTATTTTATTCCCCTTTATATAAATTTGGTTATAATTTGTTCACGGATTTAGTTGAAATCATTGGTTGAGAATTAAAACGTTATATAAAATATAATATAAAAATAATTTAAATACAACATGAATATATACATAAACGAAGTCATGTATTAGTTGGGAGTTAGTTTTTTATATAATAGTGGTTTAGGCATTTTTAATTTAAATATAGGCAAATATGATTTGTCCCTCCGGGCTCCGCATTTAGATTTAGAAGTTAATAGATTTTTGTTCCTCTTAATATTTATCACATTTTCGTCCCTAAATATATATATATATATTAATTTTTTTCTAATAAAAGTTCTTAATGTATCAAATTTATAAAAACTGATAATATTTAAAATATGATTTTAACACGAACAAAAAGAATAACATGAAAATTATAATCTACGTGTCCCACTTGCTCAAAAAAAAAAGTATGTGTCCATGCATGTGACTCCTCCCGTGCATGTATTTCACATGCTTCTTTTTTACTTTTAAAATTTGATAAAAATGTAAAATAGGGGGAAATGGATTCGATTTTTTATCGATAAAATTGAGCGTTTTTTATTTAAAAAAAAAAATCCCTACCTATTCCAGAAAAAAGTTTAGATTGATAACAATAACCAAAGGAGTTTATCTTGTTGTGTTTAGATAACTTTTTTTTTAATTTTCTCAGAATGGATTTTAATTTTCAATACAATTGTATATTGTAATACTTAATTTTTATAATTATCAAATATACTATTTATAACTTGTATTTGTATAACTATCAGTTATACTGTTTATGATTTATATTTGTAACTGTATATGTAATTTTTTAAATATTAAAAAAAAGTTAATAAGATGAGTGTTGTGCATTTTATAATATATTAAAAAGTCGAAAAACTATAGTTGTATTTTTTAGTCTATTTTTTTGGGACTTCTTAAAAAATATTATATTGTCTCGACTCACCATGTCATTCATGATCTCAATTCTCATCTACTAAAAATGTGTTAATTAATTTCTTTTTTGTCAATGTCATTTTTTCAAAGATGAATCTTCATTTTTTTTGTCATGTAAGTAGAGAGTGTGTGGTTATATAGAAGTTAATTATGAATGGATTAGTGACATAGAAGAAAAACCAGTTGACTGATTTTTAACAGATGTGGATCATGAATAACGTGATGAACCGAGTTCATATAATAATTTCTCTAAGACTAGCATTTTAACAAGAGAGACGCGTGGAAACCTATGGTGTGGTTTGCGCGTGGCATGAGTAACAACCAGGCAGACAGAGGCAAATGGACTAAAAATTATACTATGGGTACAACTTACCATATCATCCATGATGTCTAATAAAAACCACATGTTTTACATTTTTTTCTCTCATTTTTTTTCAGCAAGTGAATCTTCGTAATTTTTTATATGTTATTTAAAAAAATTAATATAATTAAATTGATAACACGAAAAAAAATGATGAATTCAATAATTTTTATTAAATGTGATCATGATTCATGTGTTAGATTACACTCATAATATAATTGCTCGAAAAGTACATCGTACGGATAACGTACACGTGGGGACACACCAGCACTGGCTATGCGGACGCGGACCATCTTTTTTTCCTCCACATTGCCCTCGCCGACTTGATTTTCCTCTTACGAGTTACGACAAACACTTGGGGTGGGCCCCTTTTGTCTCCCTCTTCTCTTCTACGCGCCATTTTAGAGCGTGTTGCTTTTTTTCTTATTTGATAAAAGTCACTAAATTTTTATTAAATTCATAGAAAAAACACAATTATAATGCATCCAAGAAAAAGAATATTTGGATCAAACAACCCAAAAATAAAGAAAAATAAAAATTTATATAGAGATAAGCATACAAACAAAATTTAGCAGCCTCCTAAATCTCCTTGTCTTTATCCAAACAAGATGCATAAAGAAAGAATGAGTGGTGCACGATCTAAACTGTCAAGCAAAAAGTACCGCTACCTAAGACTGATTTTATCGGCAAACAACCATCAACCTAGTGGGATATAATTTTCCAAGTGATTACCGACAAAAACATAAATCAGAAACTAGTGTCGATTGAATCTCTGTGCGAACAACAATCGATCGCTAGGGTATGTTGAAACATGCCACAAAGACAAATGTACTAAACCACAAAATAAAAATATAGACATGTCACAAAAAGAGGAAAAAAAATGTGTCACAAAAACAGAAAAAAAATTGTTATTAAAATAAATAAATAAACTAATAGATTTAGTACTCGACAACTAATATCCAAATTAATTGTTGACTATCGATCAAAGAGATTGATCAAATAAAGAACAACTAAGGTTAAAGAATTTTGACAAAAAAAAAGAGCGGCTAGGCTTTCCTCACGCATCCTTTCCTTCTTTTTTCCATGGGGTAAAGAACTATAATAGTCTGATTATTTGATCAGAAAAAATTCAAAAGTTACAAACAGTCTTTAACTTGTCAAAATGTTACAAAATCATCACTTTGTTATTACTTGTGTAATTGTGTTAAGGGAATGATATGACCCGTTATTCAATGGTTAATATTTCATTTAGCCCCTAAAATGTTACTAAAATTTTATTTTGGTACTTTCTCAATATTTCAAAACACTAAATTCTAAAAATATCATATTTGTAAAATATTATGAAAAGTTATAATTAATTTTTAAAATCATGATAATATAAATTTTCTTTAAAATCATAAATTTTTAAATTTTTAAATATATAAAATCTCCCTCAAACTCTAAATGATGATAGCATCAATGACCACAACCCGCCAACCAAATAATACAGAGCGAAAATTCATGTGATATTTATAAAGACAAATAAAATTTTAAAATAAACAATTAGTTAGTTCGAGACTCATTACAATATAATTCAAGAAAAATGTATAATGCAAATTCAAATAAAAAGTTTGAAACAATAATCTAACTTGAAAATGTTTGATAATCTTTACATGACAATAATTATCTTATACAGAAAATTAGATTATTTCTTAGTAAAGATTGTCAAGCATTCTCAAGTTAAATTATTGCTTCAATATGTCAAAAAAAATATTGCTTCAAACTCTTTATTTGAGTTTGCATTAAACATTTTTTTCCTTTAATTATAATGTAATAAGTCCAAACTAATTAATTCTTTCTTTTAGATTATCATTTAGCTTTATAAATATCACTTGGGTTTCCGTTTTGTTCTATTTCATCGGATTGTGACAATTAATGCTACTTTCATTTAGGATTTTTCTTTTTACATTTTAAAATTTTAAAGGGTTTTGTGATTTTGTTTGAGTTTGCATCATACACTTTTTTTTAATTATAACGCGATGAATTTCAAATTAATTAATTTTTTAATATTATATTTTTTACTCAAAACATTTTAAAATATAAACACATCGTGCAAAATATAATGTCCGAACTCGAATCACTTAAAAATATTATTTTTTATTACTGAGGCTACTCAATAAAATCTAAACTAATTAATTGTTTCTTTTGGATTAACAGTTGACATTATAAATGTTATGTGCCCACACTTGCTCTTAATCTTATGGTCAGACTGGCGCCCATAAACTTAGACTTAGTCCAGTAGAACTAAGGCACACAACAACAATGATAATAAAATCAGATTGTACTAAAATTAAAGAACCAGGCTTCTGGGCCTGGATGGGGTAGTCCAACACCATACTTAAAATGGTCCAAACCTTCAACAATTTCCCAGCCCCCGGACCAGAGGCGGATCTATACGGCCTTGGAAGTAGGGATGACCATTTAACTTATACTTGACAGGTTTTGATTCAACCCGATTTTATAGTGTCGAGTTTTTTTAAAAAAAAAACTTTGGATTTGGATCAAGTTTGAGTTTGACTTTTTGAAAATATGTTGGGTCGAGTTTGAGTTTAGTTAAAAATACCTTACTCGACCCAAAATAATAGTTTAATTTTATTCTAAAAATTTAAGTATAATTACTACAATGTCTCTCTCTTTATATATATATATATATATATATATATATATATATATATATATATATATTTCAATTATCTATCTATTTTGTCTAATAAAAATAGAATAATTATTATAATGCTCTATCTCTATTTGTATTTTTTCAATTAGCTCATTATTTTATCGAATAATAATAAAAATTAATAATTTTTTATTTATGTCTGATAAGGTTGGGTGAGGTTCGAGTTTTTACTCTAAACTTCGGGTTCAGGTCGATTTGAACATCATAAAATATTTGGTCGAATCGAATTTAAATGAAAGTGCTACATTTTTAGGTCGGGTGCGGATCGACCAAAACCCCGACTTGACTTATGCCCATCCCTACATGTAGAGGAGCAATTGCAGTCCCAGTTTTTAGGGGGAAAACGTTTAATGTTAAAGTTTTCTAATGAATTATTAGTCTATACAAGGGAAATGAAATTCTGCATACTCATTTGTAAAAAAATATTTTAAATCTACATTTTAAAATTTCTAGATGTGTCAGTGTCCTCATTTCTCCCAAACACAAATGTCCTCTTGTTTTTTTCAACAAAAAAAAAACAAATGTCCTCTTATTGCTTTTAAACTAACACGTGAAAAGCAGAACGTAAATTTAAACCTTGCTAGTGCTAGTTAGTAGTTACCATACTCGGCATGCAGTTGAATTTTCTTACCCATGTTGATTACAAAACAGTTTGATTTTTTCACTCTTTTTCAAGGGAAAGAATGTTGGACAATGATAAATTATTAGATTATCTCGGCTCATCACGTCAGTCGTGGTTTCAGTTAATAAAATCTATCCATGTTAAAAAAATTCAAATAATTATTCATTCTTTTTTACATGTAGAAAAAATGTAAATATTAACATTAGGTAAAAATGATATGGATATACTTTATTAATTGAAATTACGAATGACGTGATGAGCCGAGTACATCTAATAATTTTTCGTTCGACAAGACATCCTATATGCAGAATATCCTAACGTACTATATTATTTTTGTCAACGTTTTATGCTCTTTTACCCCCACATTGTTGCAGAAATCCACGTTCATCAATAATTCATGAGATACTGTTGTTGGTGAAAAAGGCTACAAAATTAGCTGATTAGCACTGACTGGAAATAATAAAAACAGAAATGAAAACAGGATGAACCGTGTCGTGATATGTTGGCCACTGCATTATAAACAAATCTGCCCCGGACAGCAGTGTAGTCGCTTTACAGGCAAAATGTCCCCCGAGGTGAACACGGACGCTCTAAAAATATAATATACGCGTTCACACGTGTTGCCCGAGCCAGTCGGGCGGCGGCGCGCGAGGACTTCCCTTGTTCTTTCCCACTCAACAAGGAAGGGGGAAACATGGGTACAAATACCCTTTACATACTATTTTCCCAACCAATGTAGGGTATAGCCTTTGTAATACTTGAAGCATTACCAACAACTGTTACGCTATGTCGTAAATATCGATTCATTTTTTAATAGAATATCAATTCATTTATATTTAGTGTAAAATCATTTATTATAAGAGTTTTAGTTTTATACATTTTAAACTCTTTGTACGGTCAATGTTCTAACAATCTAGCCCTTGCATTTAAAGTTATATTTATGCCTGTAAGCGAATCAAACGAACACGAACAAAGTATGTTCATGTTCGTTCGTTTAATTTTAACCGAACAAATAAACAAACACGAATAACTAAACGAACATGATTTTTTGTTCGTGTTCGTTTGTTAAGGAGTGTAGCTTGTTCATGTTCGTTCGTTTAAATGATAAACGGACATAAACGAACACAAATGAACGAACATAAAAAGACATATATGAATAAATTTAAATAAACATAAACGAACAAACATATGTGAATAAATTTATTTTTTTTAAATATAATACTTTTGCTATGAAAAATAATATATATATATATAATGAATATATATGAATAAATTTAAAATGAACATAAACGGACGAACATAAATGAACGGATTACCGAATGTTCACAAACGTAAATGAACGAACGAGTCATTTTCTCGTGTTCGTTCATTTAATTAAACGAACATAAAATCTTATTCATGTTCGTTCGTTTAATAAATAAACGAACTTCTCGTCGAACAATTTACGAATAATTCACTAAACATTTAGTTCGTTTACAACCCTAATTATATTCTCGCAAATCATATATGCCAAGTTCTGAATAAAATAAAAAAAATATTTTATATTTTATTTGATATAAAAATCACATTTAAGTTTGTTTTGATAAAGAATGTGTTCTCGAAAGATATGATAGAGATGATGGATTGGTGTAAAACTTTATGTTCATGTTAAGGAACATGAAAAACAATATTATTACATAGTCCTCTATGCTTCACAAAACTTAACCTTTTTTTTTTGCACCATTACTAGCACCACATTCTTTTTTTCTCTTTTGTTTTCTTAAGGGATGGTGGACAACTATTTTTAGTATTGGTTGTCGACTATCATATTTATAATTTTTTGTTTTGTTTTTATCATATTTTTTATAAAAAATTGTCTTTGTGGCACGTTTTTTCTTTGTTTTTATGGTTTCGTTTCATATGTCATTTTGGCATGATTTCAGCATACCTTAGTGGTCATTTGGTGTTCGTACAGAGATGTTCATGATGCTAGTTTATGATTATGATTATGTCGGTGGTCACAGAAAGATAGATTCCCACTCAGTTAATCGTTGTTTGTCGATGTAATCAGTCCTGGGTAGCGGAACAATCTGCTTGATACTTTGGCTCTCTCGCCACTCCTTTTTCACCCCATAATGTATCTCGTTTGGATAAAGACAATGAGGTTCATGAAGGCTTCTGAATTTTGACGGAATGCTAATCTCTATGAAAGTATTTACTTTTCTTTGCACTTTTGGGTTTTTGTATGAGATTTTGGTGGACTAATCCTACTATTCTCTCTTCTTAATGTGTTGTATTTGTAATATTTTCTATGGTTTCTTAATAAAACTCAGTTACAATTGTAAATATATATATATATATATATATATATATATATATATATATATATATATATATATATATATATATATATATATATATATATAGTAGTGTGTAAAACTTATTTTTTGTTTGTTTGAAAAGGTATCTACCGCCGATCGCAGTGACTAATTTTCTCGTTGTGAGTGTTTTCACTAAGAGATAAGCGGCTGACCATGTGTAAAACTCATTTGATAAGCGAGTTCTAAATAAAATAAAATTATTTAATATTTTTATATAACCGTTAAGTACATATTAATGAATATTATATTCTTTATCAATATAATATGACATATATTAGATTAATGTGAACCTTTACCTTAGTCGTTAGATAAGTATAATTATGTTGTAAATCTTACTAAATTATTATCATTTTGTTTATTCAGTACACATGATGTGTAATAAATGATTAATTTTTTCGTTTCGAAAATAAAAAAATTATAATTTAAATGAAACATTATATGCGTTAAAGTAACATAATTGTTTCATTCAACTATTCTTAGGGCTCGTTCAGCAACGCTGAATCAAAGCCCAATTTCATAAACGCTCGTTTGGGCTCCTCCAAAGGTGTTCAACAGGCTTTAGCATGTGGTAATAAAACGAACGTTTCAAACGCCTAGCTGAACGGGCCTTTAGTATTCATGTACGTACATATATGTCGTTGCAAGGCCGGCACCAAGGGAGTTGTCAGGCCTTGGCCCACTATTAGTTTCTACTGTTCTTTTTTAATCTATAAAATTATGTAGAATTTTTAGTTAACCAATGATAAAAATTTCGACCTATAAGCGTTGCCTGTATTGGTAAGGTATATTACACTCTTAAAAAACACGAGTTTAAATTTTAGAGATGGCATTGTTGGGAAGGACATCCTCGTATCCCGAACATGGATCATAAGATAGATATGCATATTACCAAAAACATGATAACATTTCTCAGTGACCCTCTAATTCCATAAAAGTATTTTTAATAAAAAAAAGTTTGCTATACCCAACTTGAGGGCTACATATAAAAACTAACAAGATTTTTATCATACATATTTATATTTTTTTTATTGAAATTTATTATGATGTAATTAGTTACATTCTTAAAAAAATCAATAATTTATGGTGTTGAGTGCATTGGTAAAGCACATTGCACTCTCAAGGAGAGCACGTGAGTTTGAACCCTGGAAACGACATTGTTGGGAGGGTCAGCCACGCACCCGAACATGAACCGTAAGACGAAAATGCATATTACCACAAAAAAATCTAGACCCTAAAATCATAAACATTAAAGCCTAAGGCCTAAACCGCGAATCTTAAACCATAAACATAACCCTAAAACTCTAAAACCTTTTTATAATTATTAATTATATTAAACGCAATAAATTAATAAAAGAAAACTGTTTAGAAATAAAATTAATTACATTTTTATTGTATCAAATAATAACTCTTTCTAAAATTATATAACTTTTTAAATAATAAAACGATATTATAACTATTTACTTTCACTAAAATTTTACAACCCAATCTTAGTCTTCCGATCATTTTTGTTTGTTTGTTTGTTTTGGACATGTGTTATTGACAAATAACTCAATCGCTAACACTTCCGCAACCTAATTATTAATATTTTTTAGTATAATTAGCGATATCTGATTTATTGATTATAAGATTATTTCAATCCACTTTCGTTATTCACAATGTAAGAATTTAAGTTATTAGTTTTGTTTAAAAAATTTAATTTTTTATTCGATTAGACCAATCGATAATCGGTAATTTTAATAACACTTCACAAAATTAACATCTCATACAAAATATCATAGCCAGCTAATAAAAACGGGAAAAAATGTTTTAGAGAAAGAGTATAGTAATTTTATAAGACATACATTTACATCCTACACATTTAGTACAAGTAAACGTAACTTGTGCCCTACATCAAACCCCTCAAGTTACAATCAAGCTAGGAGCCTAGGAGGGACACTCCCAGCTGTTAGTGTTACGATAGAAATTGGTCGTTTGAATTGAATGTTTCGATGTTTCCCATGTCTATGGGACTTAATTGTAATCTCATATTTTAAGGCTGTGAGTTCGTGACAGATGGTCGACATTATTAAATATATTAAACATATAAGGGGACTTCCAATTTCCAAATGGGGTCGCCATTTACCGAATATATATGAGTAGAGATGTACGTTTTTTTCGTTCCTATTTATATTTTATCATTAAAATTTATATTTAAAATTAGAGTTTGAGGTTAAAATTTAAGATAATAATTTAAAATGTAGAGTGTGTAGTATATTTTTTAAAGTTTAAGACTTAAAATTTATGATTAGAGGTTATCATTTGATTTTTTAGTGTCGGAGCACTAAAAAAGTAACTCAAATTTTTTTCACACATATATATTGTCAATGTTCAAAGCCATACATCCCCTTGCATGACTCACTAGGGAGGACAAATGGAGAATTGGAGGGGTGATCATCTCCTCTAAAAATTCAAAATTCGAATATAATTTAATTTTTTAAAGAAATTTTATATGTATTTTTATTGAAAAATCTATTTTTGCCTCCCTAAAACTTTATAAGTTCGCACACCTAAAATTTTATAAGTTCGATTCTCCTAACATAAAGTCTTGTGTCGGTCTATGTGTCTCACTGATTCCATACACTTGGAAAATTATCTATATTTATTTTCAAATTTATTATTTTGTTGTTTAATGCTCCGTCCTTTTCGTCTCGACTCTTCTTGGTTTGTTTTCCATTGTTATTTGCCATCTTGTACCTTTCCAATTAATAACAACACATTATTTCTCAATATTTTAACCAGGAAAAAAACGCATCGCCAATTACATTGATTGTATAGTTTTAAAGATGAACAAAACTATATATACCAAAATAAAATGAACTGCAAATGAGTTGGAGTCAGTAATTTACAAATATAAATAGATTTAGACAAGATTTGAGAGTCGTATAGTGAATACAATATACAATCGGACTTGAACAAATACATAAGATGTTCATATCATACACGAATTTAACCCAAATTCGACCCGACCCGATCATGGACATATGTAGATGGCAATAGGTGCATTGCAGCAGGGGGGGAAGGTGGGTTGTAAATGCTGGTTTGTCTCACGTATTGGCTCCTTTCCAAAGGTTCCAAATGAGACATGGTGGTAAAGAGTCAGAGCCTGAAAGAGCTTTTACTGCCCATCGCTGCATTACGTAGACCCACCATACCCCGGGTTCACATGTACACGGATGCCTTGTTTGTGTAATATAGCTACGTTTGATCCATATGCCTGCTGCTCCTGCAGTGCAGGAAATTTGGTGAAAGATGATGATGGGGGCCCTACTCCTACGTCCCTCCTTTTTGCTAACAGCCTGGATTTTTTTTGACTTGAAAAATGGGAAAATGGCAGCCACATGTTGTTGGGGATACCGCCGATGCAATTATTTCTTTACTTTTTTGAGCGAGGCCGCTGGCTGTACATGAAGAAAACATGGGAGAACACAGAGGGGGGGGTGGGAGTACACTGTACCAGAGAAATCAGCTTCATGTTGGAAGATGAACTGAGCTCAACTTACATAATTTAAACCGATTCACTTGATTTATATTGATCTATTTCGGTAGATATTTATTGATGCCTAAACCCTAAACCCTAAACCTTAACCCTAAACCCTAAACCCACCAAATAATATAAAGGTGGACACGGACAAAGTCAAGATTTAGAGTTAAAGGAGTAAATTTATATATTTTAAAAGTGAGAGAGACAAATATGTAAATAATCTATTTTTTTAAAAAAATCTACTTCATAAAGGTAAAAAATAATTTTTTTAAGTTGGGGGATGGGCCTTTCCCAGGATCCATGTCCCTCCGTCCCATGAGGTGGAGAAAAAGACTAAAATTATTAGTGACAGTTTCAAGCGGTTTAATCCGATTGACTTGGGGTAGAGAGCCACAGATACTATGACGGTTGGAGAAGTGGGGAGAAGAAGGAAGATGAGAAAGGTAATTTTTCATTTTTGGCATTTTCTCTCTTTGATTCTCCAAGGTATTTATAATCTCTATTGATAGGTCAACTACTAGGCTTAGTTCCCAAGTAATACGCTTTACGGTCCGGTCACGTGGGTTGACAGAGATTCTGCGAGGCACTGTAGTCTTGACCGTGTAGGGCTTCGACATCCTAGTCTCTAGTGTTGCTTACTTCGGAGGAGTTGTCACCATAGAGTCTGTTATATTTTGACTCGAATTTTAATTGGTAATTAAGTTAAGTTTTATGTAATTCTAGTGGTTGAAGATTACTTGACAATTATGATTTATTTTAGGCTTAAACGTCAGATAGGTGCCCAAACTATACCCTTTTTTCCAGTTAGGTGCCTAACGTTTGTTTCGGGCCACTTAGGTGTCTAACGTTTCATTCCGTAACCCATTTAAGGTTTTAGCCGTGACGGAACGTTAAAATTTTCCGTTAAGGGACACGTGGCGCATTTTTAGTGATTCTGATATTAAAAATAATAAAATTAATTAATTAAAAATAAAATTAACCATTAACTCATCTTCTTCCCTATCACAATCCCCTTTTTGTTCCCTTCTTTTGCTTCTCAGTTCAATCTAGTTCAATCTGGTTTCATCATCTAATGGACTTTTATGTTTTTCACTCAAGAACTCATGTTCTTTCCTTGTATGCAATATGTTGGCCAAATCTGCAGGGGTTATTCAACACCCTTTCTTCCCTTTCTCTTTCGAGCTGCTCACTTTAGTTTCAACTCCAAAAGTATAAAATCTTCATGCTTTGCTTTAAGTTTCCTTCCAATTATGCTTTTGTGTATGACTCCAAGGACTATTCTTGGAGAAAATACCATGGTTTTCAACCTCTCCTCGTCGATAATTTCCACCAAGAAGGTGCATTCTACAAAGGGTCTTTGTGTTTCAACACACCGGAGTCGTTTTTCACTGTGTGCTTCGACTTGGAAAATGAAAATGGGGGAATCTCAACACTGAAATGCCGAGGGAGCTAACATTTGTGAGGCTGGTGAGTGATACTGTGAAAGGGAAGTTGTATTTGGTGGGGGGAATGTGATTTCAAGGACAGTGAAATTGTGGGAATTGGGAGGAATTGGAAAGGCTGCCTGAGCTGATGTGCAGGATTTTGTGATTTTTTGTCCAATTTATTGATGAGGATTTTGTTTTTAATGCAGAAGCCTAACGGGCTAAAGCAAAAGCCTCCCAAATCGTTGTCAAAATTCTCATCTTCAGCTCAAGAAGAGATTGAGATGGAGATTGCAGAGGTTTTATATGGTTTGATGATGCAATCACAAATCCCATCGAAGCAAGATATAAATGGGAACGATTCAAGAGAACTTAATAAACTCAGTAATGATTCTAAATCAAGGGTTTGATGGGCAGGAATGTGACAAAAGGAAAAGTGGTTCAACGTGAACAGGAGAGGGAAGAAGAACAGGGGAAGGGGGAGGGGTGGTTTGATGGGGAAGAAGATGGGTTAATGGTTAATTTTATTTTTAATTAATTTAATTAATTTATTTTACTATTTTTAATATCAGAATCACTAAAAATGCGCCACGTGTCCCTTAACGGAAAATTTTAACGTCCGTCACGGCTAAAACCTTAAATGAGTTACGGAATGAAACGTTAGGCACCTAAGTGGCCCGAAACAAACGTTAGGCACCTAACTGGAAAAAAGGTATAGTTTGGGCACCTATCTGACGTTTAAGCCTTTATTTTAATGAGTAAATATCCATATTAGGTAAGAGTTCTTATTGAATAAGATTTTTTGGTAACCAAGTACTTGGATCTATAATATAGACTAGTCTT